>NW_012193091.1:289898-344120 GCF_000504015.1 Erythranthe guttata
CTGATGTTAATAATGATACTGATGTTGATAGTCATATTGATACTCATAGTAATATTAATATTAATATTAATATTAATATTGATACTCATACTAATACATATATTAATATTGTTACTCATACTACAATGTTGATAAAAATACTAATACTAATACTAATATTATACTAATAATAATGATATTAATATTACTATTGATACAGATATTGTTACTATACTGATATTGATATTAATATTGATACTCATACTGTTACTGATACTGAAACTGATACCGATACTGATACTCATACTGATATTGATATTGATACCGATACTGATACTTATACTGATACAGGTATTGATATCGATACTAATATTGATAAGGATACTTATACTGATATTAATACTAATATTAGTACTAATACTAATACTATTACAAATAGTAATATTAATACTACTATTGATACTAATACAATTACTAATACTATGCTAAAACTAATTTTAATGCTAATGATCTAATGCTAATGATACATAATACATATACATATACTGATACTGATACAGATACTGATACAGATATTGATACTGATACAGATACTGATACTGATACCGATACCGATATTGATACTAATACTGATAATGATACCGGTACCGATACTGATACTGATACTGATACTGATATTGATACTGATACTGATAATGATACTGATACTTATATTGATACTGCACTGATACCGATATTGATACCGAAACTAATAATGATACTGATACTGGTACTGATACATATTGTGGTACTGATACTTATACTGATACCGATAATAATATTTATACGGATACTTATACTTGTGTTAATACTAATATTTGTACTAATACTAATACTAATTAGGGGTGGGTTTTTTTTACCAAATTGCCCTACCAACCCATTGCCCTACCGAACCCTACCGATTCTCTACCGAAATATTTCTACCGAATTATTACCGTACCCTACCGTACCCTACCGAAATGTTTTGGTACGGCAATGGCACTCAATATTATTAAAATGGTATTGCCCTACCGTACCGAAATATTATTAATACATAAAATTTTATTTAAATAATTAATTTATTATATATAAAAAGTGAACATAATATCCTAACTAACTACTATTAGTTAAAATTAATTATACTTTTTAGGTATGTCAAAAATATTTTAAATTATTTTCATTAATGATATATAATTGATGTTAAAAAAATTTATGTTATAATTTTATTTAATAAATATTTATATTAAATAAATTAAGAACATATATTTAGAATACTTACATCTTAAATACTAGTTTCGAACATTTTAAACATGTTTATACCTTGAATTGCTTTGAAAAAATGATATTCGATTTAAACTTAAATAATAAATAACATAAACTGGTAATTACCATTACCATGCCCTACCGTACCGAACTTTTGGTATACCGAATTTCGGTATACCGAAATTTTTGGTAGGGCAATGGTAATGGATTTCATAATACCGAAATTTCGGTAATGGTACTGATTCGAGGGGTTTGGTACGGTTGCCCTACCAAACCCACCCCTAATACTAATATTAATACTAATACTAATATTAATACCAACACTAATACTACTACTAATACTAATATTAATACTAATACTATTATTAATACTATTACTAATACTAATATGTTAATATTGTTAATGTTAATGCTAATACTAATTTTGATGCTAATGCTAATATAGATATGCTAATTATTATGCTAATGCTAATTAGTTGTAATTCTAATATTATCCAAATCCTTATTATATTACTAATTTTATTCGTAACACTAATCATAGTTCTAATCGTAATCCTAATCATAATCCTATTCCTAACTAATCATAAGCCTAATAATTTTAATACTAATAATGCTAATGCTAATGCTAATATTAATTCTAATTCTAATTTTAATCTTAATTATAATTCTAATCCCAATTCTAATGCTAATCATAATCCTAATACTAATGCATGTCACTAATTATCGTACTAAGCATAATCATAATTTTAATTATAATTCTAATACTAATATTAATCATAATCCTAATATTATATTAATCCTAATTACAATCTGAATCATATTTCTAGTATTAATACTAATACTAATTCAAAGAATCTTAATTATAATTATAATTCTAATACTAATATTAATCACAAATTCTGATTTTGCAACAAATTTTTTTTATTTTTTGCAATGATCTATTATTTAGTATAATTCAATCTCGAACATTTAATATTTAATTATATTATCAAACTGACATTAAAATTATTTAAAATATTATAAGGGTATAAGCCAACGTTAAGACGTAAAAGAACAATAATCATTGTTAATAAGATAAATTATGAAAATCCTCATGAAAATCCTCATGAACTTAGGCTAAATTACAGAAAACACCCCCACTTATCGGTGATTACCAAAATCTCCCTGATGTTTGTTTCTGTCTTACACGATCCCTTATGGTGTGATTTTTTTACGGAATCTTTTTTATTCCATGTAATGTCCCAAAAAATATGGAGTCTACCTTTACAGACGTGACATTTCTTTTATCGTACTTTATAAACTCAAAAATTACTCTCAGGGGTGGTCATGGTAATAATAAAAATTTGTGAAAGTGTTATTTAAGAAGAATAAAGATTTCGTGTAAAGTTCACATGAGGGTAATTTTTGTTTTTAAAAAGTACCATAAAGAAATGTCGTGTGTGCATGGTATAATAAGCATTATTGGAATATTCCATGTAATAAAAAAATTCCTTGACAAATCATACCATAAGGGGGTCGATGTAAGACGAAAACAAACATTAGGGGAATTATTAGTATAAACTATTTATGGCAAGAGCACTTCGAGTGGGATTATTAAAGGAGCTATCAAAATATTTATCCACCATTTTTATACTCCAAAATAGTAATTTTTAATTCTAATAGAGTTATGAAATGAGGTATTTTGATACTTCATCTTTCAGAATGTAAAAATACAATATGCAATCATGCAGAATAAAATATCAAACATGAGTTATGATTATGAATTTAATCACATCAGTGTCCATTTAGAAAATAACATGTGGCAATAAGATATATTTAATTAACAACTATTTAATAACTATGGTTGGAGCAAATACATTTAGATAAATATCAAAATAAAATATTAAATAGCACATAAATATTTGCAAACTCATTTTGATACTTTTGGGTTGGAGTTGCTGTAGATATTTACTTAATTATATTTATTAGAGTTATAATGAAATACTTATTAGTGGAATACATTATATAGTATATACGACCATTATACATTTTAAACAAAACAATTGATATTCTTAATGTTAGCCATTAAATAAAGTGGATAAACGAATTTAATACCAAAGATTTAGAATTTATTATATTTTGAAATATATAAAATCAATTCGTTTATTTATCAATTGATTAAACTTAACTTAAGTTATTCAATTTATTAGTATAATCATGATAAGATTTGTATTTTAATTAGTATATAATTTAAAAAGTTAAATCAATCGTAAAATTTATTGTTACTGAACTCAGTGAAGAAAAAATAATTATTTAAATAATAACATTAAATTCATGTAGTATAATTTTCAATATGGTAAATAATTGGGAGTACATTACTCTACACATGGCATAACAAATAGTGTCAATTTTCGCAAGATAGTAAATTCAAACATGTATCTTTCTTTTTTACAGATAATATTAATATATAATATTAAATTAGTAAAAAATTACATATTCTCTAGTCATGTTCATTTAAAATGTATCATATCAAATAATTTATTCTGCAATATTTTTTGTTAATAAATTCAAGTTTATGAATTAAAATTAAAAAAATTCGTAACACCACCAATTATGCAATTATAATAAGGGAAGATTTTAAATCGAATTTAAATAAATTCAAATTAAATTAATTATAAAATTAAATTAAAAAATAAATTTATTTAGGGTTTCTAAGAAAGTTGATATATTTAGAGCATTTTATAAATGGTAGGATATAAATATATTAATAAAATAATTAAATATATTTAATTACCTTTAATTTTGGAAAATGATGACATGTTTTTTGATGATTTATTTCCACCAATCAATTCGCCACTTGGGATGAAATTGAGGACATGTCATCAATTGAAATTGACAAATGTAAATCAATTAGCTATGGAATTCAACTTTTATATATTATATAGATTATAGATGACTAGACAATGGAAATTCCGAATTTCGCCAATCACAATACGATTTTTTATATATACATTAATAAGTTTTTTCATTCGAATTTCTTAAAACCGCCCACAAATTTTCCTATTTTTGAACATAATTTAAATCCCCAACAAAATTTATAAAACATTTAATTCCAACTGACATTAATTAAAAAGAATATAAGAAGCTATATCTGGACACTTCAAAAATTTATCACGTGTCGACACGTTTCATATATATAATTTGGCTCATTTCAACATTTTATACATTTACGGTAACTTACACTTATCTCCCCAAGCTTAGGCTAAACTACACTTAGAACCCCGCATGTCAAAAAACATTACATATACACCCCTCTGGTCGACAAGGTGGGCCCGAGCTCACGCGAAAAACAAGCGGGCCTTAAGGGCCCTGTCTTGTAACTTGAGAACACATTAAATAGGACCCAATTTGGGCTTGTTGTGGGACCCACTCCCTTCACTAAATAGTGCTTATTCACAGTTTGCATATCATCTTCAACTGACACGTGTCAGCTCCTAGGCTAGATTGGGAATATAGAGAAGTTGGAACGGAAATTTTATTTTTCGCTGGTTCCGTCCGAACGATTTTGGATTAACTTTTTTTCATTCCGAAGTTCTGATTTCCGAAATTTCCGATCGTTGTGGATTAAAATTGGAATTATGTGGAAAAAAAATAGGAATTTCCAATTTCTAATTTGATTTAATTTCGAAAAATTCTAATTTTTTTTCCAAAAAATACAACTATAAATAATATATTATATAATTTCTTTTTCTGAAATAGTAACTTGATTTTATTTTAGGATTCAGGCATATGGAATTGTTGGTAGAAATTTACTAGATATTATGGTGTAGTTTATTTTTATTTATTTGTTTTAAACTGAAATTTAGTAGTGGTTAATTTTACTTATCGATGGGGATGTTCTTATTTTTGAAAAAAATGATTTTTTTAGAAAAAATCAACTAAGTTTTGAAATTTTAAAACTTATCCGATTTCCGAATTTTTTTCAAAATTCCGAAATTTCTGAGCCTCTTGGAATTGGAAAGAATTTTTAAATTTCGAAATTTTTGAAGTTGGAATTGAAATTGATTTGGTAATTCCAAACTTTTTGGAAATTATCCGAAAATGCTAATTCCGAATTACGATCGATCAATCCGACTTTCACCCCTACATGTTACACATGTTGACCCTATAAAAAAAATTCAAGCAATGCGTTTATTTGCCGTTTTAGGCAAATGCATAAATATGCAGAAAATTAATATATGTGAATAGATTTTACGGTCTCTCTAAAAAAAATTAAAAAGAAAATATATATTTTACGTAACACCTAATAAAATACTTCATTGTTCCTTTTTTTTTTTTTTGAATACTTTGCGCGAGAAAAAATACAAATAAATACACTTTAATTTTATATTCCCTTCTTTGTTTTTCTTGTTTAAATTCTTGTTTTCTAATACTTTTAAAAAATTATTTAAATTTGCTGCCTTCAAAAAATTTTTTTTATTTAAATTTGCTAATATATGAAAATAATGGATGAGAAGAAAATAAAATAATTGATTAATTTGGCTTGACCGGGGTTGAAAAGTTGAAGTCAAATTTCGGAGGTTAAACGATTGCAATATAGTTATTTCGACGCATGAATCATCAACAAATCAGAGTGGCGCAGCGGAAGCGTGGTGGGCCCATAACCCACAGGTCCCAGGATCGAAACCTGGCTCTGATATAATTTTTTTTTTTTTTTTTTAAATTATTTTTGTGTGTTTAGTTCCTTGAAATAAATATTTTGGAAATATCCTATTTATTACCGGATTTTAATGATTTTAAACTTAATAATCTAGTAATCCACCAGTTAAGTCAACTTAATCCAATCAAAATCCAAATTAATCCGACATAACCAACTGCAAAGCCAAAACTATACACAAAATTCATTACTCCAAAGTACTACAAACCATAACCTGAGAATCTGGATTCAACACCATCTAAATACTCGAATTAAAAAAAAAAAAGAAAAAGAAAAAGAAAAAGAAAACCCGAAAGATGAGTTCGTCACAACAACTAAATCAGGCAGATGCACAAATGGCTCCTGCAAAAAACACAATGCAATTGTGAGCAAAAATCAATTTAGATACGATTTCAATACTTAGTCGTTGCAAATGTGATACGATTCTTGTTTTAAAATGATTAATCGGTTAACAATACTAAAAAAACCCATTAAAATATACGAGAATGCATTTGGATTAACAGAAAACGGGGAAACGTGTAATGAGTGGAAACCTGATGAACGGGATGTGCAGCAAAACTTTTCTTCGTCCACATGCTTCACATCAAGACCAATGAACCAAGATCCAATGCTGACATCATCATGGGCATACGTACGAAGGACCAATCTGCAAGATAATTATATATAAAAAAAAATTAACAATCATTTTTATTCGATTGAGGCAGATGTAGAGACGTAAAATTGACTAAGGAAGTAATGTCGCGAAAATAATATTTACCTGTTGATTGAAATAAACTGAGCCAGTGCTTGTGATATAGCAAATATCTCACCCGAAGCGTGCTGAAAGTATCTATTTAGGGAGAAAAGTTCGATTTCAGTTCGATAAATAACCGAAGAAAAAGAAAAGAAAAAAACGAACGAAACTCTATAGTTACTTGCAATTAATGATTCCTGTCACATGGATATGCATGCATTCATAATTTGACTCATTTCAAAAGTTCTATTTTTAATCGAGTTCCTACTACTCCGATACGAAAAACAAAGAAACAAATCCACAAACGCAAAGTAATCATCTATAACTTACGACTTCCCATCTCCAAATTTCCACCAATCAGGTTCGTACCACTTGTCTTTCCTGCAGATCCAGAAAAAGAATAAAAAATAATAATAATTCATAACTAAATCCTTAAAAAATAAACCTCAACTAGCTTCTGAATAACTCACGGTTGAGAGAAAACTTCTCCCGACTTCATACAACCAATGTAGACACGAGGCTTGTCCAAGCTACTTCCAAGCACAGATCCAAGAGCATCTGCAAACGAGGAAGCCCGTTGCATCTATATATAGTAAGTAATATAAATAAACGAGAAAACCTTAAACATCGACGCATTAAGGAACCACGTACCGATATTAACATATACATCATCACTAAGCTTAGTATAAAAAGCAGCATCCCAGTTCTCCACGGCGTGAATGAGGAACAATTTCGTCTTCTTTGCTCTCTCTTCAATCGTCTCCACGTGATTTTCCTGTCAATGATAAAAAAAAATGATTCCAAATTTGTAATAAATAATTTCATCGACTCATAGACCACGTATGCCACGTAGTAACACGTGGGAAAAATGTATGTACAGATGTCGGATGAAAAACGACACGTGCAAATGCACATACAGACATATTTTACGGAATCTTTTTATTACAAAATATTTTACGAATTTTTCTTTATCGATTGCAAGAAATTAAAAAAAAAAAAAAACAAACATACAAGAATTACGAAGTCGTTCGTCTGCCTATTTTCACTGTCGATCTCTCTATCCGAACTGTCGCCTTTATTCGCACTGCATTAATGTGGAAAATCAGTCGAAACAATTCGTCTCTAAAGAAATAATTCTTCAATCAGTTTCCATAACACCAATGTGTAATAAACCTTTTCCCTATTACAAATCGTACGACAATCCCTTTTTCTTCCTCGAGTTTCTTCAGAGCATCACCTACATTAATTAAACTCTTGATTAATTAAGCAAAACTGTAAAAAAATAGTGTTCCTAATTCGATAATTACGTACCGGTGGGCATCCATGCCTTACGAATAGCGTCTCGGTTATTCTTGCGTCCAAACATAGTGAGTATACCTATGACAACCAATAGTTTTTTCTTTGCGGGCCCACCGTCTTCCGAGAGATGCTTAGGCGTAAATCCTTCTTGCTTAGCCTTTTCAAGATCGATGTGAAGTGCGTCTAGTTTCTTCTGGCGTTCCCTAATTAAATAAAATAGAATATATGCAGATCTAAATTGATATTCAATGAACCACAAAGCGAAAACACACACACACACACACACACACGCACACACTCACACTCACACACACACATTCGCACACACTCACACACACACACACGCACTCGCACTGGCACTGGCACTCACTCCCACACACACATTCGCACTCACGCACACATACACACACACACCACTACGGGGAGTTAGATGCTACGCCTGTTGGATTTGAACCGTAGATTTGATTAAATAACTACCCACTAAGGACACATACACATGCGTGTATGTGTGATTATGCCTAAATCTACGGTTCAAATTCACCCAACGTAAATAACCAGATGTATTCCACGCATTATACCTGCAAGTAATGATTTTCAATGTGTCGTCGACTGAAATGGAAGATTTCCCCTGGCATACAAAGATACAACAGTAATGTCAATTTAAATTAAAATTAAACCTAACATTTTCCCCTTTCTGCTTCTTCTTCTTCGTCATCTTAATACATTTACACAGCAACTGCTAATAAGCTCGAATTCAGCTGAGAAACAATTTAAATAAAAAAAAAATTCGGAAATTAATAGGAAATGAATTATACCTGGCCGGTTCTCTTATCAAGCTCGTTAATTAAGTAAACTCTGTTCCCTGCGTCTTGCCACAATCTGCACGAATTCATTCATCAAAATCGTTTTTCTTAAAATAAATTCAAAAATAAATAAAAAAAATTGAGAGTTGAATGTACCGGCCGGCAACGTAAAAGGAAGCCATGGTAGCAAACATTGAGAGCATCAGGAACGAAATCCGGTTCTCGAATCTCGACGCCGACGACGGGCGGTGATTCGATCCCCGGCTACCCATCGCCGCCTGCTTTTACGACGTCGTTTAACGGAGCTATATTTTGTAATCTACATTTATTTATATATATTAAAAAAAAAAAGTAGATTTGTTTTGTTAGGTGAATTTTGTAGTGAGATAGACTCTTTTTTAACACACGGTAAAAATGAATTGGTGGATTATGAGTTGTTAATGAAATTGATTTATTGTGGGTTTACGCAAATATTACTGCTATTAGTGGATTTCACTGCGATGAAAATTGCTATTTAACTCTTTTTTGGATGAAAAGAAGAGGCGCCCTTTTTCTGTTTATATATATTTCTACATAAATTGACCAAAATGCCCTCAAGGGGTGGATCATTTCCTATATTTTTTCCCCTTTTAATGTAGCCTAAATGGCCCATTAAAAAATATAGTGTAAATTACGGTCATCCTCTAAGTTAAGGTTAAATTACGAAAGAACCTCTCATGTTTGGGTAATTATAATTTTTCGATCAACTATGAATCTTCTTACACGTCTATCATTGTAGTGTCAAATCTAGTAGAATCTTCTAGATTACGTGGAATATTCTCCAGTTTATACTTGTTTTACGTCATTTGAGCTCCACATTTTGAAATAAATTGATCATTAGATGTGTCTCTTGGCTTGTAAATATCATATTGTGATTCATTTGCACAAAATAAGTACAAATTAGAGAACATTCCACAAAATCTAGAAGATTCTGTTGAATTTGACACCATGAGAGTGCACGTGTAAGAAGATTCATAGTTTAGGGGTGGTTGTAATTACCCAACTATGAGGGGTTTTTCGTAATTTGACATTACTTCAAATGATGGCTATAATTTGCCAACCCAGTGTCCTCCGATGAAACCGAAAACCTAGAGATAACAACCCAATCAATGTCCTCCGATGAAACCGAATTCCCAGAGAGCATGCTTAAAAGAGTGTCGGATAAATTTTAGCATTCCAACGATCAAGTTAGTTGGAGTAAAGGAAATAATACGAAAAGAAAGTAGACAATATGTAAAATGAATGTGTCTATGTAATCTCAACCTTCTCTCGATACCACAATATTGGTCACAATATAGTATTTATATTTGCTCCAGAAGTGAGGTCGTAGGACTCACAATTCACCATCACTGGGGGTGCATGTGTGAGTGATGTGACCCTCGATGTCAGGATTATTTCCTCGAGGATAGGTTGAGCAATGGACTACGAGCTGATCAGCATAATTAGTTTCGTGTGGGTTTGACGATCGGGCCTGCATTTACGTCGCTCATATTCGCATTATAAGTGGGCGTTTTATAAGTCCTTGCCATGAGGCAGACTTTTTGCCTACATTCTTGACTTTGGGCCAGGAAGCGTCTCACGCTATCAATCCTTGCCCACCCGGGGTAGTGGTAGGTTACCCGAAGGAAGTAAAGTAAATATGCTTCTGAACTTTATTTAGATTATTTCTATGGCCCGTTTATCCGGAACAGGGCAATTGAATCCGTATCAATACTAAACTTTGAAGAGTTCTTTATTTTTGATCGAATTATGCTCTGTATCTGATAAGCAAATGTTCCTAACAATTAATAATATACTACTATGATGAATAATAGTAGTTTATACGGCTGTTTTGCCCTGGAAAGCCCACAACAACGAAATCATAAATAAAGCTTAGACTCACTTCTATTTGGCTTATTAAGCTAACCAATAGCTCATATAATGTAGTCTGGAAAGCGGATGTGACTAGGAAAATACGGAAAGCCTGCAAAGTGTTACGAACTATGGAGAGACCTACTTGACATCCAAAAGAAGAGGTGATCACACTTGCGAACCCTTCCGGTTTGAATCGATCGACTCTTAAAGGACGGGATGGGGAGTAATCACAACATGCCCCCGTGTGATTATGACCAGAGCCAGAAAGGGAACCCACCAGCCCACTCATGAGGCATCAGGCATGTATAAATACAACCTCCAAGACCAAGGAATAACACGACTGATACCGTAAATAATTAAGCACTCTACTCTATTCTATACGCGTAATTTTCCCCACGATTTCTCCTAATTTGACCGTCGGAGTGCTAATGTCGGGACATACTTCCTCGGCACTCTCACTCTAGGATTACGTGGGCTTTTTCTTTGGACTTCCTTCGTCTAAAACCCACACCTATCCCTTTTTTTCTATTATTAGCCAAACATACTACATCAATAGTAAAGTCATATAACATCAATGTTAGAGAATAAGATGTGGTGAGACTTGATGCTTCTTGTTTTTTAAGTGTTCGGTATTTATTAAAATGTTCGATACCGAATATGAATCACGATGCAATACGATTTCTTTGGAAACGATATAATCCGACATATGTATCGATTGTAATCAAATATCGGGCTCAATATCGCGATACGATACGATATTTATGATATTTGTTTTGGGGGTGATTTGTCAAATTTTCTCACATTTAGAGATGATTTCTGCGATTTTCAGCACATTTTTTGTTTATAACAATTGTGTGTTTTTTTATTTTTATTTTTCCAGTTAAGGGAAAACCAAAAATAAAAAAAAATTCAGATAAATTTTATTGTTCTCCTAATCAATATCCAAAAAAATTGTTGAACATAACAATAAAACAAAATCAATTCACATTAGCAAAGGTAATAAAACCAACAATATCATTTTAAAAAAACTATTATTGTTGTCCTAATTAACAATTTAATGTTAAAACTTTAATTAAGATCTATTCTAAATGAACAGTTTGACTTTTAAAACACTAAGTTTTACATGTTTATTGTATTTTTATTATATAATATATATTCTATACTATTTTCAATAGTTAATCAAATATCTTACCAATACGATACAATAAAAGGGAAAAGTACAGTATAAGAAGAAAACCGATACAACAATATTTTCCCATACAATAACAATGATTATATATATATATATATACTAGGTCCCTAAAATGAATAACATTTTTTTTACTCCTTCTAAGCAACAACATATGCTAATCATACTCTATTTTTTATTATTTTATGAGGGTATCTTTTTGACTTTATTTTATTATTATTTTAATAATCTAAATTTATAACCCCACAATTCATTTGTCTATAACATAGATAATACATTTTTCATTTAGCCACTAACCAAACATGCCCCAATTCTCTTACAGAAACGACGCCGTTTGCAGGGCACATAGAGATTATCGTCCTCAAAAAAAGACAACCCCTCGTTGGTAGTTCAAGTCACCACCCTTTCACTCCCTCGACGAGTCCGCCACCCTAATCCCATGGGCTTTTTTATTAAACAATACTATAACCACTCATGTTAAATGACTTTTATACCCCCTACAATCCCATCATTTAAACATTTACATAAATAAATATAAATGTATATTTATAGAAATAGAAGTAAATTGTTTTATCTAGAGTTGGAAATGGATTCGATCGTAATGGTTACTTTCGAAAAAAAAATAAGTAATCCCTCCGTAAACGAAAAACTAAGTCCAATTTTACGTTCCGAAAACATTCGAAGATATTGGAAATCGAAATTTTGTAATTTGAAATGAGACAAAAATGTTCTAAAGTTCGATTTTTTTGGTCGAAATCGGTGAAAATCGGAAAATTCTGAAATTTTATTCACATATAACATAAATACATCATAAATTGATATTATAACTATAATTTGTAGTGTTAGTTTCAAATGTTCAAATCAAATCAGAAATCGAAATCTCAAATGTATTCCGACTTCGATCCAAAATAAAAATTGAATTTTTAGAATGTAATATGAGGATGATTGAATCAAAATTAGAATATTTTTTTGAATTAAAAAAGTAAACTAAATGAGTTATTTAATCATAGTCCATATATCATATTTTATTCCAAATAATTCAAAATTGACCTGAAATCGGATCGAAAATTGAAATCTCGTATATATTCTGACTCAAATCCAAAATAAAATTCAAATATTCGAAAATTGAATTTTTAGAATTTAATATGAATAAGATTATTGAATCAAAATTAGAATATTTGTTTTTTGAATTAAAAAAGTTAAACTAAATGAGTTATTTGACCATATATTATATATTATCCCCAATAATACAAAATTAACGTGGAAGGGTATTTTCGTCATTTCAGAGACCAACGACGATCCAAGTTTGGTATTATATATCTAAAACTTCACCACTGTAACTCTCTCCCCTGAAACCCTTACACTCTGCAAAATTCAAGATCGGATTTTTAAGGTAGCACAGCGCAGCAGGAAAAATCAACAATGGAGTCCGCCGCGCTATCTCAAATCGGCCTCGCCGGGCTCGCCGTGATGGGCCAAAACCTCGCCCTCAACATCGCCGAGAAAGGGTTCCCAATCTCCGTCTACAACCGCACAATCTCCAAAGTCGACGAAACCCTAGATCGGGCCCACCGCGAAGGGCAGCTCCCACTCACCGGCCACTACAACCCCAAAGACTTCGTCCTCTCGATCAAGAAGCCCCGCTCAATCATCATCCTCGTCAAGGCCGGCGCCCCCGTCGACCAGACCATCGCCGCCCTCTCCGCCCACATGGAGCCCGGCGACACCATCATCGACGGCGGCAACGAGTGGTACGAGAACACCGAGCGCCGCATCGTCGACGCCTCCGCCAACGGCCTCCTCTACCTCGGGATGGGCGTCTCCGGCGGCGAGGACGGCGCCCGTAACGGACCCTCCCTCATGCCCGGCGGCTCCCACCGCGCCTACCTCAACATCCACGGCATCCTCGACAAGGTCGCCGCCCAGGGGACGACGGCCCCTGCGTCACCTACATCGGCGAAGGAGGGTCCGGCAATTTCGTCAAAATGGTGCACAACGGAATCGAGTACGGCGATATGCAGCTGATTTCGGAAGCCTACGATGTGTTGAAAAACGTTGGGGGCTTGAGCAACGATGAGCTGGCAGAGATTTTCGAGGAGTGGAACCGCGGCGAACTCGAGAGTTTCTTGATCGAGATCACGACCGATATTTTCAAGGTGAAAGATCTCGAAACGGGCAACGGGCATTTAGTGGACAAAATCCTGGACAAAACCGGGATGAAGGGTACCGGAAAATGGACCGTGCAGCAAGCGGCCGAGCTCTCAATCGCCGCCCCCACGATCGCCGCCTCACTGGACAGTCGGTACATGAGCGGCTTGAAGGAGGAGAGAGAAGCTGCATCAGAGATTTTCAAGAACGAAGGGTTGAAAGAGGAGATCGAAAATGTGGGCGACGTGGACAAGAAAAGATTGATCGACGATGTTAGGCAAGCGCTCTACGCGTCGAAAATTTGCAGCTACGCACAAGGGATGAACTTGTTGAGGGCAAAGAGTATGGAGAAGGGTTGGGGTTTGAATTTGGGGGAGTTGGCTAGGATTTGGAAAGGAGGTTGTATTATCCGGGCGGTTTTCTTGGATAGGATTAAGCAGGCTTATCAGAGGAATCCGGGATTGGCTAACTTGTTGGTCGACCCCGAATTCGCTCGGGAAATGGTGCAGAGGCAATCGGCATGGAGGAGAGTTGTCGGGGTGGCTATACAGAAGGGGGTTAGCGTACCCGGAATGTCTGCGAGTTTGCAGTATTTCGATACGTACAGGCGCGGGAGACTCCCTGCGAATCTTGTGCAGGCGCAGAGGGACTATTTCGGTGCGCATACCTACGAGAGAATTGATCTGCCGGGGGCGTACCATACAGAGTGGTCCAAGCTTGCTAGAAATGCCAAACTGTAGGTGGGGAGTGCTATTTATGTATCGAGATGGTATGATTTGGTTATTTCTTATTGTTTTGAGTTTCGGTTATTTTCTTGAAGGGTTTTTAATTTGAAATTTGAGTTGATGAGGATTTCGTTGTTCGAAAAAAGAAATTACTTTTGTAGGGGTTCTGCATTGTTTGTGTATGCAGTTAAATAAGATGGGAATGCCTTTTCGAACGATATTATTCTATACGGGCTGTCCTTTGTGATCTGTTTGGCATTCTATGATGTTTATGTTTTAGCCTTTTATTGTCATGTTGATTGATGCTCATGTCTATACTGGTTTCGAATTACGGTTTCGAATTACGAGTGTTGTATCATTTATATACTTAGGACAGTACGAAAAATATACTTTCATTCGGTCCCATATATATTTTTCATTGACCACTTTGCTGCAAGAAACACCTTGCTCCCATTAGGAACCTGAAGTTTCAGCTGATATTAACTATAACTGCATACATGTTATTGTTGATCGGCATACGTCCGATGTAAATCTTGATGCCATGTTCTAAGAACAAGAAAGAATGCAGTTCTTCTCTTCTCCAAACACGAAATTTTGTCGATTTAGAAACTTTTTTTACGGGTCTTGTGTTTTCTGAATGTATTCACTAGTTCTCTTTTGGGACCGGTTATTGAGTTATGGGTGCGTTCGGCAATTGCATAAAAACCATATTCATTTTCTTCAACTTATATGAAACAAAATAAAAAAAAAGCAGCAAAACTATCCAACAAAAGTTGGACATAAGAAACATGCGGAAATATCAAACACATCGATAGATAGATCGATAAGTATGTACATAGTTCCTTGAGTATTTGATAGTCAAGAAAAGAACTTGCTTGGCCCCTCAACTAATACAAACATTATAGCCATTCGACTTTAGTTCCACTACTCTAATAATTCCGCCATTTGAAAAGCTACACACGAAACACATTTTCTTCGAGAATTCATTTCATTTCTTGATGGTCAGCTCAGCCCTCAAATGGAGAACACCGTTAATGAAGTAAGGGCTATCATCGGCTATAAACGCGGTCCATGGTGTACCAAACAGATTACGGTACCCAACAGCCTTCCCTCCAGTGAACGTGTAGTTCCCTTTATACTTGCTCACAAAATCCTCAGAAGGGCTAGTCCTCGAAGCAAATTCATAGTCGACCGTAAAAGCAACCGAACCCTTCTCTTGCATACCCAGAAACATCCCGAAACAATGAAACGAACTCTGCTGATCCATATTACAATGACCCGAAAGGAAAAAACCCTGCCCGCCCAAATGGAAAGCCTGCGAGTAGACCCTACCCGCAGGAAACAGCTGCACACACTCCTCCCTTTTCAAATCAAGATAAACGACGCACTGCTGACGTGGCGAATCGAATTCAACCACTTTAACAGGCCGGTATTTGTAGGCCCGCTCCACGAAGCGACGGAAGGAGGCTTTGGTCTCCTCCGCGACGAGGGAACGCTGGCGGTAGGGCGCTTCTGCCTTGAAGAAGAGAGCGTCCATAACTACTTTGGAAGCAAGTTCTTGATCTATGTCAGTGCAAGTTAGCACCTTTTTCAGCTTTCTGCATGTCATGCACGGAAAACGAACGAAACGGAGCAGGCGGTTGCTTAGTATCTCTTTTCTTTCTTCGAGTTTTGGGTAATGCACGCGGGCCCACTTGAGGACGAAATCGTAAACGGCATCTTCCGAAGCTACCTGCAAGTCGTCACTGTATAGAACTGCTTCGATTCCGGCTAAAGGCAAGTTCAACACCTCTTCTTGAAATCTATGAAAGGAGTTTAAAAGATCATTAGCTAATCTATACAAGGAAGAAAAACAAAATTTTCTTTCTTCACTCTTATAAGTTTATACCAATAGATAAACATAAGTACTCACTTGCTTATATCCTTGAAGCGTGCAGCAAGGAACTGCTTGGCGGCGTCTGTGAGTGGCTGAACTGTATCGGCCATTAAAATAGTCGAAGGAAGATCCAAATAAAGCAACGCTGATTCACACGTCATTGGTAAGTTGCGTAATAATCGGCTACAGTACCTCATGCATGAGGCAACCTCAAATTTGTCAGCAGCCATTAACACGTCCAGTAAAGCAGTCGGTGTAGTTCTGGGTAAAGTATTGCTGTACATAAAGTTCAGCAAATCCAAGAGAGCAGCTTCCTCTGTTCACCAAAGTTGGGAAACAAACTATTATCAGTTGAATCTTTTCATTCAAATAAGCAATCATATGTATATATGTTATACATATAATAATATATATAAAGCTAAGCATTCATGTATAAGGCACATTTCTCTATGACGATGATTTCATAACATGTAAAAAGCAGAAGAAAAATACTTGTAAATGCCATGTCTAAGAGCCCTTGTAAAAATAAAGCAATTTACGAACAAAAAAATACAGAAAACACTTCGGTAAAAAGAATAGTGATATTCAAAACGTACTAAAAAGAATAATTGATATTTGGCAAAATTTTGACCCCCCCAAAAAAAAGAAAAACCAGCACTATCATGTTTACCTGAGGCTTGGATCCGTAGGGTTACATGTCGCTGCTCTGACTCTCTCATACCATTTGAGAACAACTTCAAAACAAATGAAACATTGGAATACAAATCAATATAGTGGTAAATTGGCAATAGAAGCAAAAAAATTACATTTAAGACGGCATACCTTGTAGAAAAACGGACTCTTTGCTGCCAAAATTGGAGAGCTGATGTGTATAGTCTTAACTTGAACTGTCAAATAGTCCATGCTAGAGGATGCTTCATTTCTTTGGGCAGCTTCATGACCTATAACATTTTCAAATTAACATTTCTAGTTCTAGAATCATGAACCCAAAAATCAAACTCTCAAATGTAAAGTAATACATTAAAGCCTCGTTTAGTAGGGATTTATAAGATTCATTCGATTGTTTGGAATTACATTGTCCGTGATAATATAACATGTGATTATCTTATAAATCGTAGAAATCTTGTATTGGGTAATATCCTTCATAGGAATGTGTAATAATAGGGGTTGAGTTTGCACTAAAATAGGGTTTGATAAATTCGGATTATATTGTCTATCGTGTCCTATCGCCTTAAATGGGATAGATTGGATAGGATACGCATCCATCTATTCTTTTGCTATTCGAAGGTTCTAGATGAAGACTGATTACTTTTTCGAGCTTGTTACATTAAATAATCTTTAAGGAGCAATACAAGATTAGACCCTTAATAAAGCCACTCTAAGCACAGTTATACTAAACTTACCAGATTGATCTGTTGCGATTTCTCCACCTACGGGTAACTCCTCAACCATCGCAACAACTTCTTCTTGATTTTCGTAAGTAACACCATCTTCCAAATCAGGCATATTGCCATTCAAAATCTGCTCTTCACGTTGATCCGCCAGTTCTGCAAAGTTAAAAAAAAATGTAAACGAAATTGGCATACAGCTCGTGTCCATAGGAGTGACAATTGATCAGACTTAAAATAATTTCATGTTAAATTAGCAACAAAATGTAAATTAGATTTTACAAACAAACCTAAAACCAAAAATTGGTAGTTTAAATTATTTAATTTAATTTTTTAAAACCCATATCCCAATCCCCTGTCGAGACCAGAGCCACAAAATCACGAACCCTAACTAATTCCCATCAAAACGAAATCAAGCAGAAACCCCCCAAAACAAATTTAAACCTAAAACCACAAAAAAAAAACACAGAACAACAAAAAATTAAAACAAATGGACAAATATAAAACCTCATTTTCACAATAATTTATCCACAAATAAAACTCATACCAACAGCATTTGTGAGCTGGTCGTCGCGGCGGCGCTTCCTATTACGCGCCCAATCGGCGAGGCTGTCATCCGCGTCGGGTTTGGATCCGGGCAAGTCGGGTAGGATCTCGATCCGCAAAAGCCTATCCGAGAAATTGACGTCGTTGAAAGCAAACCCAAAGTCCGATGAAGATACGGGTGAGCCCGTATCCGGCGAGGTATCCGACTCCATTGAAATCGTTCTTGGATTCAAACAAACTCCAATTTTTCCCCCAATTTATATATATATATATCGTTTGATTATAACAAGGGTTTCGTAAGGAAGGGGAGAAGATTACAAGGGAGAAGAAGTAACGGAAAGTTTTCTTTTTTTTTTTTTTGTGGAGAAAGGGGAAATTCGGATTTGGGGTTTTATCTTTTGATTGATATTTATTGAACTGTTTTCAGATCATTTCTATTTTTTCTGAAGATTTTTAATTTTAAATATTTGAATGAATCAAATGAATGAAATATATATAATATATATATTTACCTTTTTTGGTTTTCGGGCCGGGCTGTATTTTTCTCTAGGGCTTTGCTACTTTAGGTGAATATTAGTTGGGATTATGATTGGATTAGTTTTGGATGCAAGTGCAACTAACATATATTTAACTACATAATTAGATAGCGATTACTAAATATAGTTAAATATATATAAATTTACGGTCGAGACCAACCAAATTCTATTAATTTAATGATATAGTTTTTTAACGTGTTGTTTTCAAATTGGGATCGAAAAATATTATTATTTAAACGAAATTATTGATTTATCGAGGTTCTACTGTATATATTAGTAACATGAAATCTTATATAGAAAAGTAATAATCGCTAGGACAATCTGAGAAACTTCACTGGCATTTTTGTAATTATTTTATAATTTTTTTATACTAATTTCATCTCCAATTTCCGACTCCTAATTTATAGCCTATTTTTCATAGCATATTTAGCAGATTGTTATTCAGTCATAATTCACTACTAATCCTTAAAACGAATTCTACCCCTAGATCTAGCTCTAACTTTTCAACCATTATCTCTTATTTCTGCAATTTCTTTCATTTATTAGTATAACTATTACATTACTGTCATCTATTAAATTGATCTTTTCTTTTTCAATTTTGAAATGATATTTCGTGGATCGTACGGAAAAAGAATACTAGTGTCAGCTAAATTTTAGATAACACCCTTTATTTTTATGTCCTAAGTTTTGCATTTTCAAAAATTTTGGAATATTTCCAAGCCTCAATTGGTTTTTTAAGATGAGAGGAAATTAAGTTTTATAATGTGTGATAATCTAATTTTGTAATTGAAATAGAAAGAGTTCAATCTACAATTTGTTATTTTATAAATGAAAACAAACAACTTCATTCCACACGATAGTTGTGTGTCCAATTGTCCTTGAATTTAAATTCTCCAAGTATTTCCTTCTCGTGTCACATTTCTTATTGTTCATATATGAGTTGAGTTGTAACCACTTATCAACACATCAACAAAGATTAATTATGATTATTTTATTATAAAAATAAATTAAAAAGTGAGATTAATTAACCTAAAGCGTAAGTATTTAATCACTCTTGAATATGCTCTTAATTTGTTTGTAAGTTCGAAATGAACAGTCATTTACTCTTCAAGTGCCCCATACACGTGAAACTAGGGTCGGGACTGGGTTAGGTCGACCAATTACCAGCTTAAAAACCGACCAATCCATCAAATCATTTTTGCTCAAATTTGAAAATTGTTGCCGACCCAACCTGTGGCAGAACCAGGATTAGAATGTAGGGGGGGCTAACTAAAATTTTGGGGTTCGGGGCAACGCCCCGAAAAAAAATTTAGGTGCACAAAACATTGCAAAAAATAAGTTCATATACCTAATTTTTAATTAAAATATCATATCATATCATATATATATATATATATATATACATCTGCCCCCTACAAAAGAGTGTCAATGTAAGAAAACTACAAATCGCAAGAGAGTGGATGTAATTATGGAAAAATGATGGGTTTTTTTTAAAATCAACCTTCCCCCAGAGGTGTTATAATTTAACAAAAAAATATCTGAATTAGGCATCAATAAAAGGTAAACCACGACTAATCATCTGAACAAAACACGATTTTTCACATGAAGATAAGGTGCAAAACAAAACAAACAACTTTTCTCCCCTCAGAAAAACACACACACACACACACACACACAATTTTATTAGAAAAAAACAGTTAAAACAAAAAAATGTTGAACATGAACAATAACATGGCAACAAAAATGTTAGAAATATTTGAAGTTGGCCCCTGTGAAAATGGCTACGAAATGGGATTATTAATCGGCCAAAAATTCTCGAAACAAATAAAAAGCCGACTTGAAAACGACCTCGTTTTACACAACCAGCTTCTCCCATTTGCACACTCACCAAACTCAAAGCCACTCCTCAAATCCTTATCAGAAACAAACATGGAAAAGTACCCTGATTACTGGGATGAACTCCGAGGAACCGCCGAAGGAAGCCGCTCGTCTTTTCTCGAGGCGAGTAAATAACTTTTCGGACAAATCTTAATTAATTGTCTTTATATTGTACTAGTTAGTTTGTGTGACATTAATTTTTTTATTTATTCTTTATGTAGATAATGCTGCTGAATTTTAGGAAGGAGATACTTCCGTTTATTCCGAAGGAAGAAAATAATAATTCGGTGTACGATGAAACTAACGACGATTGTTCGGATGTTCTTGTTGTTAGTGAATCAATGGCTGTTGCAGCGCATAACGAGGATGCGAATGTCGCCCTTGTGGGCCATACGTATGCGTATTTTGATATACATATAATTATCGTCGAGGGCGTCGTTTTTTATTTTTTAAGTTACGATGCGAAAATAAGGAAGTTCGAAAAAAATGGATTTTTTAATTTTTTTTACTATTGCAGATATTTGATTAAGGGAATTTTGTCGAACGGGGTGTCGTTCACCGCTTACACGTATGCAGGGGAGTTACCGAGCTGCGCTTTCGGGTTCAATAGTTGTGGACTGGTATTCATTTCATTGTACTTTAAAATTGCATGCGTATATAAGTAAAATGACTCCGATGCTCTAGGGTTCGATTTTAATTTGTTAACTGCATTTACGTAACGGTGAATTTATTACCGAGTTGCTAAAAAAACTCTCGTGTTATAAATAATGGCGCATTTTCAGGGGGGATTTTGCTAATATTTATAGCACGGGGATTTTTCTGACAATTAGAGTAAAGAGGGGCCGGGGAAAAGGGTTAAATCGTAATTTTGTGCAGGCGTTCACGCTGAATTCGGTTCCACCTTGTAAGCATGAGATTGCAGCTGGGGCAATAGGCAGAAACTTTATCTCAAGGGATTTGCTTGAAGCACAAAGCATTGACGATGCCTTAGCGGTAACGTTTCGATTCTGTCCTAACTTTGAAATTTTTACGTAGTGAAATGAAAACGATCGATTACTAATGCAAGATTTCGTGTGTACTTGCTTTAATTTAGATGATTTATTCGTCGGAAGCTTCCGTAGGGCACAGCTACAATCTAATCGACGTCAGAACACGTAAAATCTTGAACGTCGAGACAGCATCAAGAAATCGATACTCGGTTCACGAAGTGGGACCGGAGCCTTTTTTCCACGCCAATATGTACCTTCATCTTGAAGTTCACCAGGCAGGGGATTTTTTTTTTTTTTTTTTTTTTTTTTTTTTTTTTTTATATCCCATTTTAGATAAAATCGAAAACTTTGCAAATAAACGTAAATTTACACATAATCACACACGTACAGGAACAAGACGAGAACTCATTGAGTCGGCAAACGAGAGCTGAAATGCTGCCCAAAAGATCAAGAAGTGAGTTTCTCTCACTTCTTGGTGACAATAATAATCACACAAAATATCCTATTTACATGACAGGTATGTGAAATTAAAAAAATAAATTGTACATATATTTTGCTGGTTTTAATTATTATTTTAGTTATTATTATTTTTCATGTGTTACATATATATATAGGTCCATTACTATACACACTATGCACGGCTGTGATTGATTTAGACGAAAAAACGATGTCGATTATCGAAGGCGATCCGAAGCAAAGAGAGCCCTCCTTCGTATTCTCGATGATGTGATCAAAATCGAACAATGCAGAAACAACTGAGTTACGTACAAGCAGTTAGAGGTCGTCAGAGTAACGAAAAAAAACGTTTAAGGAAGTTACGAATTGGTTAATTAGGCCGGTCGGTTAATTTAAGACCAGATTGAATACACTTTCGATTTTTTCTCATATATATTTGGTTTAAACTTTAGTAATATCAGAAAGTTTTACAAAACAATTTTTCAAACTTGTCATGTAACAATAATAGGGAAAAATACAGTTCCGTACCTCAAATTTGCACCGATTTCACATTTGGTTCCCTGTGTTCACAATAAACACATTTGGTCCCTTATGTTACAATAATTTGGCAGTTTTGGTCGTCTTCGTCAATTTTCCGTTAGTACTTACGGAATCAAGCTTGTGCACATCACTGCCTTAATTGACGTACTAACGATAAATTGATGGAAATGACAAAAAATGTCAAATTATTGAAATATGAGGGACAAAATGTATTTTTTGTAAATAAATGAGGCCAAATGTGAAATTAGTGCAAACTTGAGGGGTGAAAACTGTAATTTTCTCAATAATAATATATAGTGATGGGTTCAATTATGTACTAATGGGCCGAACTCCTCATATTTAAATTAATGGGTTGAAGGACCA
Source organism: Erythranthe guttata (assembly GCF_000504015.1). Next base: position 313,217 of record NW_012193091.1, read on the forward strand.
ATAAGTCATAAGCATAGTAAGTCGAAAGTCCACATATTGAAAACAACCTTACCGTACAAGCACCGCATCGGGGAACTGAGAGCTCAAGACCATTAACTTTGGTGGACTGTTCTTGATACGTTTAATAGGAAGAAGATGTTGGAACAAATCCCGTAATTACTGCCCATTTATGTATAATTATCAACCGATAATTACTGTATATTATCCTTATATATTTCCCTTGATTTTAGGATGAAATATGCTAGTCAATATTCTCTCTAGAATAGAGTTTGTATACTCCTATATATTGACATCTGTAATCGGATTGATATGTACAGAAATTTATCATATAATGATTATTCATATTCTTATCATGGTATCAGCCTAAGAACGATCATTTTCTTCTCTAGACTCTGGAGAAACCATCGCTGATCCTCTTCTATATTTCTTCATCATAATTCCTTCACAGAACCACTATTCCACATATTCATAAAAATATTTTTTCCAACCCCATCAGTTCACCATTATACAAAAGCTATCGCACTCTTATTTCTTTTCATTCAATTCAAATTCTCATTACATTATTTTAATCTTATTTCATATCTACTCCATTCCACATGACAAATCCCGCAGACAATAAAACTCCTACCAAATCAGCAGACACCCTTGACCCATCCAATTGCTACTATTTTCACCATTCTGATAATTCTTCCATCTCACTTTCATCTCAATTACTTAATGGCGATAATTGGGCTACGTGGAGCAAGTCCGTCGAGATCGCCCTTTCGGTCCGAAATAAATTGGGTTTCATCGATGGAAGATTTAAGAAACCCTCCAAAAATACACATCCCGAAGAATATATCTTATGGGAACGTGCAAATCATATGTTGATTTCGTGGTTCTCACACTCTGTTTCACCAGATCTTGTTCCAAATGTTCTTTTTGCTCCTACTGCCCAACATATTTGGGAAGATTTTCGGGCTCGTTTCTCCCAAGGTAATCTTCCACGAATTTTTGAAATAAAACAGTCCATCGTATCTCATGTCCAAGGAAGTATGACAGTGGCAAATTATTTTACAAAATTGCGTGGATATTGGGATGAACTCGATTCCTATCGCTCCCCCTTGCTCATGCGATTGTTGTAAATGTGATGAAAAGAAGAATCGAGATGCATATCATAAAGAAGATCGATTAATGCAATTTCTTATGGGACTCAACGATTCATACAAGGCTGTTCGAAGTCAAATACTACTCTTGAAACCAGTCCCGGACATCCGAGAAGCATATAATATGGTGACTCAAGAGGAGAAACAACGAGAGGTTGGAAGTGGTTCTCTTACCGATAATTTTTCTGTGGCACCAGCTCTAAGGACTTCCAAAATAACTCAAAAATCTGCTGGTAATTCATTTTCAAAATCTGAAGATTTCTTTTGTCATTATTGCAAAAAAGATGGTCATGTTATTGGTACATGTCATAAACTCCATCGATTTCCACCTGGACACCCGAGACATGATCCAAGTTTCAAACCGAAATACGATCCTCAATACAAATCAAGGCGTGCTAAATTACCGGGCCATCAAATTCAAGGCCAAACCTATTCCGCTGCACATGCTACTACAACTACGCCTTTTAACATGGATAATATGGTGGTCAATCTAAAAGAAAGTACCGATGTTCACCCTTCTCTTGGCTCAAATTTGAAAGCTATCTGTCCAGACTTATCCAATGATCAGATTCAACAATTAACCGCTGCCATGGCCACCATGTCTAAGAGTAAGAGTGATGTATATGCCAACGCTGCAGGTCTGGATCATTCTCCCTCTCTTAATTCTGTTTCGACCCATTGTTGGATTCTAGATAGTGGAGCCACGGATCATATCACTTCTAACTCCGATTTACTTATTCAAACAGATAAAACAAAAATACCCCATGTCAATTTACCTACTGGCTCTACTGCCCCAATTACCTCCACTGGCACAATTTTATTTAATAAGGACATTATTTTAGAAAATGTACTCCACGTGCCTTCTTTTCAATTAAATTTAATATCTGCTAGTAAGATTACTAAGTCTTTGAACTGTTGCGCTCTTCTATATCCAAATCATTGTGTCTTGGAGGACTTGGCTACGGGAAAGATGATTGGTTGGGGTAAGCAACGCGGAGGCCTTTACTTCATGACACCGACCTCAAATTCACCTGCCCTGTACCATGCCCACACCAACAGCCATATATGGCACAATCGCCTTGGTCATCCATCTTCTGCATGTCTGCGTCTAGTGTCTAAGCCTCTTTTATCTTATAATACATCCTCCAATAGTACTTGTGATATTTGTCCCCTTGCTAAACAAACACGTTTTCCTTTTCCCTCAAGTAAAATTTCTTCAAATTTACCTTTTGAATTAATTCATTGCGATATTTGGGGTCCACATAAATTTTCAACACATGCAGGCGCTCGTTATTTTTTAACAATTGTCGATGATTTTACTCGATGCACATGGGTATTTTTTATGACATCAAAATCAGATGTTTCTACCTTGCTCGTGTCTTTCTTTACATTTATTGAAACTCAATTCAAGTCTAAAATCAAAAAGATTCGGAGCGATAATGGCAAAGAATTCACTTCCTTATGCAATTTTTTTCTCACAAAAGGAATTGAATTTCAACGTTCTTGTGTTTACACTCCACAACAAAATGGAGTCGTCGAGCGTAAGCATCGTCATATTTTACAAGTTGCTAGAGCTCTTCTCTTTCAATCTCATTTACCTATTACTTTTTGGGGGGAATGCGTACAAACCGCTGTCTATTTAATTAATCGTTTACCAACGCCACTTTTGTCTAACCTTACCCCATATGAACGTTTATATCATCGTTCACCATCGTATGAACATCTTCGTGTTTTTGGTTGCCTGTGTTATGCCACTGTTGTTCACCCTATCACCAAGTTTGAACCCCGTGCGAATCGTTGTACTTTTGTTGGATATCCTACCGGTCAAAAAGGTTATAAATTATTTGACTTAGAAACCAAGAAATTTTTTGTCAGCCGAGATGTCAAATTCCATGAGCATATATTTCCTTTCCAAACAAACCTCCCACCATTACCCAACCCTAGCCATTCCCATCTTTATCCATTAAACACAGTCCCCACACCTACTGAACAAATCCTTGATAATGAATTATCCATTACTACTGATATTCCTAGTTCCAATGAATCGACTTCTCCAATCGTTCAACTACCTGATTCGTCTACTCCTAATATTGAACCAGTAGAATTACCCCTTGTTGAGTCACACCCTACACCAATAACTCGTCGGTCAGATCGATCTCGCACTCGTCCCGTTTGGCATGCAGATTACTCTATGAACTTCGCTCAAGCAAAACCCCACCAATCGTCATTTCCGTTGCCTGGTCTTTACCGAGGTACAAGACACCCTCTCTCTCGTTCTTTATCTTATTCATGCATTTCTCCATCTCAAATTTCTTTTCTTGCAACTATTTCTAACCACCGTGAGCCCACTAACTATTCTCAGGCAATTCTCGATCCAAAATGGAAAGATGCTATGCAATCTGAACTTGATGCTCTTACTCATAACAACACTTGGAAACTTGTTCCGTTACCTCCTGGACATCGGCCGATTGGTTGTAAATGGGTCTATAAGATCAAATACAACTTTGATGGCTCGATTGAACGATATAAAGCTCGACTTGTTGCTAAAGGCTATACACAAATTGAGGGGGTGGATTATTTGGAAACTTTTTCTCCTACAGCTAAACTCACTACCATGAGGTGCCTCTTATCCATTGCCGCGTCACATAACTGGTTTCTTCATCAAATGGATGTTCAAAATGCGTTTCTCCATGGCGATCTAGATGAAGAGGTATATATGGAGGTTCCTCCTGGTCTTCACCGACAGGGGAAGAATATTGTATGTCGGCTCAATCAATCCATCTATGGATTAAAACAGGCTTCACGCAACTGGTTTGCAAAATTCTCTAATGCCATCCAAAGAGCAGGATTCAAGCAATCAAAGGCCGATTATTCCTTATTCACAAAATCTGAAGGAAGCTTATTTACTGCTGTCCTTATCTATGTTGATGACATTATTGTCACTGGAAATAACGAGCATGCTATTAAGTCCCTCAAAGAGTTCCTCCTTCGACAATTCCGCATCAAGGATCTTGGTAACCTAAAGTATTTCCTTGGCATAGAAGTCTCTCGATCCCAAAAAGGAATCTTTATTTCTCAAAGGAAATATGCACTAGATGTTTTGAAGGATACTGGGTTATTGGGATCTCGTCCTCAATCATTTCCAATGGAAGAACATTTGAAGTTGAAGCCTGATGATGGTGAATTACTACTTGATCCTACCAAGTATAGAAGGCTTGTCGGAAAATTGATTTACCTTACAGTAACAAGGCCTGATATATTGTACTCCGTACAAATTCTTAGTCAATTTATGCAAAATCCACGAAAACCTCACTGGGAAGCTGCTTTAAGGGTGGTGAGATTCATTAAAGGCAATCCTGGTCAAGGATTACTTTTTTCATCATCTAACGACCTAACGTTGAAGGCCTATTGTGATTCGGATTGGGCAGGGTGCACAGTGACTCGACGATCTATTTCAGGATATTGTGTATTTTTAGGTAACTCATTAATTTCTTGGAAATCAAAGAAGCAGACTAACGTGGCCCGATCATCCGCTGAAGCAGAATATCGAGCTATGGCTACGACGTGTTTGGAGATCACATGGATACGATACATTTTGCAAGACCTTAAGATCGTACAAAATCAGCCAACGACTCTATTTTGTGACAATCAAGCAGCTCTCCATATTGCTAAAAATCCCGTGTTCCATGAGCGAACTAAGCACATAGAGATTGATTGTCATACTGTGCGAGAAAAGCTACAAACTGGAATCATATCGACTTCATATGTTCCATCACGTTCACAACTTGCAGACATTTTCACCAAGCCTCTAGGAAGTGAGCAATTTCATTATTTAAGAGACAAGTTGGGACTTCATGATATTCACTCGCCAACTTGAGGGGGAGTGTTGGAACAAATCCCGTAATTACTGCCCATTTATGTATAATTATCAACCGATAATTACTGTATATTATCCTTATATATTTCCCTTGATTTTAGGATGAAATATGCTAGTCAATATTCTCTCTAGAATAGAGTTTGTATACTCCTATATATTGACATCTGTAATCGGATTGATATGTACAGAAATTTATCATATAATGATTATTCATATTCTTATTAGAAGAAGAAGGGCACGCGGTAGGTGGGGACCTAAATCCAAGCTTGTTTTCAATCTAAGGATTTTCTCCATAAATAGATTAAGTAAATAAAAGATCTCACGCGGTAATTGTATAATCATGATCAAATCTTGAACCAATTAAGGGGCTATAAGATAGTAAATGTTTATTTAGAAATTCCCTATATAAATATAATGAATACAACAACCTAGTTAGGGTTAAGTTTTTTGGGCAAGTCACAATAATACAATTAATAATGCACTCTTTTTTAGATTATCTCTTATTCTTAATACTTTCCGTCCGGTCAACTCATCATCACGACGAAAGACCGGCGTTCGGTGGACTTTTCCTATGATCAAAGGAATAGTGGTTGGAAAAAGTTAGTGCAGATGTAGATCATACACCATCATATAGTAACAAAATATTGATAGTAGTATTAATTAAAACTTAAAAATTAAACCTTAATTACTCAAGCGTTCACAAATTGACGTGTCGATTAATGAAACTTTAGTGGCAAGTTCACGCTTGAGTTTGAATTAACATTGTTGAAATTTACTAGGAACCATTCAAATAAGTCGTGTTAGCTTATTTGACTTCACACGTGATATGTTTGTTTGTTCATTTATTACCAAGAGAAATACTACATGTGTTTGTCCGTTGCTTCCATACCTTAAAAAGGTTATTTCATATACTTTTTAGAGTAAATTACACCTATAGCTTTGATGTAGGATAAAATAACTTTAAAGTTCATATAGTACGATAAAATAACTTTAAGTTTCATATAGTATCGATAATTAAGATCACCCCTGAAACAATGTTAGAAACTCTAACGGAATAATGCATTAGATAAAAAGTTATTCCGTTTGGGTTTCAACGGACTACTAGTTTCAGAGAGTGGTGGAGATAGCATAGAGCTAGGGAGTGACATGGTTCTCCTAACATTTTTTAAATCCTTATTATTTTATATAAGATTTATAAATTTTCGTCTATGGTAACATTAACGGCCCCTTTGGATATAAATATAGTGCATATCGGTCCCCAAGCAATGAAATCTCTTGGCTCCAGTAATTTTTCTGGGGTGTGATTGTAATTACCAATACCATATGGACCTTAAAATTATTTTAGCATACATCAATAGTATATGTATAATTTACCCTACTTTTCATTACCATCAGGCATTATTTACCAAAATTTCTCCTTTGATTTTCTTTTTCAAAATTTGTATGTTAAATAATAAATTTATTGTATTTAGTGATTTTGTGTTGTATCAAATTGTTAAACCAGTTCCCTGTATTATTAAAATGAATTGCGGCCACCTTTGAGGTAAGATAAAATTACAAAAAATATTATCTTGTTTGGGTATATATTTTTACGGAAAAACCACTCATTCAGTATGTAAATTTGATACCGAAAGAGTGAACATGTAAGTAAATACATAATTGATCGATGGTTGTAATAACCTAAACATAAGGGGTTTTTTCATAATTTGACCATATTTTAGGGGTGGCCATAATTTGCCTATTAAAATTAACAGAACCCCGCATTTTCTTTAACACACAAATCCTAAAGTGGTGAGTTATTACGGTGTAGCTTACTGAAATAAGGATATTTCGTTTATTTGATTTAACTTTTATCAGTCCCTTTAGTTTAGACCAAAATATTTCAAAAGGGGATTTCTAAAAATGTAAACACTACTATACAAATATACTCAAATAGCAAAGATAGGGCAAAATAATTATCATTGTCCTAAAAGCAACATGTAAAATCATGGGTGTCCAAACCTAACAAGTGGTGAAAGTTATGTTCACAAGGAGAATATGAACTTCAATGCTACAAGTTCAATGCTTTCTTCTTAAAGACCTCTTTTTTTTCACGAGTTGCAATAGTTGTTGACTTGTTTTTTGACATCTATTAAAGTAAAATGGGAAATGATTTCAAAATGAAAAATGTGAAATAGGGATTTAAAGTTTGAATAGTAAACATAACATGTGCATTTTTAGAAGAAAAAAAATATCGAAATATATCTTGAAATTAAAATCTGATCAGAAATCGGAATCTAATAAGCATTTCCAATTATATTTTAAAAATAAATAGTAAAAAACGGAAATCAAAACTTTCAAAATTCAGAATGAAAAATAGTATTTCAAAACCAAAAATTTTGAATCGAAATAAGCGGAATTCGAAATTCCTTTCCAATTTCCACAATAACCAGTGCATATCTAAATATATCTTATTTGTTTGAAGTTTCATAGGAGCTTATTAGGTTAATGACCAATAGTGCCTATTAAATAGGCTCTAATTTTGTACTTCTATCCTTTTCCATTTCTTAGTAGATGATTTAATAAAAAGTTACATAACAAAGTTATGTTTAATGTCCAAGGGATGGCCAAGTACAATATAATTAGTAAATTAGTTAGGTACTTAAAAAATGTTTAGTTTTCAAGCGTGGCAAGTACAATATAATTAGTTAATTAGTTAGGTGTTTAACTAAAGACTTAAAATGCTGTTTGGCTAAGATTATAAGTTGTTAAAAATAACTTATAAGATGTTTAAGAGTTTATTAATTTTTTAAAAGTTTTGGTATTTTTTTTTCAAAAAGATCTTAAATTCTTAAAAAATAAGCTTTTGAAGAGCTTATAAGGTCTCTTTTAAAAAATATCCATACACCACATTTTTATTTAAAATCTCAAAAACGGTAAAAACAACTTATAAACTTATTATCCAAACACTCAAAAATTAATTTTAGGAATAAGACGTAACAACTTATCGGCTCTTAAAACTTATAAGATATAATAGCTCATCAAATGTTTAAAATAACCTTAACAAGTAGAACATTTTTATGGTCACTACTCACTAATACAAACCTTCCAAATCATGAGGTTGCTTACTTGCTTTATGTACTATTAATATATTAACTATATTTTACATAGTAACATTTTTACGACAATCAAATTACGGTCACCCTTTTGAGATCAAATTAAATTACGAGAAAATCCTTCTTATTCGGATAATTCGTAAATCCTTACTTATTCGGATAATTACATCCATCTGAGATCAAATTAAATTACGAGAAAATCCTTCTTATTCGGATAATTACATACATCCACTCAATTACACATTGTCTTACGCATCCATTCTTATGGTGTCAAATTTACCTTCTTAAGCAGGGAATTTTCATAATATAACACATTATAGAGGAGAGTGGTTGTAATTATCAAAAAAAGAGGAATTTTCTTTTAATTTAATCTTATCTCAGGGGATGTGTGTAATTTGCCCGTGAGTTTATTATTATAAATCTAAATATCATAGCTTTAGAATTTAGAATTGAATAGTAAAAGAAAAAATAAAAAAAAAATAGTAGTAGTTCAAGCAAGTTACAAGGGCATTATTGTCAGACCAAAATTATCCCGGTCCTATAAATAGGTTCAACAATATAGCCTCTTCCCGGCGCAATTTCAAATCTATTCCGGCCAAATTTCTCTCTCTCTCTATTTTGTCTCTTCTTCCCCTTTTCCCCTTTAAACATCTCTTCTCTCTCTCTCTCTCTCTCTCTCTCTCATCCTATTTCTATTTCGAGAATTCTGAATGCAGAAAATAATCGCACTTCATTTAATAGGGGTTTGCAAAGCGGTGCAGTGGTGATGGCCAAACATTCCCCCACATCTTTCTTCCACCGTTCTACCACCGCTATATTCAGGGAATCAGGTCTCTCTCTCTCTCTCTCTCTCTCTCTCTCTCTCTCTCTCTCACACACACACACACACACACACACGTTTTATGCATTACGTGTATGACAAAGTTGATATGATTACCAAAAAACACACACAATACACGTAAAAAAATTACAGAAATTTGGATTTGTAGGAGCTGGATTATGTTAACGGAGACCTAGATTTTGTGCAAAGCTTCGATTTTTTTTTTTTTGTTTTATTTTTTGGGGGAAATTGATTGGGGGAGTAAGGGGCATTAGCGTCTTTTGGACGGCCGATCCTTAATGATTTTCGCGTTGGAATTTGGGAACGCACAGAAACGAAAGGTCGGCGCAACAGGTGGCGAGAAAACTATAATAAGGGTTTATGTTGGAAAGGAAAAGGTGTATATGAAAGTATATATATATATATATATATATATATATATATATATATATATATATATATATATATATATATTCACTTCTTCGGCGGTCAACAATGGAGATTTTTTTCAGATTTAGTTAGAGAACAACAAAAAATATTTATCTTAATTATTTATTTATTTTATTTTGTCTTATCGTAATTAAACAATAGAAACCATATTGTGATGTGGTGAATATAGTTCAACGATCTTCATTCTGTCTGTTTCCCCTAAAAAAAATCAGGTTCTCTTTCAGCCAAAGGGAAAATTAAGGTAATTAATTGGTAATATTTATTGGAAGATATGAAAGCTAATCAAATTGCTCTGTTGCTAACTGTAGTTACCCTGCTCTCTCTCTCTCTCTCTAGCATCTGTTTAAGATGAGTAAGTTAGGTGTATATTTAGAATAAATTATTGTAGAATTTTATTGGACCAACCATGTTATTTTTTTGTCATAAACCCAAGTTTTCTTTGGTTCAGTCTTTGTTTTATTGCATTATTACTAGCTAGGGGTGTAAACGAATCAATAAATCGAGCCGAACACATGGTTGTCTGAATTGTTTTGATTTTTTATCGAGCTTTCAAAAAGTTGTGTCCGAGTTTGGTTTGATAAGCAACCGAGTCGAGCTCGAACTAGCTTTAATTAAACCTAATATAAATCGAGCTCAACTAGCTTGAGTTTCGTTCATTTTTATGTTAACAAAAACGAGCTTTTAAAGAACGGTCTCGAATTGAGTATTGAGTAGCTTGGTTTGGTTTCCACCTCTATTTCTAGCTTCTTTTTTACTTGTCAAAAGGATATAAGATAATCTAGTTTTACCAACATTTAGTGATTGTGTGATGCAGGGATCGAATTGAGATAAGCGGTTTCGTTTTTCTTTTTCTCTTTGGGGTTGGTTTTGCTTTCAACATGGCTTCGAATGGAACAGCGAAATGCCCGCCACCGATGAAGGCCGCCTCAAACGGGGTCTTCCAAGGGGATAATCCTCTCCATTTTGCACTTCCACTACTAATTGTACAGATATGCCTTGTGGTGGTTCTGACTCGAGTACTAGCATATATTCTCAGGCCGCTAAGACAGCCACGTGTCATCGCCGAGATCATCGTGAGTTTCCTTTTCGCCGTTGTTGTTTTATCCAAGTACAAAAAATCGTATGTAAATTTCATTGTTATCTTTTTACGGGTTCTCTTATGTTTACTTTTTTTTTATTCGAAGATGGTGATTCATCTTCGAATTTTGAAATTTTTTTCGTGATTTACGACACAGTTGAATATCTCTTTGATTCCTGCCTTTTTCGACGTCGTTGATTAATTGGCAGGGAGGAGTTCTACTTGGTCCATCAGCATTAGGCAGAAACCATAAATATCTTCAAGCTATTTTCCCCGCCCGAAGCCTTACTGTACTAGATACCTTAGCAAATCTCGGGCTCCTCTTCTTCTTGTTCTTAGTCGGCCTCGAACTCGACCCAAAATCCCTCCGCCAAACCGGTAAAAAAGCACTAAGCATCGCCCTCGCCGGAATCAGCCTCCCATTCGCACTAGGTGTCGGCACCTCAATCGTACTCAGAGCAACTATCTCCAAAGGTGTAAACGAAGGCCCGTTTCTAGTATTCATGGGAGTCGCCCTCTCTATAACCGCCTTCCCGGTTTTAGCTCGTATTTTAGCCGAACTCAAACTCTTAACCACAGATGTAGGGCGAATGGCCATGTCAGCAGCTGCTGTCAATGACGTGGCAGCATGGATTCTACTCGCGCTAGCTATTGCCTTATCTGGCGTTGGCCGTTCTCCCCTAGTTTCTTTATGGGTTTTTTTATGTGGCTTCGGTTTTATAACTTCTTGCATATTCATTGCTCCTCCTATATTCAAATGGATTGCTCGAAGATGCCCTCAAGGTGAGCCGGTGGACGAGATATACATATGCGCCACACTGGCGGCAGTCCTGGCGGCTGGTTTTGTCACCGATACAATCGGGATACACGCGCTTTTCGGTGCGTTCGTGATGGGGGTTCTTGTTCCGAAGGAGGGTGCGTTTGCCGGAGCACTTGTGGAGAAAGTGGAGGATCTTGTTTCGGGTCTTTTTCTTCCTCTATACTTCGTCTCGAGTGGGTTGAAAACAGATGTGGCCACCATTCAAGGAGCTGAATCGTGGGGCCTACTTGCTTTGGTCATATTCACAGCTTGTTTCGGAAAGATTGTCGGCACTGTTTTAGTCTCTCTGTTGTGTAAGGTTCCGTTTAAAGAGGCACTAACCCTAGGTTTCTTGATGAACACTAAAGGCTTGGTCGAACTCATCGTACTCAATATTGGACGAGATCGAGGGGTAAATTAATATAAAGTTACCTTCTTTTTTGCTCTCTTAATTTTTTATTTAATTTTTTCGTTTGTCTGAATTTGTAGGTTTTGAATGATCAAACATTCGCCATCATGGTTTTGATGGCTTTATTCACGACATTTCTAACGACACCGATTGTCATGGCAATATACAAGCCAGCTCAAATGGCGAAATTCGAATACAAATACAGAACCATACAAAGAAAAGAAGCCAACACTCAAATACGAATGCTGGCATGTTTCCATAGCACAAGAAACATCCCCACGTTAATGAATCTAATCGAAGCCTCACGTGGGACCGGTAAAAAGGGAGGGCTTCGTGTATACGCAATGCACTTGATGGAGCTCTCCGAAAGATCCTCCGCTATACTAATGGTCCATAAGGCCAGAAAAAACGGGCTCCCGTTTTGGAACAAATCGAACACCTCCGATTCGAATCAAATAGTAGTTGCCTTCGAAGCCTTCCACCACCTCAGCCAGGTGTCGATCCGACCGACAACCGCCATCTCGCCTATGTCATCAATGCACGAGGATATATGCACGAGTGCAGACTCGAAAAGGGCTGCCATAATAATCCTTCCTTTCCACAAGCACCAAAGGTTCGACGGGCATTTGGAGACTACACGGGCCGATTTCCGACACGTCAACCGGAAGGTTCTAGAACATTCCCCATGCTCCGTCGGAATCTTGGTCGATCGAGGGTTGGGTGGAAATTCACACGTATCGGCGAGTAACGTTAATTACACTGTAACGGCGTTTTTCTTCGGAGGGCATGATGACCGTGAGGCCTTTTCATACGGCGCACTCATGGCGGAGCATAACGGTATTCGTTTGAATGCCGTTCGACTTATTTTGGACCGAAAGGTTGTTGGAGATAGTGTTCGTGTCGATATTAACGACGAGAATGTGCCGGAAGGTCTGGCAGACGAGGATTTTAGTTTTCTTGAGGAGTTTAAGGAGAAGGTGTCGGAGGACGGTTCGATCGAGTACGAGGAGGTTGTAGTGAGTGACGTGGCGGAGGCTGTCGGTGTGGTTCAGGGGTTTAACAATCGGTGCAATTTGTTTTTGGTGGGGAGGATGCCGGAGGGGCAATTGGTGGCGGCGATTGGCCGGAAGAGCGAGTGCCCGGAATTGGGGCCCGTCGGAAACTTGTTGATCTCGCCGGAGATGAAGATAACGGCGTCGGTGTTGGTGGTGCAGCAGTACCGGAGCAGCCTGACCGGAGATTCTCTGGCTTCGTTGAAGGATGGCGACACGACGGATGAGGATGGCGATTAGCGGTTTCTTGTTTGTCACTGAATTGAAACTGTAATTAGGTTAGATGTTTAAGGGAATGATGGTGTAGATACAAATGTAGATTTCTGATAATAATGTTTCATGCCCTTAGTTCTTCTGTCAAGTAACAGTGTTGCAATATATGCTTACTAGTGTAATTAAATTACATCTACAAGAGATGAAAAGAAGCAATGTTTTTTATTCGCGAGGTAAGGTCAAATTACGGAAAAAACTCCTCTTGTTTGAGTAGTTACAATCATCCCTCAACTATGAATCTTTTTACATATCTATCCTTATGGTGTTGAATTCAACGTAATCTTCTAGATTCCGGGGAATGTTCTCTAGTTTGTACTCGTTTTGTGCAAAAATATAGTTTCTGATGCATCACAATCTGATATTTACAAGTCAATAAACACATCTTAGGATCATCTTGTTTCAAAATTTGGAGCTCAAGTGGGGTAAACCGGGTACAAACTGGAGAATATATCACATAATCCAAAAGATTCCACTAAATCTGACACCACAGTGGTGGGTGTGTAAGAAGATTCATAGTTGATGGAGGTAATTGTAACTTACCGAAACAAGAAGATTTTTTTCGTAATTTGACTCTACCTCAGGGGTGGCGGTTGTTTACCTTAAAAAGGAAAGGTACTTATTCAAATTAAGCATCTCAAGATTACACTTGAAGATAATGTATAGAATGTTGAATTTGAAAAATTACACAAACTTCCCTTAAAGTTTGATGTAAAGTACAATTAACCGTCTTGTAGATGCTACTGTTTTACACATAGTCCCCCACGCATGCCTGGAGGTGTGCAAATTGAAGTGGGTCGTTGCCAATACATGCATGTGAAGTGAGTCTACCATCAAATAATAACTTGATTGAAAATTCCAATTTTGCCCTCAACTAAATTGAAAATAAGTTCGACACTTGGAACCGGTTCTGGATGTATTCTCCGTTCTCAGACATATTTTGCCCAGTATGGGTTACATCTCTCATATGGTTTGTAAGCTATTATACGAGAACAGGGCCGGTCCTGGGTGATTGGAGGCCCTGGGCAAGAATTAAAACCGAGGCCCTAAATTCCAATTTTTTTTTAAATGTATATATATATATATATATATATATATATATATATATATATATATATATATATATATATGTGTAAGATATGGATGTATTAAATAAAAATGGGTATTAGAAAAAAAAAATTAATTTAACAAAAATAAAATAATTTAATTTTGTGAAATAAAAACACCAATATCATAGAAAAAACAACTAAGTTTAAACTGTAGAAACTAACAATAGAGAAATATATAGGAGTGCAAGAAAAATTAAATTAGAGTAAAACAATGTACATGAGAGAGAAATGGCAAGAGGACAAAAGATGTTGGGTGAGAATAAAAAAGAGAGAGAGAGAGCGATAATTGACAAGATGGATTGGGTCAAAAAAAATTAATGTGGAAAGTGGGGGTTAAACAGTTAAGAGGTTAATAGAATAGGGGTTGGAAGAAGAGAAAAGAAAAATAATTATAAAATAATAACAAAAAATATATATTTTTTGGGCCCCATTGAAAAGTGGGCTCTGGGCCTGGGCCCTGCTCGCCCTGGGCCAGGGCCGGCCCTGTACGAGAATGTAGATTTACTCGGTGCACCTATACGGTTCGTTGCGACCTGCAGGTTCCTTCATTTAAAAAAATGCAACATACAAATTATAATAAAAAAATCCAAATTATTGCATGCACAAGAACACAAACAGCTACAAACCAATTCGGTTTCTCAAATTTGCCTATATATAAACCAAAGCATGCATGATGTTTCTTATCACTTCAAAAACACACACACACACACACACACACTCAAAAGCCAACCATAAAAGTTCGTTAAATAAACCAGGGTTAGTCCTCTAATACCAAAAAACTCCATCTGCTTCTTCGATATTCTTCTTTCTCCTCGTAAGTCGTACCCTCTCTCGTTCTCGCACTAAACCCAAAAAAGCCATGCAAGAGAATCGTGCTCTACTACCACGACATTCTCTTCAACGGCACCGACGCAGCAAACACCACCTCAACAATGATAACCAACGGGTCCCGCGCACTCGGCTCGGAATTCGTTATGATGGTGGTCGTTTTCGACGACCCGTTGACCGAAACGGTCATCTTCGGTCACCCGATCGAGGCCGCTAGGGCACAAGGGTTTTATTTCTACGACCGGAAAAAACTTATAGTGCATGGTTTGCCTACAACGTGATATTCAGTACGCCGCAGTAAAGGGGACTTTGAATATTATGGGGGCGGACCCACTGCCGGAGAAAACACGAGACCTCTCGGTTGTTGGTGGGACCGGAGATTTCTTCATGGCTAGAGGGATTGCGACTTTCAAGAATGATGAAGTTGAGGGTGATTTCTATTTTCGTTTGCAAATGGATATCAAATTGTATGAATGCTATAATTAATTAATTCATTAATTGATTAGTAGCATATGTTAATCAAGTAAAGGTTATTTTGTGTTTGGCCTTGTGTGCTTAATTAATTGTCTTGTTATATGCGAATAATAACACATATTTATAGAAAACCAATGTTGAGACAAGTTGATTTCATCCTTAATCTCATAGGATTTTCGGAATTGCACCCTTAATATATAATACTTTTTTTTTGATAATTACCCTTAATATATAATACTTTGGTGCTTTGCACCCGAGAACAATATATTAATAGCATTTTGCACCCTTAAATACAATAAATTATTCAAATTGCACCCCAAATCTGAATTTTTAAAATGAGCAAATTACGGCCACCCCTGAATTATGGTCAAATTATGAAAACTTCCTTCCTGTTTGGGTAATTACAGCCACCCCTCAACTATGTATTATCTTACGAGAAGACCCCTCTAGAGCTAAATTTAGGGATGTTAACCGGTAAAACCGCACCGAAATTTCGGTACGCCAAACATTTCATACCGTTTACCGAACTAAATATACGATTTGGTTCGGTTAATAACCGAATTATATAAATTTTATGTAAAAATATTTAAAAGGAGGGGGTGGCTGTAATTACCAAAATAAGAGACTTTTTTTATTTTTTTTTTCAGAATTTGACCATGCCTCAGGGGTCGCCGTAATTTGCCCTTTTAAAAATTAATGAGGCAACTTCATCTTTTTACTGGTTTTTTCATGGTGCAAAATACCAAATCAAAATATTATTTTACTCCATCATTCAAACATAATGTTGAATGTACAAAGTGCAAAATTAAAAATATTACTCTATAAATTACTTGAAAGCTAAAACAAATCTCTTAATTAATTTTCAACAAATCATTCGATCGGTATATAGTTTTTATAATTTGTGAAAATATTTGATGCAGTTGTCTTTATATAATAAAACGGCAAACAAAAAATATATTTATTTTCAACTCGACACTGCACCATTTACGTAAATATATATTAAGAAAATAAAATTACCATAATTGATTACATCGTCACCAATCCCAGTAAAAGTCTTACCTCTCGGATCGATTATTTGGTGATAAAAAAAAGTGCTACGACTTTGTTATGTATTATATGCAAAATTAGTTGTATAGAAGAGTGATGATTAATTTTATTGACTAGTAACATTTAACAACAAATTAAACTTGAGTTTTTTTTTTAGTTGTCTCCATGATGGTGCTACTGCGTGCTATAATAATAGCTTTTGTCGTTCGCGTTGTGGTTTTAAAACCCGGTGAAATATGCGAGGTAATTATGCATTATTAATCTACACATTATAAAAAAACACATTTATGTGTACAGGGGCGGAACCAGGATCAAAATATAGGGGGGCTAACTAAAATTTCGGGGTTCGGGGCAGTGCCCCGAAAAAAATTTTAGGTTCACAAGATATAGCAAAAATAAGTTTATATTGATAATTTTTTAATTAAAATAGCATATATTATAGTTTTATCATATTTTAAGCATGACAAAAAAATCTTAATGTATTGCACTTAAATATTTTGGAGATTACTGGCATCATCTCATATTATTTTTAAGAGACACCGATAAAAAAATTCCAAAATAAGTAAATATTCATAGATATTATATAAAATAATACAAATTTAACCATTTTATTAAATATTTTTATATTAGATATGATGTATACAAGTATAATTTATATAAGATTGTGGAGAAGAAACAAAAAAATTAAGGATTAAGACACATATTTACAAAAACTTTAGGGGGTCAAAAGTAATATTCAAAAATTAAAATGCCAAAATATCTAAAAAAAATTATTATTTTTTTATCTTGGGGGGGGGCAACAGCCCCCCCTGCCCCTTAAAAGATCCGTCCCTGTATGTGTATGTGTGCTTAGTAGATAGTATAGATCTATGCTGCAAAATTAGTTGATATTTTTCACTAAATATAGCATCTCATAAACCCAGGGGCGGAACTAGGATGAAAACATAGGGGAGGCGAGCAAAATTTTCAGGATTCGGGCAGCGCCCCGAAAAAAAATTTAGAATCGCAAGACATTGCAAAAATAAGTTTATATTGCTAATTTCAATTAAAACAATATATATTATATTGTTTTTTTTCTTAATAATTCCAGTGGGAGAAATAGTTCAAATATAATTCAAATGGCCGCTGCCAAATTATATTAATCTCTCTTCTCCGTCTATAAATAGTAAATTGATCTTCTCTTTCGTATCCAGAATCGGGCAATGGAGAACGATAAATATAATCGTACGAACGGTACAACATTACCCGAGCTATGCAGACGATACGACGGCTCACGGCAGCGCCGCCGCCAGATACACAGACGGCCGCTGCATCTCCAGCGGAGCGTGTACGATCCGGCGATCGTGTCTCTCGGCCCCTACCACCACGGCCGGCCGGAGCTACGCGACGTCGACCAGGTCAAGCACAGATTCCTGGACCGGCTGACATCCGGCGACCCCGCGAAGAAAAACTCGCTCTACGACAGAGTTCTGGAGAGAATTGACGAGATCAGATATTGTTACGCCGATTTTGAGTGCGTCGGAAGGTACGATGATAGGGCGCTGGCTCTGATGATCCTTCTAGACGCTTCTTTCATAGTGTCTCTCGTGGAAGTCCTCGCCCAAGATGTCGACTTTTCCGCCGATTGGCAGTTTTGCATTGGCGGGGGCAACCTATTGTTCGTAATTCGAGATATAATGTTGCTCGAGAACCAAATCCCACTTCACGTACGTAGTCAAATACTCTCTTCGTTCCTAATTAATTGTTAATTGTCGTTTTTCAGCTTTGCATAAGTATTAAGATTCTCAAAAAAAAAAAAAAAAAAAAAATAACATACATTAAAAAGACTAAAATAACTTTGATCATTTAATGATGTGAGAGGGAATTAATACTTAAAGTTTAATTGATAAGGTTAACACAGGAAAACAATATATATTTAATGCATCATCGAAATCTACAGTAACAAATAATATGTAACAAAATTGCTTATAAAAAAAACATTTATTATGGAACAAAGGAAGTATATGATTTTTCAAAGTTGTTCGTATTTAATTTGATAAATTAGCATACGTGTTTTAATCCATTTGAATTTGACTACTCTCAGGTGGAGTCCGAATAAATGTAATCAAGTCAAATGTATGAAATTTTCTTAATTGATGTTGTTTAAATTTAATTATTCATTTAGCTAGTGTTCTAAAAATCTGCGAGGTGGTTGACCTTCTTGTAAATATTTGAAAATTGGTTTTTATCCGTATACACACTTTGCGGCGGGTCAAAGCTGGTCAATGGGTCAAAATGGGTAAAACATTGAATTTTAAATATTCAAGCATAATTTTGCATGTGGAAGATTCACGCTTTATTGTATTTTGTGGGGATTTTTATTATATTATATGATTATGATATATAAATGATGAGAATAGAAACACGTTTAAATATTTTTCTATTATATACACTGAATATTTATAAATAATATTTAGAAATATATTATATTGAAGAAACTGCTTTATTCCGATTTGTTGGCGATTAATTAGCACATCGCCAATGAATCATGAGGTAGTGCCTAACCGCCGCCGACCCACCTCGTGCTTTTTAGAACCTTAGTTCTAACTAAATCTTAATAATGTTGAGGATATAAATATTAAATAATCCACCTCACTAACGACTTAAACTTTTGAATTAATGATAGTATATCCATAGGTAATTTGATCTCTTGACTCTTATATTAAAAATTTATTCGACCTAGATAGTGTATCAACCTCAGATCGAATATCAAGCAGCTTGATTTAATTTCTGCAGGTTATAAAGATGATAATTAAATCACAACATGGAGACAAATTAGGGGAAGAATTACTCCAAAAGTTCGTGACCTGGTTGATGTCGAGGAAATTCAGCACTCTCGGCCGAAGCTGCATTCCCACAAACGGAGAAGAAGAACCTCTTCACATCCTCGAAGCTTGCCGCGATTGCTTCTAATAGAACAAAATAAAACTTTACCCACTACAATTTCCGGCATCAAATTGGCTCAACACGATGATCATAACTTCAACCAAACATTTCGTTCGGTGACGCATCTAAAAGAAAAGGGCATCCACTTCATGCCTAGCTCTTCGCTTTCGGTTAAGGGCATCAAATTCGAGTCCGGTGCCATATCGGGCCGGCTCCATATTCCGATCCGAGTGGTGTCGCCCATTTCCTTTGTATGTATGTCCAACATGATAGCCTACGAAATGTCGCCGGGCTCGGAAACTGGATTCGAGATTCTTTCCTACACAACTTTCATGAAATCGTTGATCGAGGGCCCCGCCGATATGAAGGAGCTACAAGAGAAGGGGATTTTGATCAATAAGTACCAAAACAACGAACAACTTTTGGAAGAAATTAAGGCATTGGACACTTTCGGGCTCGATAATTTGGATATATTCAAAGAAGTTAGGCAGCAAATAGAGAAGCATTGCCGGAGCAGGACCAAGACTTGGATGGCTGATTTGAGACACACCCAATTTCGTAGCCCGTGGACCATTGCTGCATTGCTCGGTGCAATGTTTCTTCTTTGTCTCGCGTTCATGCAGACCTATTTCACCATCCATCCTAGGAAATAAATCGAATCTCCACGAAACGTTTATTTTCTTCCGTACCTAGCCACTTGGGCTTTCTCATGTTCTTGTTTGTGATCTATTGATGTTAACTCTATTCCTATTTCTTGTTTTTGTGACGGGGCTCCCCGATTGTATGCTCTTTTCATTCTTTCTTTTAATGGATCTTTTAATTATTAAAAAAAATAAAAAAAATACTGTTTGTATTTCGTTGTATATGATTTGGGCTGATAAGAGATCAATTGATCCACTGCGATGGAGGCCCATTAAGTAGGGCCCAACAAGAGCCCACCACCAAGCCCAACCCCGAGGGATGATGGTCAGAAGCGAACCCCTCTGAGACCCAGGATGATAGCGAACGAAGGCTCGGGAGGTGACTCTACCCAGGATGCTCCCGAAGTAGGATAGGCTATGCTCGGAGCCACCTTAATGAGGGGTAAGGAGGTCGAGGTGGGTACGCCAGGGCGTATTAAATGCGCTCTGACATTTATCCAGAATGTCTCCAGCGGCGATTTTAATGCACTAAAAAGGCATTAAATGCGCCGATGACCGAGAGCGGCCGAAAGACAGAGGAGGTAGGTATAAGGTCTTGCCCCATTAAACCGGCAGGAAGTAGGGGCTTTGATTTCCCGAAAGATAATCATGACCCGAGCCACCCGGAAAAAAGGTAAGCACAGACACAGAGAGGCCTCAACCCTGATGTTGGAGGGACGTCCTCTGTCACTATAAAAGGAAGGCACACATCAGGCCAAAAGTCGGTACATTGTTATATATATCCAAACACTCACTTTAAAGTGATGATATATAAGAATCCTCTATTAGAACCATACTGGCCGATTTTGATGGTTTGAGTGCTAACTCCGACATCAGTCCGGCTTTTCCTTTTCTACAGGTTTTTGCAGTACTCCCAGTAGAAGGAAATCAGGTTCTTCAGACGGATCAGCATACATCCCCGGTTGTAAGCTTCTATAATATGATGATCTATATGTAATCATACCTAATTTGCGGGGCGAAGTACAGATTCGAGGAAATAAATACGGGGAACGGTATGTTTCAAAAATGGGAATACGAAAACTTGGGCAAACTGTTGGTTGAAATACCTACACGCAAGTGCACGTATCGTACAAGTAATAAAGTGGATTTTTAAGTCCAAGTATCGATCCCACAAAGAATATTTAATTATCTAATCCTAGACGCTAAATTCTACCAATTGTTTTCAAGCCCACCCTACACATTCGAATTTTGAGAGAATTTACTAAATTAAAAAGCAAGCAAAAACAAGAAAGCAATTAAAAACGAAGTTAATCAAAGTAAACAAGCCTAGGATTTTATTCTTCCCCCTATGTGATTATTACTCCCCCAATTCCTTCAATTATGCAAGCAATTAACCCGGATTATTAACTTGAGATGCTAAAATAATCATAACCCACTTCCGTGTGTATTACGATTCTAATCCTCAAGATTCAATTACTATATTCCTATGCAATTAATTTTAGAACACATCATTAAGCACAAATCTCAATAATGGCTACCTAAGAGATTAACTATATTCCTATGTTAATACCACAAAGGCTCTTCTACCACAGTTCTAATTATTAACCCGATCTTCCGATTCATGCGATTAACAATAACATAAAAGCACATAAGGTGATCAAGTTCATGCACTTAATAAAACAAGTAGAAGAAATAATCCGAAATTAAAACTTGCATAAAATCATAGAATTGGGTTCATAAATCCCACATAGGGTTCCAAATAAAATTCTAGAAACTAAAGACTTAGTTACTCGTGATTCTTATGATAAAGAAAATAAAAGAAATAAATTAAATAAGAAAAACTATGTTTGAGTCTTCGTTGATCTTCGTTCCTCTCGTTTTGTGGAGTATAATTTCGTGCTTATGGTGTAGGGACTTGCTGCTTTTATAGGCTTTTCTTGATAAGGAAGTAGTACAAACCTAATAGGAATCAATTTCCGCCACTTTCCTCCATCAGGATTTGTTCTTCGATTTTTGTCATGTTCGATTCCCTAATTTTGGAATGTTGTGTAAATAAGAATTGTAGCCCTTGAAATTAGCTTTCCAATGCCGCCAAAATCAGCTGATTTGGAGTTCGTATGAGAGAGATATGCTCGAAATGGTGAACACTGCCAAAGCTGTGGCGATATTCCTTCTTCCAATTCGATTTATTTCCTTATTTGCAACTTTTTCCTTTATTTTTGGTCTTTTTTCCTTCATGGACACATAATTTTCGTTTTCACCTATAAAACACAAAATCAATCAATTAAAAGCACAAATATAATTAAATTTAAACAAAAGATCCACGTAAAGTAAACGTATTGAGCGTAAAATTTACACTCAACACACCCCTAAACTTGAACTTTTGCTTGTCCTCAAGCAAAATCTAATCGTAAGCAAATAACTCAACTACCGCATCTCATCACATAGATTAATGACCAACTTCACGTTTTCAGAGCTTGTAATTATAATGAAAATTCTTAGGCATTCGCAAGCTCAAAATTCAAAAGCACTTAGTCACTTACCATAGCCAAAAACCACAAATCATGCAATTGCTTCAAGCATCCAATATTTGTAAATTAAAGATAGAAAAAAAATTATACTTACGTGCATATGTTTGACTCCAAATACTCACCAAATTATTCTACTCTACTAATATCGAACATCAAGCTATTGGGATCATTGGGTCTTTGTGGCTTCCAATTGTTAGGCTCTTTGGTATCAAATTTGAAGTTTTCGTGCTGCATAGATTAAGTATCAAATTAGATGGTGTTTAGTAAATTAATTCAATATTTGATCGTTTTTAATTACCAAATTGCCGCTGCCAATATTATATTCCGACAACAGTTCAACTCTCCAATAAATAGTAAAAAATCTATTGAAATAATAAAAGAATCTGATTTCTGTTTTCGTTTCCAGAATTGACAATGAACAGTGATGAATCTAAAAATGCGGTGTTTGTAGAAATACCGGAGCTATGCAAAAGATACGACGGTTCACGGCGGCGCCGCCGCCAGATCCACAGACGGCCACTGCAGCTCCAGCGGAGCGCATACGATCCAACGATAGTGTCGCTCGGCCCTTACCACCACGGCCGGCCGGATCTGCTCGCCGCCGACGAGGTCAAGTACAGATTCCTCGACCGGTTAACTTCCGGCGACTCCGCGAAGAAAACCTCTCTCTACAACAAAGTTGTCGACAAAATCGACGAAATTAGGGATTGCTACGCCGATTTGAATTGCGTCGAAAAGTACGATGATAGGGCACTGGCGCTGATGATTCTTCTAGATGCTTGCTTCGTAGTATCTCTGGTGGATGGCCTCGCCGGAGACGAAAGCTTTTTCGCCGATTGGCAACTTTGCCGTGGCCTTGCCAGCCTGTGGTTCGTAATTCGAGATGTAATGTTGCTCGAGAATCAAATCCCGCTTCAGGTATTCAAATCGAGTTAAATGTACTATTAATATTCGAAATCGAAATATTTTTTGAATTTGATTTGATTAGCTTATACGAATGCAGTTCGAACGAGTTTTAATCGAATCTAATTCATGTAAATCCCATTTCGAATCGACTTTAAATAAATTGAGTCAAATGTATAAAACTGTTTCGGGTCATTTGAATTTAGTTTCTTTGTTAGTGTTGTTTAAGGTAGGCGCACACCAATTTTAAATAAGGGCAAATTACGGCCACCTCTGAGTTATGGTTAAATTACGAAAATTCTCCTCATATTTGGGTAATTACAATCTGATATGCCTAATTGGGCCAACCCAATGGGCCTACAATTTCTTTACCTACTGGGCCACGAGCCCAATATCGAAGACCATTATCACCGAGGCCCAATCACCTTCAAGTAAGGTTTGGGCCCGACTATCTCAACTAAGCTATAAATAAAGGTTTGAATTCATTCCTTAAGGTACGTCCTATTAACTGAGCAATACTACAATACGTATTCTCTGGACCATTTCTATGATCAGCACGTCTGACTTGAGCGTCGGAGGGGTTTCCGCCGGATCAACCCCCGGCGTAGTTCACGTGTATTCATTTCGCAGGTACCTCAGGATCATCAAGTTGTCAAGCTACTGATCTGCTTTGCTCTCCCAATTCATTTTCTACACTACCCCAGGTGATCTAAATATTTTAGCATCATCACAATCATTCCCTCAACTATGTATTATCTTACGAAAAGATTCCTTCAGAAGTAAATTTAGGGATTCGGTGAAACCAAATCGAAATTTCGGTATGCCAACGTTTCATACTGTTTACCGAACTAAATATACGATTTGGTTCAGTAAATAACCAAATTACATAAATTTTATGTAAAAGTATTTAAAAGGAGGGGTGACTGTAATTACCCAAACAAGAGGTTTTTTTTCGTAATTTGGCCATATCTTAGGGGTGACCGTAATTTGCCCTAAAAAAATAATTAAATTTGATGTTTTGGAAAAATATTATTCGTTTGACCAAATTACCCTTTGTACATGTTTTATTTTTCCTTGCTCGTTTCATTAATCTGTTATTAATATTTGAAAAAATAGTAAAATGACATTTAATATGAGAAAAAAATATACGGCTAAAGTTGCATTTAAAAAACAAAAATAAATAGAGTAGTTGACAAATCCAGGTACAACAAACTGTATTAAACTCGAGTAATTTGATATTTTATCAACTTCATGTTGATTTAATCGATTCGAGCTCGGACAGAGTTTTGTATCTTATTGATTTAATTTTTCTGTCATGATTTTCAGGTTATAAAGATGATAATGAATTTACAACACGGGGAGGGAAGAATTAGGGGAAGAACTACTCCACAAGTTCTCGAACTGGTTGATGGCGGGGGAATTCAGCACTGGCGGCAGAAGCTGCATTCCCCCGCTGGCGGCAGCAGTCGAGGAGGAAGAGCCTCTTCACCTCCTCGAAGCTTGCCGCAAATTGCTTATAGTAGAACAAAACTACACTCCGACAAAACTCTCCGGCATCAAATTCACACAAATCGACGACGAGCATAACTTCAACCAAACATTTCGTTCGGTGACGGAGCTTAAAGAAAAGGGCGTTGAATTCGAGGCCAGTTCTTCGTATTCCGTCACCAACATACATTTTGATTCCGGTCCCTTATCAGGCCGGCTTCATATTCCGGCAAGGGTAGTTTCGTCCATTTCCTTTGTATTTCTATCCAACATGATAGCGTACGAAATGTCTCCGGGCTCGGAAACTGGATTCGAGGTCCTTTCGTACGCGAATTTCATGAAATCGTTAATTGAAAGCCCCGCGGATGTGAAGGAGCTACAAGAGAAGGGGATTTTGATCAATAAGTTCCAAAACCACGAACAACTTTTGGAGGAATTTAAAGGCGTGGACACTTTTGGGCTCGATAATTTGGATATATTTAAGGAAGTGAGGCGGGAAATCGAGGAGCATTGTCGGAGCAAGGCCAAGACTTGGATGGCTGATTTGATTCACACCCGATTTCGAAGCCCGTGGACTGTTGTTGCATTGCTTGCAGCTACCTTTCTTCTTTGTCTCACTTTTCTGCAGACCTTTTTCACCATTCATCCTGCATTGTAAATGGAAATTTTCTTATTGTTTAGGTTTAATTTTTCAACGCATACTGTTTTATCATTTGGGAGAGTATATATATATATATATATATATATATATATATATATATATATATATATATATGGTAAATTACAAACACACCCTGAGGTATGGTCAATTTACAAAAAACCCCTCTTGTTTCGATAATTACATCTGCCCCCCTCAACTATGTTTTTTTCTTACACCTCCACCCTTATGGTGTCAAATTCAACATAACCATCTATATTTCGTAGAATGTGTTCTAGTTGTAGAATGTGTTCTAGTTTGTACTCGTTTTGTGTAAAAATACAGTTTCTGATGCACCACAATCTGATATATACAAGCTAAAAAACACATATTATGATCATCTTGCTTTATAATGTAGAGTTCGAATGGGATAAAACGGGTACAAAAGTGATAATATTCCATATAATCTCGAAGATTCTACTAAATTTAAGGAGTTGAGAGGATGGTTATAATTATCCAAACAAGAAGGGGGTTTTCGTAATTTGACCATACCTCAGCGGTGGTTGTAATTTACCCAATATATACATAGTTAGTTAGTTTATGAATAACTTGATTAATTTTTAAGAAGCCTGGGATGTCTCCACATTCATATGTTTTTCTTATACAAATGTATGAATTAATTTTAGGGTGAATTACGGCGACTCCTTTGAGATAAGGTCAAATTATGAAAAAAACCCACATGTTTGGATAATTACTACTATCACTACATTATGAATCTTCTTGCACGTCCATCCTTATAGTGTCAAATTCAACATAATTTTCTGGATTATGTGGAATGTTCTCTAATTTGTACTCATTTTATGCAAAAAATAAGTTTATGACACACCACAATCTGATATATACAAGGCTACAAGCCAAAAAAACACATCTTATGATCATCTTGATTCAAAATATGGAGCTCCAGTGGGATAAAATATATACAAACTTGAGAGTATTGTATATAATCTAGAAGATTTCACTAAATTTGACACCGTAAGGGTGGACTTGTAAGAAAATTCATAGTTGAGGGGTGGCTGTAATTACCCAAACAGAAGGAGGGTTTTCGTAATTTGACCTTCCCTCATGGATGGTTGTAATTTACTCTTAATTTTATCACATTACCTACAGTCTAAAATAATAATATCTGAATGTCATGTTCAAAAGTACTTATCAAATAGCGTTTGTAGTCCAACGGTTAGGATAATTGCCTTCCAAGCAATAGACCCGGGTTCGACTCCCGGCAGACGCATTTTGTTTTTGCATCTTAATTTTGTCGTTTGCCTCAAATCTTGAGAAGGGCCTTTTTACCCCTTTAAAAATACATTATTACTTTCTGCCCCCTACTTTATCTGGAAATTGAAATGGGCCTGGGAAAGTGCGAGGAAAAGTTACCCAAGCTCCTGCTCTTTCTTTTTTCACACTTTTACTATCAGTCTATCATAATTATTAAAATATCGCAATTTACTTTTAAATTTTTAATTTTACATTCTTAAGCATCTTATTAGGAGGTAAACTGCATAAAAACCCCTGCGTTATGAAAAATATGTACAGTAGAACCTCAATAAATTAATACTCGATAAATTAATAATCTCGCTTAAGTAATAATTTTTTCTGGTTCTGACTCGGTACAAACATATAAAACTATTATTTCAATAATTTAATATTTCGCTAAATTAATAGAATTTTGCTAGTGCCGACTCTATTAATTTATAGAGGTTTAACTGTACAAAATCCTCCTTTTTTTATTTTATATTGTATGAAATCCTTATTCCGTTAACAATTAACAATGTTAACTATTGAAAAGAAAATACTTACTACACATTGAAGGTGACACTTTGCAAGTTTTCTTAACCGTGAGCAGAAAGGCGATTACATCAATAGTCAAATAATAAAAGATACTATGCTTTGAGTACACTCATTGAAGAGTGGCTATAAAGAATCATCTATATTATATTTTGTATATTCGCACATTCACAAAATATGGAACCAACTCATTTATATATATATCATAAAGTTATAAACGAAAAAGAAAAATGAAATACGAAAAAACAAAAAAACAAAAAGGAAAAGGGCAAAGACGGAAATATAAATGAGGATTCGAATCATAGACTTCTAATATAATAGTAGAGCTTATGTACCAACTCTTCTAATAATGATGAGAGTTGGTTTAGCATAAAGAATTAACTAATAAATAACTTGTTTTTAAACACTAATAAATTTAATTCGATATGATTCAATGAGATGCATGGCTTATATTAACTTTTCTATGGGTAAATTACGGCCATCTCCTGAGCTAATGTCAAATTAGGAAAAAAAAACCCTCATGTTTGGATAATTACAATCACCCCATCAATTATGAATGTTTTTACATTTCCATATTTGTAGTGTCTAATCCAACATAACTTCTCTAGTTTGCACTCGTTTTTGTTGCAAAAATGCCGTTTCTGATGCACCACAATCTGATATTTACAAGCCTAAGAGACACATTTGACCATCTTATTTCAAAATATGGAGCTCGAATGGGGTAAAATAGTACAAATTGGAGAACATTCAACATAATCTAGAAGATTTCACTGAATTTGATACCACAATAGTTGACGTGTGAGAAGATTCATAATTGAGGGATGATTGTAATTATCCAAACATGGAGGTGTTTTTTGTAATTTGACCTTACCTCAGTGTGTGCCCATAATTTACCCATTTTCTAATTATTTGGAATAAAATTAGAATACATATTATAAGAGTTGAGAAGTAAAAAAAAAAAACCAATAACTACGAGTTGATTTGCATTGATTATATATAGAGGGATTTACAACTACGAGTTGATTTGCATTGATTATATATAGAGAAATTTACAAGGTAATACATTAAGTTAGATAACTGAATCATAACTAATATAGGTAACGTAATCATAATATAATCATAATATTACAAAAGTTCCATAATACAATATAACACATTTTACATTCCGATTTCCGATCAAATTTTAATTTCGAAACAAACTTCCAAATTTTGATATTTAGCTCTAGACTCTAGTAAAGGGATATATTTGATATCTAAAATAAATAACAACTTGTTGTTTTACTAGTAAAGGGAGATATTCGATATTTAACTCTTCAATAAATGTGATCACAAGGGGAATCACGAATAAACAGCTAATCTTATAACTGCTGCGAATCAATGTTGACCACAAGTCAACACACAATCAGAGATCCAAGGTCAATACGGTCATTTTACATGAAGGTCAATTTAGTCATTTTCTATTTCAGACAGAAAATAGAAAAACAATACAGTTTTGACTCTGCAGTCAGAAGAGAGAAATCCAACCAAAAAAAATGGGTAACTGTAGCAGCGGCTATACCTCGAATCCCCCACCGCCAACCACCAGACCTCCGCCGCCTTCTCAACCCAACGGCGGAGGCGGAGGAGGTGTTGGTGGAGGAGAGTCCCACATCACCATCCTCCCCTCCGATGCGGATCCTCCGCCGCGACGGCCACTTCCCACCGGCAACGGCCGCATCCTCGGCCGCCCCATGGCCGATGTCCACTCCGTCTACACCTTCGGGCGGGAGCTCGGCCGGGGGCAGTTCGGCGTGACCCACCTCGTGACCAGACGCGCCACGCGCGAGGCGTTCGCGTGCAAGTCAATCGCCACCCGGAAGCTCGTGACCGCCGACGACGTCGCCGACGTCCGCCGCGAGGTTCAGATCATGCACCACCTCACCGGCCACCGGAATATCGTGGAGCTGAAGGAGGTGTTCGAGGATCGGAACAACGTGCACCTCGTGATGGAGCTCTGCGCCGGCGGCGAGCTCTTCGATCGGATCATCGCAAAGGGGCATTACTCGGAGCGGGCGGCGGCGGGGCTGTGCCGGCAGATTGTGACGGTGGTGCACGCGTGTCACTCGATGGGGGTTATGCATAGGGATTTGAAGCCTGAGAATTTCTTGCTTCTCAGTAAAGATGAGGATTCGCCGCTCAAGGCTACTGATTTCGGATTGTCTGTGTTTTTTAAGCCGGGTAATTTTTTTTAATTTTAATTAATTAGTTCTTTTAATATTTTAATTGAATTTCTTATGTTTTTTTTTTTTTTTTTGTGTCGAATTGGTCTGAAAAATCATTAATTGAAATTTGTGAGACAACTTTGTTCTTCTATGTTTCATTATTTTCCCCTTTCATGTGATTGATTGAATCGTGTTGTCGAAAATCGCAACGGTTAAAGCAAAACCCGAAAATGCGAATAAGATTTCCATGTCATTTTTTTCTGATTAATTATAAGGAAAATAAATATCGGAGAACAATATCGTTTGTCATTCTCGTTTCTCGTTTCTTGATTCAATGATTCTTGTTTTTGTGCTAAATGCAATAGACGAAAGAGTGCCCATTTTGCGCTTTTGTACCGGGTTATAGTTTAGTGTATGTTCGGTGTTCCTTTCGCCTAATGTGAAATTCACATATTTGACATGGTATAAAAACCGTAATTTGTTGAAATTTTGTGTGCAATTTATTGGATTGAATGTTTTCAAATGATAAGAGTGGATTTCAAGTTCCATTGCAATAACACCGGTATTAATTCATATCGAGAACTAATAGTATTAGCTATGTAGCACGGAAACTTCAATTTCTTAACGTTTCAGATAGAGTGGATTTATACGTTTCAGATACGTTTCGTGTCGGACTCTCAAGGACACCTGTTAGAAACATGTATGAATAGCAAATTTTCAAATATTTTCGTTGTTTTCCTAATTATTTACACAATTTAACGATCAATTACAAATTGATAGTTGATAGTAAAATTTACTTTGGAAATATGTTTGTATGAAAATATATAAAAAGAATTTATATATAAATATAAACTTATATATGTTTAGATAGCATATTTACAAAAATATACCCCCCTATAACTTTAATATTACAGGTTTCCCCCAAACTCCCGTTTCCCCATTTTTGGGATATGTTGTTTCCCCGTATCACCATTTCCGTGCTACATAGAGTATTAGTATGCTGTTTGTTGGACATTGTGGATAATTACTAATTTAACCTTAGGAGGACTTATGTATAGTTTGTCGAGAAGGAAACGATTGTCTATGCTCACAGATTCACATATTATTACAGGAGAAGTATTCCGAGATCTAGTTGGCAGTGCGTACTATGTTGCTCCAGAAGTATTGCGTCGGCATTATAGTGCCGAAGCCGATATTTGGAGTGCTGGAGTTATCTTGTACATTTTACTCAGTGGGGTACCGACTTTCTGGGGAGGTATGTCCTGATCTTGCAACACTCGATT
>NW_012193091.1:348283-370534 GCF_000504015.1 Erythranthe guttata
TCAGTCGAACCCTAAAGATCGAGTTACTGCTGCTGAAGTCTTGAGTATGTTTCTCTCGATTTTTTAGTTTCTTGTAAGAGCCATGTGTGGCTAATATATTATAATATATATATATATATATATATATATATATATATATATATATATATATATATATATATATAGACACACACACACACCACACACACACACACACTTAAATGCAATATTTTCATATTCAGACCATCCATGGATGCGAGAAGACGGAGATGCTTCGGATAAGCCTCTCGATATTGCTGTCTTGACTAGAATGAAGCAGTTCCGTGCAATGAATAAGCTCAAGAAAGTTGCTCTTAAGGTCAGATTTTATTTTATTTTATTTTTTAATCGGGAATTATTCAATAAACGGAATTCTTCTAAAAACTTTGTGGGGATAAATAGGTGATTGCGGAAAGTCTGTCTGAAGAAGAAATCATAGGATTGAAGGAAATGTTCAAATCCATGGATACGGATAATAGTGGAACTATTACGTACGAAGAGCTCAAAGCTGGCCTACCGAAGCTCGGCACCAAGCTTTCTGAAGCAGAAGTGCGGCAATTAATGGATGCGGTACAGATTAAATACAATCCTTTTTTATCCCGATTAGTTTTTTATTTTTGTTTTTCAAAAATGTGTAGTTAACTATATTTATCTGGTTAATTGTGCAGGCTGATGTGGATGGAAACGGGACAATCGATTACATTGAATTTATAACGGCTACGATGCACATGAACCGAATGGACAGAGAAGACCATTTGTACAAAGCCTTTGAATATTTTGACAAGGATAAGAGCGGGTACAACTCGATTTCTTTCTTTTTTTCTTTTTTGCACACACACACACACACACACACACATATATATATATATATATATATATATATATATATATATATATATATATATATATATATATATATATATATATATATATATGTGTGTGTGTGTGTGTGTATATATATATATCTATATATATAAGAATTGGAACATGCCTTGAAGGAATACAATATGGGCGGCGACTCTAATACGATTAAGGAAATCCTTGCCGAAGTGGACACCGACCATGTAAATGCTTTCGTTTACCTTTATTCGCAACAAGATAGTCTCCACACACACACACACACACACTAACACACACACGTGTTTAACTACTATAAAGGAAAAGAAAGAAGAGAAAATGGTGCAAAATTTATGCTAGTCGAAAATAGCAAATTTATGTATAAGATACTAGGTTTTTGAGAATCGATGGTGGGGCCCGTGGCCCCTTTAGACCACTAAGCCGATACAATTCTTGTAATGATGATGTTTGTATTGCAGGATGGGAAAATAAACTATGACGAGTTTGTGGCAATGATGAGGAAAGGGAATCCGGAGATAGTCACAAATAGACGCCGGAAATAGAAATTAAATATGGCGGATTCTTTTATTTACCCGTTTACCTAACCGGAGTAAATCGTACATGTTCTTTTTCTTCGCCGTCTTCTTGTCTATAGCGGATGCAAATTTACTAGCCATTTTTTTTTTGCTCTAAAAATTACACATTGTGCAATTGTTATCATTTATGAGAAGTTTTGTACTCTGATTTTTCATACATACCCTTATTAGAAACTGCGATTTTTCGTCGTCGTCGTTTTTTTTTTTTTTTTGCTACTGTGAGAAATTGCAGATTTTACCCTCTAAGTTGGCATATATTATGTTTTGTTCGAATTTATTTGCATTTCGCATTTTTTTGGTCTAGATGTTGAAGTATTTGAAAGTTAGTGACTTGTTAGACTCAAATGTGAAAAATAAATTGGGGTTGAACTGAAAATAGACCAACTTAGATGGTGTGATCTGCAATATTGCCTTCTGCCCTGTCACCTTCTAAATGTAAAATGTGAAAAAAAAAAGAGAAAAATTTGAGTCACTGAACCCCATGCATTGCCTCCACCATCATCCACTAATATCGCTAGACTGTGCTATTCAAACCACTCCAGTTGAATATTAGATATTACACCTGATTCATTTTATATTTGGTGAGTTTGTATGGTAGATCTACAAATAATTATACACACATACTCATGTGTATGTGTGCTTAGTTGACAGTTATTTTTGTGGATCTAAGGTTTAAAATCACATAGTGTATTTCACTGTGATTTGGTCCGTGAGGCTTCCTTCTTCTTCAAGACACGAAAGAGTCTTCCAACGAGAGTACCTGCAACGCCGGGAGGGGATCTCGGCGGGAAAGCTCCGACGATCAAGTCAGTTATATGCCGTAATATTATGTAAAATAGTATACGCCCAAAACCCCCCTCCATTGGGGGGGAGTTCCCTCTATTTATAGATGTTCCTTTCTTGGCCTTCAAGGTTTCCTTTTTTAGGGTTTTTTCTTCCTCAAGTTATGTTTCTTGGGCCTTTACAATTTGGGCCTGCTTAGGGTTTGTGCACCTCTTCTTCCTCCGATATTGTACTTCGACTACTTTCAACATCGGTTGCGAGTCACGGTATTCCGAAGTTCGCCATCCCGGGTCAGAGTTCGGTATCTTTGCTCGTTGTGGTGAGTAGGCTCTTCTTAGCTCGTACTTATTTGCTTCAGTCAGAATGACCCGTATCAATTACTCCCCCCTACTCCATAAATATAAGACGAGTTCGCTATTCCCTTCTCGTTTTATAAGTATGGAGTACGAGGTACTAACTCGCGCCTCCCTTACTTTCGGCGGATATACGCGTGCCCCCTCTTCATTAATGACTCTGACATCAAGCGTAGGCGGTTCGAGTTCCCTAGGTCATTACTGCGAGATTTCAACGGGTGCTTTTTTGCTAAACTCGAGGCGTCCCTTTCTGAATCTTGCCCGTTCATATGACCGGTTAAGATTGCTTCTCTCATTTCTTCCCCTCCTATAAATATTTACTTTCTGCAAATTTTCAAAAAAATTCTCCCTTTCTACCTTCGTGCTTTCCCCCTTGGTAATTTTTCCGACGACCTGCTTTTTGAAAAAAGAGTCCTTGCTTCCCGTGTCCGCCTTTCTTCCCAACGAAGTACTTTCTTTTCCCTTTATTTCATAAATTCTGTCTTTTCCTGCCATTCCTACGTCCATGTCTTCCTATTCCCCCGATCCTTTTGGTCAAAAAATGTCTTCCGGCCACTCCTCCGGGGAGGGGGATGAGAATCCCGCCCTTACCGTTTCTTCTAGTGAAGTTATGCCGAGGAGGAAGGACCTTTTTTCTCTCCTTCGGGTAAGCTTTTGAGGGGTTCCAAAAAGAGGGTTAGGGATGATCTCGCGTCTTTGGTGAGGAGTGGTTCTCCTTCACTGTCCGAGGGGCGAGATCCGGATGATCAATGGGGGCCTAGCACTCTGAGTGAGATAGATTTGGTTAATTTAGCTCGCGACATAGGTCTTCCCGCTGACATCGAGCTAGTCCTCCCTTCTCGGGACGAACGCCCGCTGAGTCCTCCCTCGGGTTTTAGCACTTGGTTTTCAGAACAGTTTTACTTCGGCCTCTCTTTTCCCATCTCACCCTGGTTTTCCGAAATTGCCCAAATATGCAATGTGTCCCTTAATCAATTTCACCCTCATGCTATAATCATCATGACTGGGTTTCGCATGCTCTGTGCTTGGTCCGGGGTGGTTCCTACTCCGACTCGATTCCGAAGTGTCATGGTGTTGAAAAACTCCAGTCCTTTCCACGTCTCGGTTTCTGCTCGTCCGGGCTACAAAGTGCTAATGCCGCCCAATAAAATAGATGGGTGGCAAGGCCATTATTTCTTTCCTAAAGACCCCATCGATACTCCTTATCTATGTTCTTGGGTCGCTACTCTGCCCGAGAGAAAGAAAGGGAAACCCTTATCTATCGATGATTGGTTGTTGAAAATGATTGCTCACTTTCAACCGAGCTATGGTCTTCCTGATACCCTTACGAGTTTCCCGCCGATGCTCCGCCACTTCTATTTTCATGACAATGGCACTCATGCTTTAACTCGAGCAGACTTAGGTAGGCATAGATACACTATTAGTTTTACCTCGATTTTCTTTGTTCGGATCCTTATTTCACTGTTTTTTACTCTATTATACCACACTATTTAACACTGGTGGTTACTCACCCTGTTTTCTTTATTTCATGGACAGATCTAAGAATGAAGAGAATGTTCCGAGGCAGTAAACCGGCGACTCGCCCCTCTGAGCCGGAGCCCGGGTTTCAGGCGTCCGACTTCCAGCGCCCTCTGGTCGTTGACTCCGACAAGAGGCAACCGGAAGAGGGTGCCTCCAAGGCAAAGACCGCAAAGAAGAGTGTCGGGCCTGCGCGCCCGCGAAGTGGATTGCGAACTGAGGATTCTGACCCTCCTCAGCAATCATCGGCCCTGGTCGTGGCCTCTTCTTCGTCCCCTCCTGCTGTTGAGGAGATTTTAGAAAAAGAGCCTTCCTCGAAGAAGAGGAAAACAGATCAAGTCCTCGGGCCGATTGGCTCACATCCCCTTCCCAATTTTGCACTCCATCTCTTCCAGAACGCAGAGAATGCCATAGCCGCGTGTCGGGCTTTGGCTTTTCCGCGAGATGTTGCTTTCTATCGCTCAATGAGCAAAGGTGACCGGCTCGAGCTGCTTTTGCACAACATCACTCAGGTCGGTAATTGTCAAGCTCGTGTATACAAACAATGCTATGCTTGTACTTTTGCTCACAACTGGTCTTGTTTGATTCTTCTTATATATATAGCAATTCGCCATTGCTTTCTCGGGCCCGCTGGGATGGGACGACGTCTCGCGCGAGGCGTATGACAATCAGAAGAAAGAAGTTACCCAACTTAAGAAGGAGGTCCGAGCTTTGAAGGAGAGCTTAGCGTTGGCGGAGTTGTCCAAAGAGGGGTTGTTCGCGGACGTGAAGCGAGAGCAGGAAGAGAAAAAGGTCCTGCAGACAGAGAAGAACTCACTGGCGTCTCATAATGCCAATTTGGAAGAGAAGCTGAAAGTGTTGACCAACGAGCTCTTTGCCGCCGGGGTGCAGGCGTCTTCCAACTTCACCGAGGGAGTGAAAGAAGGTCATAGGCTGTTCCCGGGGTCGTCGAAAGGGTTCCGTTTTATGCAAGAATTTGTTCGCCGTTTCTTTCACCGTCTATGGCGTTCAACAACCTTCACTCGGGAAGCCTCAAACTTAGCTTGCTTCTTCTTCTCTGCTGCCGTTAAGGCTGTTCAGAAACGGTTGAGCGGGGCTGGTATCGAGTTTCCATTAATCGAGGCGGATCTTGCCGAAGACCTTCCGGACAACGAGATTCCGGGTTTCGAAGGGGATGTGAACGAAGACCCCGACCTAGAATGGTGGAAGCAGGTGTACCGGGAACTCGTTGAGGATTTCTCTCGGCAAGGAACATCATCAGTGATCATCACCGATTATGTTGGGGATGTAGAGACCGTTGAGGCGGTGGCCAGCCTGAACAAGGCACGATCGAATCCTGCCTTAACCCCATCTCCTCCCGCGGAAAACCCAAACGAGGCGAGGGCGGAGCCTTTCGAGACAAGAAATGAGAATGTTTAGGCTATATGTTTGTAGCTGTATTTTTGAACCATGTATTTTTTGATCCTGCCTTTATTTCCTGTTCCGAGCAATGCTTTATGTAATCTCTTTTGGTACGACATACTTTACTTCAGCACCTTGTTTGTTTGGTTTATGTTTTATTCTATGTCTTGATTCAAACTCCATGTTTCTTTCATGTCTTAACATTTCCATATATTCGTCGTATTGTTAGATAGTTGTTGATTCGAAGAACCATTCTGATCAGCTCGGCTTAGCAGCTCTTCGGGTTTCTCGAATTGACCTTTCTGCAGACTTCGGTCATTTTTGTTTTAATGTGGCAATCATTTTTAGACTTCAGTGATTCCTTCGAGTTTGCTTATTGGATCATGCTGTGTTTTAACTTAGCTTGGTTCAATGGTTCATTTTACATTTAGATCAAGTTATTTTCTTGACTTGCTTGATTTGGCGATTCGTTTCATGTTTAGGTCAGCGCGGTCGCTTGGCCTGCTATTAACTCGGCTCGATTTAGCGGCTCGGTTCATGTTTAGATCGGCTCGATTTCTCGACTCACTATTGATTTGCTCGATTTAACGACTCGTTACATAGTTAGGTTCGCTCAATTTCTCGGCTCGCTAATAATTTGGCTCGATTTAACGACTCGTTTTGTATTTAGGTCAAATCGATTTCTCGATTCGCTATTAATTTGGCTCGATTTAACGACTCGTTTCATAGTTAGGTTCGCTCGATTTCTCGACTTGCTAATAATTTGGCTCGATTTAACGACTCGTTTCATATTTAGGTCAACTCGATTTCTCGACTCGCTATTAATTTGGCTCGATTTAACGACTCGTTTCATAGTTAGGTTCGCTCGATTTCTCGACTCGTTTCGCAGGAAATAAATGACATAGAGATTTTTGTAACGTGGAAACCCTCCAAATAAGGAGAGAAAAAACCACGGGGCCTAGCCCAGCTCGTAAATCGTGTGTTTATTGATGGTACTTGCTTACAAAGTATGTTCTCCCTTTTCTCCCTTTTTTTTTTTTTTTTTTACGCGAAGAAGCGTTTCAAATGGACTTTGTTCCATGCTCGTGGTAGTGGTTTACCTTCCATGTCTGTTAACTCGTACCCGCCTCCAGCCAAGCATTTGGCGACTGTATACGGGCCTTCCCAATTGGCTTCTAACTTGCCTGTGTTCTTGAGGGCGTCTGCTCGACGAAGGACCAGATCGCCAATCTGGAAAGTGCGAGACTGGACTCCCCTGTCATACTGGGCTTTAATCAAGTTTTTACTTCGTTCCATATGTAGGTAAGCCTCCTCCCGTAAGTCAAAAACTTCGTCCAACTGTGCCCTCAGGGCATCATTGTTTTTCTCGTTATCAAACGTGGCTATGCGGAGTGTGTCCATGGCCACCTCGACTGGGATAACGGCTTCAGTTCCATAAGTTAATCGAAACGGCGTCTCGCCAGTAGCCGCTTTGGCAGTTGTCCGGTAGGACCATAGGACCGATGGTATCTCGTCTACCCAACTTCCTCCCAGCTCATCTATCATTTTCTTTAGGCCATTGACGATGGTTCGATTCGTGGATTCCACTTGCTCGTTGGCTTGGGGATGCGCGACTGCCACAAATTTTTGTGTGATTTTCATTTCCTCGCACCAAGCTCGGATCTTCTTTCCGTTGAACTGGGTGCCGTTATCCGACACGAGGCTCTGAGGTAGGCCAAAACGGCAGCCGATATTCTTCCATATAAAGTGCATGACTTCATCCTCCGATATTTTTGATAAGGCCTCTGCTTCAACCCACTTGGTGAAATAGTCCACCGCGACAATAAGGAACTTCTTTCTACCTCTCGTTTGCAGAAAGGCCCTACCAAATCGATCCCCCATTGTGCGAAGGGGCATGGAGCACTCATGATGATCATTTCCTCTCCAGGTTTATGGATGAGTGGGGCGAACTTCTGGCACTGCCTGCATCGTCTGACATAACGATGAGCATCTTTCTTCATGCCGGGCCAGTAATATCCAGCTCGGTGTAATTTCTGTACGAGCGCCCGGGCTCCCCCATGCTCACCGCAGCCTCCTCTATGTACCTCGTTGAGGACATGCTCTACTTCTTTCTTTCCCAAACACCTCGCGTCCACCGTGGTGAAATTTATTTTGTATAGTATTCCGTGCCGCACATAGAAATGTCGGGATTTGTACGCCAAGCGGTGCTGCTCTCTGGCCTTTCCAACTCGTTCTCCTCGAAAGTATGCGAATAAAGGAGTTCGC
This sequence comes from Erythranthe guttata, assembly GCF_000504015.1. The sequence continues at coordinate 356,055 of NW_012193091.1, forward strand.
CAATCGATTTCTTCTTCTTCGAGTATCATGATTCCAGGAGTTGGGGAAGGAGCGATGAGGATGGATATCTTCCTCTCAACGCAGTCGATAACCGACGACCCAATTTTGGCGAGGAAATCAGCTCGCTGATTGTCGTTCCTCGGAATCTGACAAATAGTGCAGGCCTCAAAGGCTTCTTGCACAGCCCTTACTTTATTTACATAACTCCGCATCCTGTCATTCTTTATTTCGTAGTCCCCTTCCATTTGATGTATTACAAGCTGGGGATCGGAATTTACTTGTATCACTCGGGCGCCGAGCTCTTGGGCGATTTCCATACCTCGGATGACAGCCTCGTATTCTGCCTCATTATTGGAAACTCGTGGTAATTTAATGGCGAATTCGAGCTCCACTCCCGTGGGATCGATGATTATGACTCCTGCTCCTGCTCCTGACGCCGTAGAGGACCCATCTACATAGACTTTCCATTCCTTCTCGATAGGTATTCTGGTAGTTTCTCGGATAAAGTCCACCAGTGCTTGTCCTTTTACCGAAGTACGGGGCTGATACCGAATCTCGTATTGTCCTAACTCAACAGCCCATTTGACAATTCGCTCAGATGCCGTCGGTTGGCCCAGAGTTTGACGGAGTGGCAAGCTCGTGCGAATTACAATAGTGTGCGATAAAAAGTAAGGTCGAAGTCGTCGCGTGGTAAGGACCAATGCGTAAGCAATCTTTTCGACTTCGGAGTATTTAGTTTCCGAGCTCGTTAGGATTCTGCTAATATAATAAATCGGCAGCTGCCGGCTATTTACCTCTTTGAACATGACCGAGCTGACTGCTTCGTCGCCCACGGATAAGTATACGAAAAGTGTTTCACTCCTTTCTGGGGTGCTGAGGATGGGTAGGCGGGACAGTGATACCTTTAATGCCTCAAAAGCGAGCTGGCACTCATTGGACCATTCGAACTGAGCTGTTTTTCTTAAGACCTTGAAGAAAGGTAAACTTTTATCGGCCATTCGCGATATGAAGCGAGCCAAAACCACCATTTTTCCTGCTAGGGATTGTACCTCCTTAATGGACCGAGGTGGCGTCATCCGGAGTACTGCCTCTACCTTGTCTTGATTCACCTTGATGCCTTCTTGAGTAATTACATATCCAAGAAATTTTCCAGCCTTAACCCCAAATGCACATTTTTCAGGGTTAAGCTTCATCCCATAAAGGCGAAGGGTGGCAAATGTTTCGGCCAAGTCGGCAAGATGTGTCGAACGCTTTTTGCTTTTAACCAACATATCGTCCACGTAGACTTCTATGTTACGCCCGAGCTGGGCCCGGAACATCTTGTCCATCAACCTTTGGTACGTAGCCCCTGCGTTCTTCAGACCAAATGGCATTACTACATAACAATAGGTGCCGGTGACTGTGATAAAACTGACTGCGGATTGATCTTTCTCGTCCAATAGGATCTGATGGTATCCTTGTGAGGCATCCATCATGCTGAGTAATTCGCACCCGGCTGTGGCGTCTACGAGCTGATCTATACGAGGTAAGGGATAGTCGTCCTTAGGGTATGCCTTGTTCAAGTCTCGGAAGTCAATGCACATCTGCCACTGCCCACTGGCTGTCTGGACCAGCACTGCATTAGATAACCACGTGGGGAACTGAATTTCCCGGATATGTCTGATGCCCAAAAGTCGCTGGACCTCTCGTTTAATGATTTCATCTATTTCAGCCCCGAAGTGTCGTCGCTTTTGTTTGATGGGTTTACATTCAGGCTTCAGATTGAGCCTATGCACAGCGGTACGAGGTGCGATGCCAGTTAGGTCGCTCGGTTGCCACGCGAAAACATCCGTATTAGATCGCAACAATGTTACCAGCTCATCTCGGAAGGACGGCTCCAAGTCCTTACTTATCCGGGTTTGTTTAGACGTTCCAGGGACCAAGTCGATTGTCATTAGCTCGTCCATCGGCTGTACGTGGGTGACTTTGTCTTCGGGATCAATTCGGGGGCGTTTCTCGTCTCCCAGATCCTCCTTAATGAAAGTGCCATGTCGTCCCTTTTCTGCCATTTGACTACCTCGACATAACAAGATCTTGATTGGGCTTGGTCACCTCTGACTTCCCCTATCGCTCCGTTCACAGGGAACTTGAGTTTTTGGTGTATAGTAGAAGGGACGGCTCGGAAGATATGCATCATAGGTCGGCATATCACGATGTTATACGAGGTAGGGGATCCTTCGACAATCACGAAGTTGACGGCTAGTGTCCACGTATGAGGCGGCGTCCCGATGGTGACCGGGATTTTAACTTGCCCAACCGGTGTTAGAGATCCTCCCGTGAATTCGAATATCGGGGTAGTGACCGGGAAAACCGGGAGATCGAGCTCCATCTGTTGGAAACAATCATAAGAGATGACATCAACGGAGCTTCCCGAGTCGACGAAAGCGTGAGTTACGTCGTATCCGCCTACGTTAATTGTGATGAGGAGAGGGTCGCAATGAAAATCGTCAAGGTCTACGGCATCCTCTGGTCCAAACGAAATAGGGGGATATTTGTGACATGCCGTTGCAGAGATCTGGCAGACTTCATGATTATTTTTAATATTACCGAGGTAGCGTCTCCTAGCTCGGTGAGTATCTCCTCTTGTGGGTCCTCCCGAGATCATTTGAATATAACCTCGTTTTGGTACTGGAGGTGGGGGTGGAACCCGGGCCGGATTTCCAAACTGAGCCTCTCGTTTTTGTCCACGTGGGGGGTCTATTTTTACAAAATCTCCGATTTTATTATCTCTGATAAGACGCTCCACCTCGTCCTTCAAATGTGAACACTCACCCGTTGTGTGGCCATACTCATTATGGAAACGACAAAAAGTACCCAAAGCAGGACTTCGGCGGGGCTCCTCTCTGGCGAACCGGGGCCAACGTAGGTCATTCCTCTTCTCGATCGCGCACAAGACATTAGATAAGGGGGCCGTGAGGGGCTGGTATGACTGATATCGAGGGCCCTTAATGTCTGGGGCACCATTTCGGCCGGGTGTCATATCTCGTCGCGCCAAGATGGGTTCCTTTCCTTTCCTCGTCTCGTTTGACCTTACACTTATGGCCTGGTGAAATTCTTCTTTATTTGTTGTCGAACCTCTTCTAGGTTGATGAATCTAGACGCCCTCCCTAACAAGTTGTCGAAATCAGGTGATGGTTCCAACGCCAAGGCTCGGAAAAATTCATCGTCCCTCAATCCTTGCGACAGGGCAGCCATTAGTACTTCGTCACTAGTGGTGGGAACCTCTAGAGTTGCCGAGGTGAAACGCTTTATATAGTTTCGGAGACTCTCCTTCTCCCTTTGTCGAATGCTGAATAACGACAGCAAAGTTTTCTTGCACTTTTTCGAGCTGGCGAGCTGGTTCATGAAGGCTTTGGTAAACTGCCCAAAAGAGTGTATGCTCCCCTGCGGTAATAGGCCGAACCAGGCCTGAGCCGGCCCAGCCAAAGTAGTAACAAAAGCTCGGCATTTCACCCCCTCGGTGAGCTGGTGGAGAGAGGCCGTATTGTTAAATCGGCTCAAGTGCTCAGCGGGATCAGATGCACCATTATACTCGAATAAAATAGGTCGATAGTTCGGTGGTATGGGATCGTCGTCGATGTGCTTAGCGAACGGGCTAGTTCCCTCGGAGGTTCGTTTAAGGCCGCTTCGTAAGGCCTTCAGTTCGTTTATATCTCGCTTCAAGCTGTCGACCTCGGTTCGGACATCCAGACTATCACCTCCTCTACTCTCTGAATAACTGTTGCACTCATTTTCGGCTCGCTCTTCATTCGCAGGACGTCTGAGATCTCGTTTGGGTCTGTTCTCTTGGGGTGAAGACTCGGCATAATTTCTGATGGCTGCGGTGATCATCGCCTCTACCTCACTCCTGGTATACATGCGTTCGTTAGTGGGAGGCGGGGCAGGAATAGGTGATGCGACCGACTTCTTAGGAGCGGGCTCGCCAGGATGAAATTCAAAAGAGTGGCTGTCAGAGAGGGGGAAAGTCTGGCCCTCTTTCGTGGGTGTAATTGTGCTGCCTCCCGATCTATCCTTCCGAACCGGTGATGATTCAGTGATGGGTGCCTCGCGAGCTGCTGCGTCTAATTCTTTTTGCAAGTTCCGGATAATGGTGTCCCCTTGTTCCATTTTCTCTACGTCTATGGCTCAGATCTGGACTTCCGGGGGTAGATATGGTGTTTTTCCCGGAAGTTGTGTACGCAAGAATTCAGGCTTTCCCACAGACGGCGCTACTTGATTTGGTCCGTGAGGCTTCCTTCTTCTTCAAGACACGAAAGAGTCTTCCAACGAGAGTACCTGCAACGCCGGGAGGTGATCCCGGCGGGAAAGCTCCGACGATCAAGTCAGTTATATATTTTCAAGATATTGCTACCGTAATATTATGTAAAAGAGTATATGCTGAAAATCCCACTCCCTTGGGGGGAGTTCCCTCTATTTATAGATGTTCCTTTCTTGGCCTCCAAGGTTTCTTTTTTTAGGGTTTTTTCTTCCTTAAGTTATGTTTCTTGGGCCTTTACAATTTGGGCCTGCTTAGGGTTTGTGCACCTCTTCTTCCTCCGATATTGTACTTCGACTACTTTCAACATCGGTTGCGAGTCACGGTATTCCGAAGTTCGCCATCCCGGGTCAGAGTTCGGTATCTTTTCTCGTTGTGGTGAGTCGGCTCTTATTAGCTCGTACTTATTTGCTTCGGTCAGAATGGCCCGTATCACACTGGGTGTAGGATATCATAAGTTGTATGCCGTATATGTACTTAGTGGCTAATTCTTGAATCAAATATGCGGTTTAAATACACGCGTATAAATAACTAGGTGTGACATCTAACATCCGACTCGCCTTCGGTTTTCCAAAGAGCCAATCAACCAAAAAATAAAACATAAAATTATATTCCTTCTTTCCTATTTTATTTATCGTTTTGGACTAATGCACGTATTAAGAAAGCTAATAAATATTCAAAAAAATTAGGAAAAATATTAATAAAATGACTATGAAAACCCTTCTTATTAATTGTTCACCATTAATTCTCTTAGACCTCATCTAGTTGTCAAGATAAGATTAAATAATTTAATAAAATTTAAGGCCCCGTTTGGTTGGGGATAATTGCCATAATTAACTAAATAGTTGGACTTCGTTGGATGTTTGGTACCCTCAATAACTTATCGAGTCGACCCGTAAATATTATGTTATCATGACTTATCTTACCTTTTAAGCATGTATTTTGTTGGACACAACAAAACAACTGAGTTTCATTAGATTATTTAGTCTTATCTTGACAACCAAATAGGGTCTAATATCCGTTGAAAGGTCCAATAAAAATGATAAAAATCATGCCCACAAAACAAGATATTTCCTGCTAATATAATATTTGCGAATTTGGCACATTAAATTATTGTGAATAATGACTCCTCGACCAAACGAGGTGAGTTAGGAGTAGTAAGAATAGTTTATTTTTATTTATTTCAGAAAATATTATTAAAAATTCTATTTTAAGAAACACAAACTACGAAGTTCAATGAACAATTAATTACCCAGAAATAGAATATCTTCTGTCCGGATCCGGAATGCAAAATGTCTGTCAAAGATAAGGGATACATTCGTCATTTAACAAAATTAAGGGGCACTTCCACTCACTGAATTAATCAATACTTAAACCTGATTGGCTGCCCTCCTCGGCGCACCAGTTCCCCACTATGCAGTTGATTTTTTCTCTGTCGCATAGTAACACTACCCTACATCGTCCCCATGGTAAGCTCTACCTACGCCCTAGCCCGCCGTATTGCCACGTGTCGTCCATGCAGTTACTGTGGCCCCCACTCCTGTCCCCCGCCCCTTCAAAAATTTCAGCAAAACGAGGCCGGATAAAGCGGGAAGGGAACATATCACAGTAGAAAAATTAACCACCCTCGCCGACCACCACCACCGCCGCTCTCGTTTCACGATTGCGCCGCCCTGAACCACCGTCGGTTATTAGGAAGCGAGCGGTATATACATTAATTAAGAGGAGAAATGGAATCAAAGCATATGTTGATGTCTGCGTTGGGAGTCGGTATAGGAGTAGGAGTGGGGTTTGGATTGGCGTCGGGGACACAGGCCGTCGGAAAATGGGCCGGCGGCGGCGGCGCTTCCATTATGGGCGGCGGCGTTTCGGCTAAGACGATGGAGGAGGAGATGCTAGGCCTCATCGCCAATGGAAGGGATAGCAATATCACCTTCGATCAATTCCCTTACTATCTAAGGTAATTAATTTAAATTATAATTAAAGCAAATTACGGCAGCCACCCTGATGTAAGGTATAATTACGAAAAAATCTCTGTTGTTTCCGTAATTATAACACCCCTCAGATATGTATTATCTTCCACATCTACCTTTAGAATGCCAAATTTACCTAGAGGTGTTCGTCATGTCGGTAAACCGATCGAATCGAGCCGAACGAAAATTCGTACATACCGATTGCCGAACAGTTAATTCGGTGTGGTATTTAATTCGGTGAGGTGTTTAGTTTAATTTTATTTCATATATATATATATATATATATATATATATATATATATATATATATATATATATATATATATATATATAGTTATATATGTAATATTAGTATATAAACTAAAATTAAGGTTAAATTACGAACCCCGAACTTAGGCTTAAATAATGAAAAACACCACCACCTATTTGTAATTACTAAAAAACCACTAAGGTTTGTTTCCGTCTTACACCAACCTCTTACTACATTGTGATGTTTTACGGATTTTTTTTTAGTTTCAGCCTCCAGGGAATAGACTTTACACAATTTTAAATATTTTCTTTTATTTCTCACCTATTTAACATTAAGGTATAATAGACTATACACAATTTATTTATGATAAAAACCTCGATCAACAATTAATCAGAGGGGATTTTGGTTATTACGGATTGGTGGGATGTTTTTCATTATTTAGCCGAAGTTCAGGGGTTTTCGTAATTTACTCTAAATTTTAAAAAAATCAACAAAATCAAAATTTTAAATATTTTTTTAAAAAAATTAGTAATTCGGTTATTTATCGAACCAAACATTAAACGGTATGAAACGTTGACGCAATTTAAGTATAATTTTTACTGAATGAATGCCTCTAAATTTATCAACTGTAGGGATTTTTCGTAAGATTATACATAGTTGAGGGGTGCAAGTAATTATGCAAACAAAATGGGGTTTTCGTAATTTGACCTTACCTCAAGGGGTGGTCGTAATTTGCTTTTATAATTATTACTATTTTTTTTTTAAATAAACCAGTTTATTTCTTTTAAATAATTATCACTCATTTTATTTTTTTCTTAATAAATTAAAACAGTGAACAGACGAGGGTGCTGTTAACAAGTGCTGCATTTGTTCATTTGAAGAAAGGCGATTTCTGTAAGCACACAAGGAATCTATCTCCTGCAAGCCGAACAATCTTGCTTTCCGGTCCTGCTGGTAAAGTTGCTTACGTTCTTCTTATAAAAACGTGTTTGTCTTGTTTTTTACGGTTTTATGATAACTTGTTGCATTACACGTTTTTTGCAGAGCTGTATCAACAAATGCTTGCCAAGGCTTTAGCTCATTACTTTGAAGCCAATTTGTTGTTGTTAGATGTAACCGATTTTTCATTGAAGGTAAATTCAATTGAGTAGTGGTGCAATTTTTTCGTATCGTTTTTCGTATATAAATCTTGTAGTAAGAATTCTGAGCGGCTGGTCGGATTTGAACAGATTCAGAGCAAGTATGGATGTTCTAAAGAAACTGTAAGTAGACAACAAATGTCTTCCGTTTTCGAGCCATTTTATTTACAAGATAAGCATTATTTTATTTACCAGCATTGGTAGAAAAATTGTTTTTTACTACGATTTTTTTTTGCTACGGTGAAAAGCCGTAACAAATTAAAAGGTACTTTTTATTATGAGACAATCTTGGAGTCGTAGTAAATGCTAGGATTTACCGTAGCAAAAAAGTATTTGCTACGGCCATTTACCATAGCAATGTTTTTGTAATTCGTAACATAAGCCTTTTTACTACGAATTTGGTACATTTTGCTACGGTTAATGGTCGTAGTAAAAAGCCAATTTTCTACTAGTACGGGTTATTTTTTTATTTTTATTTTTTGCTAAAAATATGTTTTGTAAATAGTCTTTTAAAAGGTCTATATCTGAAACAACATTGGGCCGAATGTCGGAATTACTGGGATCATTTTCAATACTTCAGCCTAAGGAGGAAAGTATAGGTATGATCGAATTTCTCGTTTTCTTTTTTATTATTTCTTTTTGGCCCAATTACACCATATATTTCTCTTTTTTTCATTTCAGGGACACTACGCAGGCAAAGCAGCGGCGTCGATCTTGGATCAATGTGAGTAATCATTATTGAATGTATTTGCTTATTGCTCGATGATTCTTTCATATCTACGCTCACAAGCTTATAATTTTTAAATTATCACAAGAAATGGTTCGTTTGAAATTAGTGGATAACCAACTTCTAAATTATGAAACAAATCAACGGAAAAATTTGGCAGCGATGCCGTGCTTATAATATATATGTATATGTGCAGTGGACAAGAAGGATCTAATCCTTCAAAGCTGCGGAGAAATGCATCTGCCGCAGCAAACATCGACGATCTTGCTTCGACAAGTGCACCTACATCTTCAGGTTTTTGAATAAAATAATGATATTAAATCACACTTCCTCAAATATTATTAAGGGCAAATTACGGTCACCTCTGAGGTAAGGTAAAGTACGAAAAACTCCCTCTTGTTTGGATAATTACAGCCACCCCTGACCCCCCCCTCTTAAATATTTTCAATAAAATTTACGTAACTCGGTTATTTATCGAACCAAATCGTATATTCGGTTCGGTAAACGGTATGAAATGTTGGCGTACCGAAATTTCGGTTCGGTTTTTTACCGAATTAACATCCCTAAATTTACCTCTGGAAGGGTTTTTTTGTAAGATAATACATAGTTGAGGGGTGACTGTAATTACCCAAACAGGAAGGGGGTTTCGTAATTTGACCTTAACTCAGGGGGTGGACGTAATTTGCCCTATTATTATTATTAATAATAATAATAATTTAAAACTTTTAGAAACTCATCAAGTTTATCAACTTTTTTCAGCTCCACTTAAGCGCGCAAGCAGCTGGTGTTTCGACGACAAGCTTTTCATGCAGACACTTTACAAGGTAATATACAACTTTTCCGTCGATGTATAACAAACGCATGGATTTCTAATTTTTTTTTCAATGACCGTTTTACCCTCAACAATACAGGTTCTCGTTGAAGTATCGAAAACCAATCCCATTATACTATACCTGAGAGACGTCGAGAAACTGCTCTGCAGATCACAGAGGATATATATAATGTTCCAGAAAATGCTGAAAAAATTATCCGGATCGATACTTATTCTCGGATCAAGAATCGTTGACCCTGAAAAAGACTACAGATTACTAGACGAGAAAATTTCATCCGTATTCTGTTACAACATCGAAATAAAACCACCGGAAGATGAAACTCGTCTCGTGAGCTGGAAGTCACAGCTGGAGGAAGATATGAAGATGATTAAATATCGGGACAATAGAAATCATATTAGTGAGGTATTAGCTGCTAACGACCTCGATTGTGATGATTTGGGCTCGATTTGTTTGGCGGATGCAATCGTTCTCAGCAATTATATTGAGGAGATTGTGGTTTCGGCTATCTCGTACCATTTGATGAATGCTAAGGAGCCTGAGTATCGAAATGGCAAACTTGTTATATCATCTACGAGGTTGATTTTTTTTTTTTACTCTCTTTTATAATTATTATTACTATTATACGTTTTTATCATGGAATGGAAAAACGCTGACGTATTGTTGTATGGATATTTGCATTAGCTTGTCGCGCGGTTTACGTATATTTCAGGAAGGTAAATTTGGTGGTGATAAGGACAGTTTAAAGCTTGAAGCACAAGGCGAGGTGTCAAAGGTAACATTATATTTTGAGTTTTTGAACATTATATATATACAGTCAAACCTCTATAAATTAATACAGTCGGGACTAGGAAAATTCTGTTAATTCTATTAATACAGTTTTTGTCCCTCAAGTTTGCATCGATTCAATATTTGGTTCCCCATGTTCACAAAAAGCACATTTAGTCCCTTATGTTTCAAAAATTCAACACTTTTTCGTCCTTTCCGCCAATTTTCCGTTGAAACTAACAGAATCAAGCGTCTTCCCATCACTAACTTAATTAACGGATTAACGGTAAATTGACGGAAATGCTCAAAGGTTGAATTATTGAAGCATGAGGGACCAAATGTGTTTTTTGTGAACATGGGGGACCAAATATGAAATCGGTGCAAACTTGAGGGATGAAAACTGTAATTTCCCATATATATATATATATATATATATATGTGTGTGTGTGTGTGTGTGTGTGTGTGTGTGTGTGTGTGTGTGTGTGTGTGTGTGTTTTAATGAGATGGAGTGAGGTGTAACTCTGTAGGAGAAGAAGGTAGATGCAGAAGCTGCGAGATCGAAGACTGAAATAAAAGATGAAAAAGCCGGAATTGCGAGCAAGAAGATCGAAGGATCTGCCGTTGCAAAAAAAACCGTAAGTAGTGTAGTTTTTAGATTATTATTTTACTATTTTTTTTTTAGTTTAATCACGATTTTCGGTTCTTATATGACTTTATTACTTCTCTTCAATATTATAGGAAACCCCACCGGACAACGAATTCGAGAAACGTATCCGACCCGAAGTAATACCCGCCCGCGAAATCGGCGTTACATTCGCAGACATCGGCGCACTAGATGACATCAAAGATTCCCTACAAGAGCTCGTAATGCTACCCCTCAAAAGACCCGATCTTTTCGAAGGCGGCCTTTTAAAACCGTGCCGAGGAATACTCCTCTTCGGTCCACCTGGCACCGGCAAGACGATGCTCGCCAAGGCCATAGCGAACGAAGCCGGAGCGAGCTTCATCAACGTTTCGATGTCGACTATCACTTCCAAGTGGTTCGGTGAGGACGAAAAGAACGTTCGGGCGTTGTTCACGCTTGCGGCAAAAGTGTCACCGACTATAATATTTGTGGATGAGGTCGATAGCATGCTCGGGCATCGAAATCGAGCGGGCGAGCACGAGGCTATGCGGAAGATCAAGAACGAGTTCATGACTCATTGGGACGGTTTACTCACGAAACCCGGTGAGAGGATACTTGTTCTTGCGGCTACTAATCGACCGTTTGATCTCGACGAAGCGATCATTAGGCGATTCGAGAGAAGGTACGAATGTACGCATTCTTTACGTAACTAGAATAGTAGGGGTGAAAATCGGATTGATTGGATCAAAATCAGCACTTTCGGAAAATTCTAATAACTAATTCTAATTCCGTTTTCGATATTTTTTTGGAATTGAAAATGCGGAAGTGGGATTGAAAAAACATGTTCTGAAATCAGAAATTTTCGGATCGGAATGGGCGGAATTCTGAATTTGCATTTTTTAGTCACATATAATATAAAATACATAATAATATTAACATTTAAATTTATAATTTTCGAAGAAATGCAATGTTTGGAAATTTAAATCGGATCGGAGTTCGAATCTAATATGTATTCTAGTTCCATTCCATAAAAATCAAAATATCGGAAATCAGAACTTTTAGAATTCGAAATGAAAAATATCATTCCAAAATCGGAAATATTCGGATCGTAATTGGCGAAATTCGGAAATTCCGTTCCAATTTCCACTCATTTAACTGATGTTTTGAGATTTCACCCGAAATGTGTTTTTTTTTGTACATTTAGATGAGCAACAACGTCTAATTATTTTTCTTTGGTTATTAAATAGAGTAATGGTCGGGTTACCGTCCGTGGAAAACAGAGAGAAGATCTTAAGGACACTATTGTCCAAAGAGAAAGTCGACGAAAGATTGGACTTTGCGGAACTTGCAACAACGACGGACGGATTTAGTGGAAGCGATCTAAAGGTTTTAATATTTCTTCCATTTATTTATTATTTTTATTTTTTATATATTCGAGTTTGAGTTGTTTCTTCAAATTGTTGTTTAACTAAATATTCCGTTTACTAGAACTTGTGCGTAACCGCCGCTTACCGACCTGTTCGTGAGTTGATACAGCAAGAGAGATTAAAAGATCAGGTGCCATATTATATATATATATATATATATATATATATATATATATATATATATATATATATATATATATAGACACACACACACACACACTCTTAATTGTAGTAAGTATTCGGTTTTATACATTCGTAATTTTGCGTTTCCGTGATACTTGTTAATGCCATGAAAAAAAGAAGCATAAAGCCGAGGATTCGGAGAAGAAGGAAAGGGTGATCACTATCCGACCTTTGAACATGGAGGATTTTAAGGAAGCCAAAAATCAGGTGAGTGGAAGAACTATTCTTTCATGCACACTTTACGTGATTTCGTGTTATCGACGTCTAATATCAATAATTAATTTAAAAAAAATGGAACAGGTTGCAGCTAGTTTTGCAGCAGGAGGGTCGATAATGGCGGAATTGAAGCAATGGAACGATTTATACGGTGAAGGTGGTTCCAGGAAGAAGGAACAGCTATCTTATTTCTTATAAGATCGTGTGCGCGCGCGTGTGCGTGTGTGGGTGCGTGTGTGTGTGTGTGTAATGAGGTGGAATAATTCTGTTGTGTGAGGTTAGTATAAAAACATTCTGACAGCTGTAGTATTTGTATTCCAAGTACTTATTTCCATGTTTTCCATCTGTGAGATTCAATGCTGTATCTTCCTGTAAAAGTCTGTTTATAAAAACGCTTGATGTGTCTTCAGGGGTAATTTCGTCATTTAATGTGTTATAGGATCTATTTACTTTTTTTAGGAGATGACATGCCGCCACTCGGACTCGAACCGAATCCAGAGAAAACATCTCCGGCACTCGTTTGGTTGGTTTCGGTTAGCCATAATTAATTAAATAAGAGTAAATTACGAAAATTCCCTTAAACTTAGGCTAAATAATGAAAAACAATTCACCTATTCATAATTACCAAAACTCTCCCGAGTTATGTTTTCCGTCTTATACATCACCAACCTCTTACAGCGTGGCTGTTCACTGACTTTTTCGGATTCCAGGGAATAGAATTTACATAATTTCAGATATTTTCTTTTATTTCTCACTTATTTAACATAAGGTATACTAGGTTGTACACATTTTCTGTTAAAAAACTCAATCAACAGTTAACGAGGGCTTTTCGTATATTACGAATAAGTGGGGTGTTTTTCGTTATTTAGTCTAAATTTAGGGTTTTCGTAATTTATCCATTAAATAATTGGAGCTTGTTGGATGGTTGGTTCTCCACCAGTTTTTGGGCTACGCCTGCAATTAAATAACTCTAGTACAAGTAAAACATCGATAATGTGAACATATGAAATATTACTAGATTGCATAGGTAGTAGCTAACGATTTTTAACCGATCCAATCGTGATCCAGTAGCTTATCTGGATCAATGTCCGGTCCTATTTTCGGAACGTCGAACAAACGGATGAGAATGAAATAGAAAATAAAAAATTCATTATTAAGATTCATATGTTACTATCACAAGCCAATTATATGTAATAATAGATCAATTTGTTGTTTCTCGTAATAAAAAAAATCAATAGCATCTTATTCAATGTGAAACTGCAGAGCATCACATGTCTGTATTCTGCTGCCACATCAAACAGATATTTAAATAAAAGCCCAAAGTCAAGTCCCATTCTCGTGCAATACAAAGTACTGTACTACGTCGTTTCTCGAATTTATTGGTTTTTAAATTTGTACTTGTAAAAATAATTGATTTTTTTTTCTTTCGGAAATGAAAAACTAATTACAATGTTCCGAAAAAATCAGATTAATCGGAAATTAGAATTTCAGAAATTGGAATGAAAAAAGTTATTTCAATATATGAAAGTTTCGGATCGTCCTTGGCAGAATTTGAAAATTTCCAAGTTCTAGTAACCTAAAGTATCAAATACACAATAATTTTTTGTATCAAAAACAAAATCTGATCGAAAATTGGAATATCATATGTACTTCAGTTCCGATTAAAAAAATTGAAAATTGAAATTTCGGAATTCCGAATAAAAATTATTCTTTCCAAATCGAAAAATTCCGGATCAAACTCGGTGGCAATCGAAATTTTAGCTCCAATTTCCACCCCAAGTCACACCAGCTCCACCTCATATTATTTATTTATAGGGTAAATTACAACCACCTCCCTAAGGTATGATCAAATTACAAAAATTCCCCTCTTGTTTGGGTAATTACAACCACCCCTCAACTATAAAATTTAGTGGAATCTTCTAGATTATATGGAATATTATCACGTTTGTACCCGTTTTATCCCATTCGAACTCTACATTTTGAAGCAAGATGATCATAATATGTGTTTTTTGGCTTGTATATATTTAGCGTCATTGAGTGGCTAAGCT
>NW_012193091.1:370634-425379 GCF_000504015.1 Erythranthe guttata
ATTATGTTGGACACCATAAGGGTGGAGGTGTAAGAAAAAAATCATAGTGGGGGTAGATGTAATTATCCAAACAAGAGGGGTTTTTTCGTAAATTGACCATACCTCAGGGGGTTGGTTGTAATTTACCCTTATTTATATTTTTTTAAGTAATTTATTCACAATTTAAAATATAAAAAATACTATAATTATTGCATTAGTCTTCTCTATTTGAAGTCTTTAATTGCAAAAGTGTTCCTTCTTCCATCTCTCTCTCTCTCTCTCTCCTATATTAGCTTTAATTTATTTTCTTTGCTTATATATCTCCCCCATACTAATTACTATACTGGCTTTACCAACAATGGAAGCCTTCGCTTTACTCAAATACTGGCGTCCCATTGGCGGCGGCGACGCCACCCACTCGACCGGAGACACCACTTTCAATCCACGCGCCACCAGGAACACCACCACCGCCGTCCTCTTCTCCGAAGAAGATCCCTACTTTGACCTGGAATTCACACCACCGACCGACTACGACACCGGAGAAGCCGCCGGAGATAGCCCAGCAGAAACTGAAAGTGGGTCCAGCGCCGCCGCCGCCGCCGCCGCTGATGAAGAATTATCAGATCACGAAAATAGCGACGAAGAAGAAGAAGAAAATGAGGTGAAGTACGCTATCACAAGCGACGAAAGAAATGTGATAATCTCTCCTTCCAGCATTATTAATATTTCAGAAGAGAACACCAAATTGCCTGCTTCGTTGCTAAAATCAGCGACTAAATTTCGAGTTTTGTTGCTAAAACTCAAGAAAACAAAATCTTTCAACAGATCCGAGGAAAAAACAGTGGTTGGTAATAATAATAATTTGTTTCTTGAGTTCGACGTTGATGAAGACAAAGGCCCGTTAATTTCTCTGTTTGCAAGAGATAATAATTCGAAAGATTTATCAAATGAGAGAAATTTGGTGCAGAAGTACTTGAAAATGATCAAGCCTAAGGTGAAGTTTTCCGGCGAGGCGACCGGAGGATGTCGTAGTTCCGACGGTGCCGGCGGTGTTTCTCAGCTGCCGGAGGTGGGGAGTAATGCGAAGAGTCATCATCAGAAGCGAGGGGTGGAAGTGGTGCGTAAGCACTTGGGGAAAAGCAGGTCGAGTTCCGCCATGTTGGCGGCGGCGCCGCCGCCGGGGTCCGACCGCCGCCGTGATGACTCGCTGTTGCAGCAGGAGGACGGGATTCAAGGGGCCATTCTGCATTGCAAGAGATCATTCAATGCCACTAGAGGTAATTAATTAATACTTATTTTTATACTCATTTATATATTTATTAGGATAAACTACGGCCACCTCCTAAGGTAAGATAATATTACGAAATAACCCCTCTTGTTTGGATAATTGCAATCACCCATCAACTATGAAATTTCGTACGCGTTTATTCATATGGTGTCAAATTCAACAAAATCTTCTAGATTTCGTGGAATGTTCTCTAATTTATACTCGTTTAGTGTAAAAATAGAGTATCTGATACACCACAATCTGATATTTACAAGACATGATACACATCTTATGATCACCATGTTTCAAAATGTAGAGCTCGTACAAATTGAAGACTGAAGAGTATTTCATATAATCTAGAAAATTTTATTAAATTTTACATCACAAGGGTGGATGTATAAGAAAATTCATAGTTGATGAAAGCAGTTGTAATATCCAAACATAAATAATTTTTTTTTATAATTTCATCTTAACTCAGGGATCGCCGTAATTTAATCTTATTATTATTGCAATTTTGTCATCTCAAGATTTGTAAGAAATCATTTGTCACAATTAGTACATAGTAGTAATATGTTTTCCTTGTGATTTCTGCAGATGGAGAATCCGCTTTACTATCTCGCTCAGTTAGTGATCCATCCTGTTCCTAAGTATGTAATTAGGCTCATCGTTTTCTCTTGCTTCAACATCATTAATATATTTAATTAGGATTAGTTGAGTTTGTCTCATATGACTTACGTCTAGTGAATGTGTAACTTTTCTTATGATCTGCAAATTAGTGTACGTAAGTAAAGTTTATCCGATGCACCCATATAGTTGATCGTGAATTTTTTATTCAGTTATGTGTTTTATTTCCAAATTATTCTTAGATAAACGATCACACGTCGTTAAAGAACTACAATAAAATTATGAGCATTTATAAATATATAAATAAGTAATTGGTATTTATTTATAAAGAAATATATAAGTAAATAAATAAATAAGTCGGATTTGTTAAAATTTCTTTACACTTGATTCTATTAATAACCAATAAATTCAAAATATAATTTTTGAAGTTTGATAAATTTCAATTTTTTTTTTCGAATAGTAGCACACTATATTCCATTCAACTCAATTCCATATATTAACATAATAAATTAGTTACGTTTGAGCAACTCCAATAAATGAATTAAATATGATGTTAAATAATAAAACTACTATTTTAATACTCCATCTTATTGTAGTGAAAATGCACTAAAAAAAAGAAGAATCAAATATTTCTTAAAAATAGCTCCTTCAAATTCAACATAAAAAAATATCTCAACATATTACAATTGAAAGGGATAATAATTTATTTGATGAGGACATGAATTTTCTTGAATTATCAAAGTATTATATCAAAAATCAATTCAGTGTTTGATACTATAATATTTGTTGGTAGACCCTATAAATTACAAAGATCAAACAAAGTCTAATTATTTAATTAATTATGACGGCTAATTCCCCCAACCAAAGGAGAGGGAGATGAATAAATAAAATAAGGGTATGATAAAAAAAAAAGAAATTATCTATTTAAATGCCGATATTTTTTGTTGACCAGAGACGTGGGTGAAAGTGGGGACAGAAATCAGTGACAAATAATAGTAAACTAACAGCTTTCTTGTTCTAGTTAAGACTAGATATTGTAGACAATAATGTTGTTGACAGAGTAGACATAAAATAGTATATAATATATATATATATATATATATATATATATATATATATATATATATATATATATA
The DNA here is from genome assembly GCF_000504015.1 of Erythranthe guttata. Next base: position 373,641 of record NW_012193091.1, read on the forward strand.
TATATATATATATATATATATATATATATATATATATATATAAAATAGAATCTAGATAAACAAATAATTTCGCTTAAATAATAGTTTTTTCTGGTCCCGATTTAGTAAAAATCTACTAAATTATTAGTTCGATAATTTAATATTTTGTTAAATTAATAGAATTTTATTATTTCAACTGAATTAATTTATAGAGGTTTAACTGTATATATGTCGGAAAGTAATATAATAAACCGGCTATGAACCAAATTGTGGATATAAAATAGTGCAAGTGAGAAATTGACAAAGGGAATAAATTTTAAGAGTGAGAGAGAAATTGCTTAGTCAAATTATGGCAAGGTCCATACACGTCAAGCTCAATAAATTAAATTTCTAGAATTGTGTTAATTTTCTAAGGTGGTTTTGTTTTTAGTCTTTGAAATTTTTTCATTTTCTCACATGGCAATGAGAAAATAAAATTTATTTGATGGACATTTAGGATTCGAAGAACTTGTGTTTGAAAATAGTTTAAATAATTTGATAATAAAATAGCAGAATGATTTTTTTTAATGATTAAAAAATATAAATTTTTAATATTGACGAGATGTATGTATTTGACATTTGGCACCCTAGAAAAATATCAATGAAAATATTAAATTATCTTGTATTAGATTTAAAATTCTATTTGGGTGCATTATGTATAATTTATTGTGTTTCAAGAATGCAAAGTATTATTAATTGTTTTTTACGGGTGCAAATTGCCAAAAACTATATTTCGGGGGTGCAAGGGTTGTGTGAGACAGTAATATTGTAGGGCAAGACAATAATATTAATTGTGACACAATAATATTATTGTGTTAACAACAACTGTGACATTAATATTAATATCACAGTTAACAACATAAGAATTGATATTGTATAATGTAAGTAATACAAACTAATATATAAAACGTAGGAAAATTACGGCCACCTCGAGTTATGGTCAAATTACAAAAACCTCCTTCCTATTTGGATAATTACAGTCACCCCCAATATGTATCATCTTACGAAAAACCCCTCAATGGATAAATTTAGGGATGTTAAAGTAGTAAAACTGAACCGAAATTTCGGAACGCCAACATTTCATACCGTTTACGAACTGAATATACGATTTGCTTCGGTAAATAACCAAATTACATAAATTTTATGTAAAAATATTTAAAAGGAGGGGATTAACTGCAATTACCAAAACAAGAGGGGTTTTTTCGTAATTTGACCTTATCTCAGAGGGTAACCGTAATTTACCCTGAAACATATATATAATCTCTTTTACATATATGAAAATCAAAACTACCGTGGTGGCATATTGACAAAAAAAATCAGCAAGACGTCTCTTTATAATCAACACAAAAAACAATATCTAGTTGCTACTTGGCTTTAAGTATTGACATGCTTCATTCATTTAAAATACATATTTATTAGAAAGTGCTAAAGCTAAGTTAAAACTCTCCCATTATTATAATGTTCGAAATTATTTTTTAGAAAAGCAGTTAATGAGTTAGACATTTTTCTGCTATTAGACTTGTAAATCATATGCTAACAAATTTATACAAGAATCACTTCCTAATTCATATTAATTATCTTCCATATTTACAAAGGACCATTCTAGAACTATTTTAAAATATTATAAAAAAAAGTAAAAAATCATACACCTATGAACTTCTTAGAATATGTATAACTTCCTAGTTGAGCTTTCAGTTAGTCTTTATAATAGTACTTGGCTTCGCATGGGTTGCGATATGTGATCTGGATGACATAGTATTATTCGTACTATTCTTCTCTCTTTGTACTTCCGCATAACTAAAAAAACTTTTTACGTTTTACATGAGAACGGAAGAACAAAACAAGTAAAGAAAAAAACTCGTTGAAGAACGGATAATAACTTGCTGAATCATACAACCTTTCAAAATTAGATACTGAAAGTATGAAAAGATTGAATTTCCGACAACGGTAAGAACAACGTAACTTCACCCGAAGAAAATAAACAAACAATTAGGCACAACTTGCAACTTCAATTATATCTCTATTTTTTCTTTCAACGACATAATTTGTTAAAATCTATAACTAAACATGAAATTTATTAGTAAGTTAAAGTAGAATAATAATTTAGAAAAAAAAAAAGTAAATATTGTATTGAAATAGAAGTACAAGCAAGAAACCCCAATTATATATTCTATTTCTTTCACTTCTCTTAAAATAAGTCGTTATAATCACGACTATATGTCAAATATATGATTTTTTTTGAATTAATAAAATAAAATAAAAATCATTCGGTATAATTTGTTCTCTTGGTATATTGTTTTTACTAAATTTATTTTATCAGAACAATTAAGTTATTTAAAAAAAAGTTGAAATACGTATGTTAGAATTTTCTTCATGATCTTACAAAACTCAATTCTTTTAATAGTTCATAATTTCAAATAGTCTTTATTAGCATTATTTCACTAATTGATTAGTCATTATTGAATTAGGTAATTAAACACTTTGGCATAATTAAGAGTTTACGATGAAAAAAAAAAGTCAAGTAGTCAAACTTTTGAAATAAATTTCTTCGTCAATTTCGGTTGCCTTTCTTTTTACGCTTGTACTGAATTGTTTATTTTCTTAAATGGATATAATTAATAAATAAATATTGCATGCATATTGATTCGCCAATACATTATTATAATATAAAAAAGAATACTTACATGAACTTAAAAAAAAATTAAATACCAAGAAAATGACACCATGATACATCTCCCATCCCAAAATTATTCTATAATACAAAGTATAATAAAATTAAATCACAAAAATAAATGTGGAAAAAAAATTTATATGATCATACAACAAATATATTAATCCAACACGCCTAATTAATCAAATAGCCCGATAAACTTCACCCGATGTATGTATATCTATATATATTATCACTTGCACCTCGAATCCTGAATAGTACTCGAGCGCAAGTTAATAACAACGACGCAATTCATATAAGCCGATTTCGTCTTCTTCACCACCTTCAGTAATTCCACCTTGCCTCTCAATTGGGACTCGACGTTCAAAGTCCAAACACCGCCCATACTATTGTTACTACTATTCGAAGAATTCAAATCGACGGTCACATACATCTTTTTAGTGGATCTGGCCCGGGCCCGCGATTCAGGAATCACGAACTGGCCCACGTTACTTGCCCCGGACCTAATAGTAGCCAATCCACTGTCGAATTTGTACCGCCCGAAATTAGTGTTCTTGACCAAAACACGAGCGGTCAACCGAACGTTGCCGCTCACATGATCTTTGGTCACGGTGATGTCACCCAAACGGAGCTTGGGGGATTTTACGCGCATAACGGTTAGGGCTAAGATGAGGATGATTATGATTTGGAAAACGGCAAAACATGCGATGTAAGCGAAGCATTTCATTCTCTTGTTCTTCTTCATTTCCTCTTGGGCTCGGTAATTGTTCGTCCCGGAATACTCTTCGTCGCTTCTTGGTACCGTCGATGGTGCAAGGGGATACGCTTGGTGCACTTCTTGATTGTACTTTTCTGCCATAATTTTCTTTTAGGTGTAAATATTTCTTGTGGGATTTATGAAAATTGGAAATAAATTAATATTTTGGAATGTAAAAGTTTGAGATATTTTGGTGGTCTCTAAAATGGGGTGTATATATATAGTATTCATGTGTGAGGGTTCGTGGAAATTGTTGTCTGAAAATTGAGAGAAGAAAGATTTTTCAACAAATGTTTTTTTTTAGGATTCTTTTCAACAAATGTTAATGCGTGTTAATTGACTTATAAAGGACATCATATTTTGGTTTCACTCCATTAAATCCGTATTAAAAACAAGAACACGGATTTAAAACGAGGGTTTATTTGATGTTACACTTGGTGAAATATAACGGATGATTACTAACCGTTGATCTGCACATAAATACACACACATGAATATATGTACTTAGTGGGAAGTTATTCCACCAAATCATGAGCTAAAAATCACCCGATTTATTTTACCAGGTGTAATATGTGAATGACCATAAAACGGTTCTTTATTATATATATATATATATATATATTTATAGAAGCTTCTATTTATATCTGAAATTATGTGTTGAATATGGGATTTATTTTCCTGAAAAGTTATATAGAGACTCTGTCTTAGTTTGAATACATGGTGAAATTTATTGACCACTCATTGTTACAAATTTTGTATTAAAATTTGTAAGAGTAAATTTGTTTTGTAAGTTCTTATTAACTTTTGTCCCACTAGTGGTCGTATTTGGTTTTATCAATCTTGTGGTTGCATGCTCATCATTTATAGGTAAAAAAACATTAACTCAAATATTTACTATTCCATATTTCTCATTTATAGGTAAGAAATACACCCAGAAGTGTTTGGTCTTTATATTTATTAGGGTCAATTACAACGACTCATGAGATATGTTCAAATTACGGAAAGATCCTTCGTATTTTCATAATTTTGACTTACAAGAGATGAAAACTCTCGTAGCCCATCAATATATTGTTTTTCAAAAAATATTAATTGATAAATCTATTGATACAAGTAAGTATTTAGTTTAAAACAAAAAAAATATCCTTAACACTTTCAAGTTTCAACGCTCGACTCAAAATTTTGAAATCGTGATTTTAACTTTAATATCATCCATTGATTGTTAACTATTGACCATTCGTCGTTGACCGACCAATTTTCATTTTTCTTGCCGTTTTTTTTAGTACTTTCTTAATCTTACTATAGATTATCTTAATTTTACATTCGGGTTTCTTACTATCGAACCTACATTAATGACTACGTATTTTTACTATCCGTTCAATTTTGGTCATAACTTTGACATACGAACTCCGATTGCACTAATTCAAATTGCATTAAAAAGAGGATGACAAGTTCTACAAATTTTATGTTGTTTGTTTTCTTAGATTTTAATGGATCTTAATCTTATTGTCGGGGTTGGATAATAGATTACATATTCTTACTATAATATTTTTTGTTTATATCACATTTTTTGCATAAAAACTTTGATTGCCTTCATTCGAGTTGCATTGCATTCGATAGAACAAGTTTGACAACTTGCATGTTTTCTTTTTTCTCATATTTGATTTGGATAGGTAAATGTAATTTCGCAAATAAAAGGGGTTATTTTGTATCCTAGAAAAATGACTTTTTGCTATCATTATTTTTTGGGTAAATTACAAAAACCCCCTGAAGTATGGTCAAATTACAAAAATCCCCCTCTTGTTTGGATAATTACATCTACCCCTTCAACTATGATTTTTTCTTAGACATCCACCTTTATGGTGCCAAATTCAACATAGTCGTCTAGATTCCGTGAAATGCGCTCTAGTTTGTACTCGTTTTGTGTAAAAAATATTGTTTCCGATGCATCACAAACTGATATATACAAGCTAAAAATCACATATTATGATCATCTTGCTTCATAATGTAGAGTTTGAATGGCATAAAACGGGTACAAAAGTGATAATATTCCATATAATCTCGAAGATTCCACTAAATTTGAGGAGTTGAGGGGGTGGTTGTAATTATCCAAACAAGAGGAGTGTTTTTGTAATTTGACCGTACCTCAGGGGGGTGTTTGTAATTTACCCTTATTTTTTACTCTAGTAAAAAAACACAACAAAGGTAATTTTACTATGGAAAAATCTTGGAGTACGTCGTAGTAAATGTTAGGATACATTTTCCCCATTTTTGGTTAATTACTATAGATATGAAGTAACTTGAATTTGATCAAATTTATCGAGAAAAAAATCTAGAGAGAGAGAAGTTGTCAATTTGAACATAAAAAGGGAATTTTTGTACAATTTTAAACAGTAAAACGTGTTTTGGATAACTTTTGACTGTGTGATAAGGCGTGAGAAGGTTCCATCAGATTATATGTCTAATTAATTTCCGACGGATAATAATTTCTTTTTCGCATCAGCTGTGGCTCGGGATTGTGCAGGGAATTGTTTGGGGTGGAAAGTGGAGAAGATCCCTGGCAAATTGAGGCCGGTGGAGGGTGAAGCCGTCGCAGCGTTAAAAGCGATGTACTTGGCGAAGGGAAGGGGCTGGCGGGATATTGTTCTTGAAGGTGATTGCATCCAACTTATACAGGCATTGGGCAACAAAGGCAGCGAGGGATCGTCATATGGAGCGATCGTGGAAGAATGCATCTCTCTAGAGAATTTTTTTGATTCATGCTCCTTTCAATTTATCAAACGGTCGGGCAATTGTTTAGCTCATAATCTTGCTAAGATTCAATGTAATGGGGTTATGGAGAACTTTGATATCCCATCTGCTTTAGCAGATATCGTTTAATAATATGCTTTCCTATTTTTCAAAAAAAAAATTAAATCAATAAATACTTCATCAACTTCATTCGGCAAAAGATTAGCCTGAAAATCAATATCTACTTTGGTTGAATTTAGTCAATTTGTGACAACCCCCTCCCATAATTTAAAATAAATAAATAATATCAAGTGGTAAGAATGTTTTTTTATCACGTTCTTCTCCATAATTTTATTCTATTAATTACAATGTTTTTTTTTTTAATGAAGAACCCGCAATTAACTATATAAGCTTACACTCTCATATAATAACTTAAAAATAATTCAAAAGAATACTTAAAGCTTCTTTTATGTAACGTCTCAATAATTACTAGGTAATATACGCGCATAGGCGGCTTATTTACGACTAGAATGAACTTCAAAATTGACTTTAGTCAACAATAATGTATTAATTTGAAATTGATCATAGAGCTTGCTTTAGTTGAATTAGTAATGTCTCGCTATCTACATTTACTATAATCTCTTCTCTAAAGTCTAAACAATTAATTTTCGTATATCAATTAATTAATTTATCTTAAAATTAATTAACCAAGAATATTGTTTTTATAAAGTAAAATAACTTTATAGCATATACTAGATAAATAAATAAGTATGGCCGCACGACGAAAAATGGAATGGATTATGAAATTTAGTGCATGTTTGGTATAATAGCGCCTACTAATTAAATACTACGAGCGATGGTTGTACTTGTACATTAGACATGAATTAGCCAAAATAAATAGATCCAAAGTGTTGTACTTTGAATAAAATATGTTTGTATATACTAATATAATAAACTGAAATAATTTGTACATGCACCATTTAATCGTGGAGATACTTTATTTAGAATTCTTCAAAAATCAAAAGGTAAATATTCTCATAAACTCTCTCAAGCTTTTGAAGTTCGATTTCAGATCCTGACCGAGACGACAGATCGAAGGTAATTTCAACTTTTTTTTTTATTGTTTCGTTACATAGATTACGATTATTGATTTTTTTTTAAACGAATCATCTGGTAGTACTCGAGTGATTCTACACGAGTACAACGGAGTTACTCGTGTAGAACCACGCGAGTAGATGAATGAATTTTTTTATTTTTTAAAATACGTATGTTTTGATTGAATTTTTTTTACAAAAATGGAGGTTGTATGTAATTAGATGAACATGGGGTTGTGCTCGTGTCAAACCACGCGAGCTCAGTTCTTTGAGCTCGCCTAAAATCACACGAGCTCCATTTATTTTACCTTTTTTTTTGTTGCTCGTGTGAAAACACGCGAGCAGATCTATTGTCCTCGCGTGCCTGCACACGAGAAAAATTTATCTGCTCACGTGTTTTCAAATTATAGATGGCTGGAGGTAGAGGGAAAAGTTTAATGAGTCAAATTGCGGGAAAACGTAAAAGTTTAATGAATGCTTTGGGTGGGAAGTCCAATAATCTAGATGATCCGGATCGTATTAGGGATCGGGGAGTTCTTGCATCCGATCGTAGAAGGAAAGCTACGGCAAGAGAAGAAGCGAAGAGAGCGAGGGAAAAAGCTATTGCAGTCGGAGTCGAGCCTTCTTTACCTATTGCCGATGATCTTCAAGTCGGTAATGTTCGTACTCCGTTGCAGTATGCGTCCAATGATGACGATGAGATGGTGGCTAATGATGACGGCAATGATGACGAGGAGATGGTGGCTAATGATGACGACAATGATGATCATGATGGTGGTGAGCCAACACGTAAACGTGGTCGTGGCGTAAATTTTCCAATTTGGGATGGTCCGTCGTATTTAGAGGGTCCGTGCGAGGGAAGGCTGAAAAAATTGAAGTTTATGCGCTGGTTCAAGTCGCATATAACGATATACATATGGGATGGATATGTAAGTTTGTTTTTAATACATGTTTTATATATTTTTATAATTTGTGTTTTCGCTATCTAATATATGTAATTTAATTTAGGAACGTCGTGACACTGGACGGGTCGAGTCGAGAAATAAAGCACTGAAAAATTACCTCGGTCTGCAAGATGACACGATGATTAGCAGGATGGAGGCAACCGAACTTTACCACTTACGACACTGTTGACTCCCCAATATGAATCAAAAGATAATGTTAGCGTTCATCGAGAAGTGGCAGCCGGAGACAAATAGCTTCCACATGCCGTGGGGAGAGATGATGATCACGCTCCACGACGTTGTTTTCATCATGAGGTTGCGAGTGGACGGACCGTAAGTTGCAGAAGTTTCCCAATCATTAGAGTGCTCCCAAAGTCTTGCATCTATATTGGGGCTCGGGGTGATGACTACGACTTACATGTTTCGATACAAGGGAATTAATTGGACAATGGTGAAAGAGCTCTTGAGCAAGTCCTCTGCCATGGACGAGAAGAAGATGCAAGGATATTTGATGTTTCTGTTGGGGTTGGTTTTGTTTGTAGACAAAACATCTTTGATGTTGAAACCGTGGTGGATACATTATACGAATGATATCGACGGAGTTAGCCCGTATTCATGGGTTGCTGCTTAGCAAACATGTACCGAAAATTGGGTATTGCTAGTCGCACTGGGATGAATGGACTTTGTGGGTGCTTGATTTTCCTTCTGGTAAATATATTATTATTTTATATTTTTTTGCTTTATTTATTTATTTTTTCTACGATATTTGGTGTTTTTAATACGATCCGTGTTTTTTTTTTCTTTTTGCAGTGTTGGATATTTGAGTATTTTCCTTACTTTCAACCAGAGGTTTCCCCGACATATATAGAGTTCCAGCCTCGGTGCAGAAAGTGGGCCTCTGGCGGTAGTTGTAGACAAAAATTGCAGTATTATCGAAAGTTGCTCGATGACATGTCAAAAAGAGATGTAAGTTAGTTTGTAATATAGATAGAGCATGCGTTCGTAATATATTTTTTCTAACTTGTGCCAGACTTGTATAGGTTTACTGGACGCCATACGGGGCTAATGCACATTCCCAAATTCCTCGTAGTATGTATTACGACACTATACAATATGGAGATAGTGGAGCCGTACATGCCAGACCGTGTTTTGCGGCAATATGGTAGAGTCCAGACAATCTCGTTTCACATTATCGAATCTGCTGAGCCCGGTCACCGCGGTATGTATGCTAAGGGTTACTAGGTCACATTTTACAAACCCGGCGGCATGTGGGAGAACGAAAATGCCAATTTCATTAACTTATCAAACTACGAGGAAGCGTGGCCTTCTGAAACAGTTCATCCGAACTATATGAAGTGGTATGTGAAACGTACGCACCGGTATTTGTGCAACCCCACAAGAGCGTCAACTTTAGCTCAGCCCGTTGTTGCCCCCCCCCCCCCCCCCCCCCCCATCTTTCTTAACTTCCATAAATAATTTCGGCAATGCATCGGTACCCACAATTACCATCGGCCCTCACATTAACATATGAGGCTATAGATTGTGCGAGAAACAAATGAAGAAATGAAAATAAATTGACCCGTTCTTCGGCAGTTAAAACTGATTCTTCCGTAGATTTAGTACGTCCGCGACCACGACCTTTGAGGTTCGATTCGTTCCTTCATTCGGTCCTTTAGTCGGGATTTTGCGCCCCCTTGACCCCGGAGATGATTTAACTTATGTTTTTCGATTCATGATGTGCTCATATCCGGACAAATCACTCTTCATCGCGTTACTCTTAGGTCGTACCTTGACCTTCACAAATGACGACTCTCCCAAATGTGTTGAGAAAGGATTATTTATGTCCCGTAAATAGTTGGCTGCATTTTTTTGGGACATGTAATCCTTCTTGGATAATTTCTCGAACTCGTCAAAAATAAATTTCTTAATTGCAATTGCGCGATCAAACAGTTCCTCATCTTGGTATGGAATTGTCATCGGCTCAATGGTCAATGTTCTCCAGAATGGATGTATCATAGGGGTGTAAACGAGCCGAGCCGACTCGTGAGCTCGAAGAGCCGGCTCGTAAAAAGCTCGAACTCGAACTCGAGATTTTTGAGCTCGAGCTCAAGCTCGCGAGCTCGAGCTTTCTGATGAGCCGAGCTCGAGCTGGTTTTCAGTTGTTCATGAGCTCGCGAGCCGGCTCGCGAGCCGGATTTATTATTATTATTATTTTTTTTTTTTTATATGTTATTTTTATTTAAATAATGTATAATAATGTAAAATATTATAGAAATAAATACAAATATTAAAAATATATATAATTACAATTTAGTTTTTATTTTTTATTTTTTTAAATAATTTTTAATAATAAAATAATAATTAAAAAAATATTTAAAAAAAAAAAAAAAAAAAGATAATGGGCTCGAGCTCGAGCTCGAGCTCGACACAACTGACACGAGCTCGAGCTCGAGCCAAAAAAAGAGGAGCTCGCGAGCTCGAGCTCGAGCTCGAGCTCGACAAAATAAACTCGAGCTCGAGCTCGAGCCAGCCAAAAGAGGCGAGCTCGGCTCGAGCTCGGCTCGTTTACACCCCTAATGTATCATGTGTTCTACTTAGGTAGCAGTTACATCAGTCCGGATTCTGTTGCAATTTCTCCAACTATTCATCCAAAAGGTTCAATGCATTATGTGATACGTTGCATATCAACGCACCAAAACACGGATATGAAGTACCGTACATTCTGACCATTCTACTTCTCTTGTTTTTTTACCTTAAATCCATTAATTTGAAGGTGAACTTGCGCATCAAGTTGATTTTGCACAGTATCAATAGCTCCAGTCGATGATTGCTACCAACTCTTCGATGGACGATGTGCACTCTCCACCCTGTTTCAACAAACGATCAATTAATACATTACATGAAACATTTTACGTAACAAATATTAAAAAAAAAAAGACAAAAACCAGTTGTATATCTGTGTGTCGTTGTGTTACCAAAATGAACGATGTTGTTGGTCCAACACTTTACAAATCTCTCCTTGTAAAGTAACCATTAACCACGTGTGATTGATGTATGTTATCAGCTTGGGATATTCCCCGTACAAACTAACCATCTCGCTATAATTGAATCCATACTCTTCATCATTCTCTAAATTCACTAACGCTTCCCAGACCGTCCTCTGGAACAACACACCGTGATTTTTGTTGCCCAAGAACTTTGACGTATTTGCCTCAACGTTTCTATTTATGTGATATAAACATAACATGTGATTCGACTGTGGAAACACGTAAGGCAATTCTTTCAATAGGCCCAACTCACGGTCTGTCTGTATCACTTCCGGTTCTACTCCGGACGGTAATATATCTTGCAGACATCTCAAAGTTCATGCATAAGTGCCCTCATCTTCACATGACATAAAAGCAACAACAATAGTGAAATTCCTTCCCACCGGAGTAACCCCAATAATTTCCAAAAGAGGCATTTCATATCTACATGAAGGTAACTATAATTTATCAACTCGTAAATATAATATAATAAATCAAAATTCACATTTAAATATATATTACATGTTAGTCTTGTAAGTGCAATCCATCAGTATAACGTATGGAAATAATTGTAGAAGGTTGATTGAATGGGGGTGCACGAACATAACGTCTTGGATCTTATGAATTAGCTATAAATCGTATCTACTCGAGACGATGAAAAGCGTTTTCACCAAGGCGTCTCTCATCTGCAAGGCTGCTCGCCGCACCTCCACGCTTTCTAGTGGGCCCATTGGGCCTGAGTCTTTTTCGTCCAAACCCGACTTGAAGTTACTTCAGGACAAAGCTTTCTCAATGGAGAGAGCCATCATTAAGACATATAAAACAATCGCTGAGACAACCATCCTTAACACAGATAAAGCAATCCTTGAGTTGAAGGTTTCTTTTTGGCAAGTCATGTGCGGGATCTGCTTATCAGTTGGCTCTATCGGTGTCGGCACTTTGCAAATGGTTGTGAAGACCAGTATCACTTCCAAAGCTTCCAAGCAGGTTGGCAAACGAATTTTTGATCTGGACACTAGGAGAAAGTGATCCGGACTGTTTTGTCCCATATAATAAAAGGGACAGGCCCAGCTGAAGTTAGCCCAAGAGAGCTCGTGGGCCCAAGATTGAAGAGGCCCAATGCCATGATGGACCAAGACAGACAATGTAGACAAAGAAGAATGGGGACGAAGTAAGAATAGGGCATGCGAAATGACTAAACGAGATAATTTTATATCTCGGAGAAATGGTACTTTCTCGGCACTGCAAGAGCCGTTCAGAGGACAACTCTGAGAGACAGTAAAAAGAGCTAATGAGAATGGGCCACATGGCAAAATAGGCAGAAGTAGGGTGGCGGCTTAGGAAATGTAAAGCTGAGCCCAATAAAAACCCATGCTTGTAATAGTATATATACTAGGTTATTTTTCAGGTTAAAGGATTCCACTTTTTTGGGATAAGAAATCCAGATATTATAATTGTTGCTTGCCCTTCAAGAAATACATACTTCCCCTACATACGATATAGGTTGGTTTTTATAGTATGATTGTCTCAGCCCATCCTAGATCCAAAGAGTAGTATAGTGCCGTATATTGTAAATAAAAGCCTAACATTGTTGCATGTGGTCAATATGGCCTCATCAGAAAGTCAGATAAAGGTTTGGTTAGTCTTCAAGCATCTCTCAATGCTTCGATAACTGAAGTAAATCAGTTGATCTACCAACACAAGACATGTGCGGAACACAATGCTAGAGGGGAAGCTGCTGGAGCTGTCATCAAACCATGAGTGTTCCACCAAATTTGTTTGCAATCTTTTCGAGTTCACGTTGTATACTTTTTTCCGGAATGTACATAAAATTATCTTCCCTGTTTTGACTTGAAGAAATAAATATAAATCAACTATGTGTCAAACATTCTATAAAAAAAAAAAAAAACATAGCGTCTAATATTGTTTTTCTTTTCATTTTCCTCTCGTCTAATACTGTTTTTATTTTAAGTATTAAATACTTAATGTTCAAATATTTTAGATTTTGAAATACTTGATAGATAAATAAATTAAAAAAATTACTTTTAAATAGGAAATATTAAAAGAATTAAAAGAATCGCTCAATGTTCAAAGATTAAAAGAAATATTTTTTTTTTAAATTCGGGTGAACTGCCAGGTTGAACCGGCGGTTCACGGTTCACATTATTCAAGAACCGTTGCTCGTCCCGAGGGACACGGGCTGGTTCACGGTTCCGGGAGCCAAGTGGTAGAGGACCCAGATCGCGATCCGGCCCTTCTAGATCGCGATCTGGGGGCAAAACCTGTACTTATACGAAAGAAAAACCTCTCTTCTTCTCACTTATTTCTTTTATAAAATTCGAACACCCCCTTTTCCCCCAACCCTAGAACTTCGATTTTCTTTCAAAATTCCTCTTCAAACTTGCATGTTCTTAGATTTTCAACAACTATTAACGATTATTGCTTGCTCATATTGAGAATTGTGGACGAATCTTCAACAAAGGTATGTTCTTGACCCAAATTTTTAGGTTTTGCTTGAAAATTCGAATTTCATCCATTTTTCTTGTCTTGTCCCTTGGTTCTTCAATTCTTATTACTTGTACGTAATTAGGTACTTGATTTTGGGATTTAAAGGCTTGTTTAATTGGTTGAACCAATGTTTAGATATAGGAATTGCCCTATTATGCTTAATTTTGAATTTCTTGTGAATTTTTGAATGGGTCGAGTCATATTATGCTAATTTTTGCTCGTTGATCGTTATTAATTGTTGATTGTTGTGGTGATTGATGTAGGAGGGTTAGTTTTCGAAAGGAACTAACATTCAAGGAGTTTCAAAGAACTTGCGCAAGCCAAGTGTTCGACGAATTGCCCGAACCAGTTTCAAGTTTCATTTTGTGCCCTCATTCACACCATGACTTCACCGGCAAACAAACTCCAAAAGACGGGCAAGAATTCCAAGAAAGCCCAACCGAAGGGCAAAGGAAAAGCACCGGAAAAGAAGAAGGGCACGGCTTAATGCAAAAAGGGGGGAGAAGGCTCTTCACACTCGCCTTCACGTTCGGAGGGACCAACCGAGCAAACCATTCCAAGAACCGGTGACGTGCCACTCAACACGTGCGCCCGTGCGAATCAACGCACGCTCGTGAGCGAAGTCACCTTTGACGAACACGATGAAGACATCTACGTGAATGTCGAAGCGAAGATCGAATTTATCGACCGCCTCCCTCGTCCGATCGTCCCAAAGCGTGAGTTGTGTGTCCGTACGATTGGATGCCCCTCGGTCGTCAACAACATCCACGAAAGGTGGTGGAGAGCACTCGTCGACAAACCGGGCACCTACAACGAGAACTTGGTCCGGCTCTTCTACGCCAATTCCGGTCAGTACAAAGGCTCGGTGGTTTTCATCCGGGGCGTCGAAGTTCGTTATGACGCAGAAGCCATCAACTGAGTCTACAAGCTGATCGCCCCCCGGTGTTCCAGACATCCCGACCGAGCCGTTCCAGGCACTAAAGATGGAGACGACGTACATGGACCTCATTCAGGCCCTGTGCCCCCGAGGATCGTACTGGGCAAAAGGAGATAAGTCGTTCTATCGAGCCGAGCTCTCGAGGGAGGCAAAGATTTGGATGTACTTCGTCTGCTCCCGACTCATGCCGACGGTTGCAACGGCCAAGCCCTATGCCACTCGCCTCACGTTGATATATGCAATCATGAAGGGCACCCCTCTGAACGTGGGTGTCATTATCCACTCAGAGATTCGACGGTGCATGGGCGACACCTCTTTGGGCCCGATGTTCCCCTCCCTCATCACCACCTTGTGCAAAAATGCCAACGTGGCGATGTTTGCCGACGACAAGGTCACAAAGGCTCCGAAGCCAATCTTCCCGTTCAAAAAGCTCCAGCCAACTTCCGGTCCACAGGGCGAGGGCGATGGCCCTGAGCCAGACGCGCCACCATCCGAGGATTCCCGACCGGCCCGATCCGCACCACGAGGCGGCAAAATACAGCCGACAGCAGCATCAGCAGCTCCGCCACTTCCGGAGTATATGACCGAGTGGATGGATGCCATGGAGGAGAACGTGGGCTGGTTCAAGAAGATGATCAAGGTGATGGCAGCAGCACTCCAGTGCAGGACGGACGACGTCGTCGAGCCACGACCATTCCCACCACGGCCTCGTTTTGACGGAGCATCTACCTCCACCGCAGCCGCAGAAGAAGCTGCACGAGAGGCTGCCACCACACTGGTGAGGCCCCTCTGGGAGGAGCACGAGCGTGAACTTCGAGAGGACGAGGACCAAACTATCGAGGAAGACCAAGACTTCTAGGGACGTTGTGTTTTCTATCCCTTTTATTTTTTATTCTGCTTTTGAGTATAGGGACTATGCTAGAGTTTGAGTTTGAGGGTGGTGTTTGTTGAACCTCTTTGTTTTTGTTTTTAGTCGTTTGTTTTGGGATAAGTTGTAGGATTGATATTTCGTTTACGATGTATCTTTGCTAGACTTTGTTTTTATTTTTATTTTTTTTATCTTATTTTGATTTGGTCTTTTGCATGCATATCATATAATTTAGTTTCGTTTATGTATTTCGATTTCCGTAATTGTGTTATGTTTGTCACATGCATTTCATTTAGGATCGAGTGTAATTTGCATTTACGGGTTATATTGAAGCAAAGCAATTAATGAATTAGTAGATGGGCTAGTTGATTTTAAAATTGAAATTATGGATCACCGGCTAATTATAGATGAACCTTCCTACTGCGTTTTTGCAACTTGTGTGGATAGCCTTTTGAATCCTTTCCGATTAAGTTTGAGCGCATTTTTCTGAGGGGTATAATAGCCTGAGGTTTGGGGGGCGAGTTAGAATTGAATTATGTGTTCACGATTTCGAGTTGTTGGCTAAAAGTTCTATCAATGGTCTTTAAGTTTTTATTTTATGTTAAAAAAAAAAAAGTTGTGATGAAAATCACAATATATTGTTGTTGTCATTTCTTATTGAATAAAAAGACCTACTTATGCCCAACTCGAGTTTTTTAATTTCACAATCAAAACTTACTTTTCACCCACATTTCTACTCAAAACCCTCGATGATTGTGTTTATTGTTTAATTACGGATTCTTGAGTCTATCTTTCATTTTGGTGTAGCAACAACTAATTACGGATTCTGAGATTTTAGGTTATCTAGCTCATTTTATCTTTGGAATTAATTGCAATGCTTTGACCAATCCGGCAACTTTGTGGGTGTGTTGTCTGAAAACCCTCACGAGGCACAACTCATCCTTTGGGGGTACCCAGTGGTTCAAAGGCTTGTTGCATATGCTAAATGCAATCGTGATTCCCTACGTTAGTGGCTTAGTTTAGTTTGTTGTTTTTATTTCCTTTTTGTTGTTGTTTCGTTTTGATTTACTCGGGACGAGTAAAGATCTAAGTTTGAGGGTGTGATAAGTGTTCGTTTTGCACGATTTTTGCTTATCAAATCTTCGAGTTTTGGTCTTCGTTCGTCCGAGTTTCGGCTTTATTTGTATATATTATTGTGTTTCTTGTTTTATTTCTATTTCAGGGTTTTATTAGGTATTTTTGCCGAGTCGAAGCCATTTGGAATTGAAACCGAATTTTCAAGCCAATTTTGGGGCCAAGAAGACCCAGATCGCGATCCAGCATTCCGGATCGCGATCTGGGGGGTTGTCACAGTTCGAAAATGGATCAAGACCCAGATCGCGATCCAGCATGCCGGATCGCGATCTGGGGGTGCTGACAGAGAAGAAAAATGGGTCAAATCCAGATCGCGATCTGGGGGGTCCGACAGAGCAGAAATGATACAGGACCCAGATCGCGATCCACATTCCTGGATCGCGATCTGGGCACGCCTTTTGAGGTAGATATTTTATTTTACAAACTTCTTGAGGAAGCTTTGCATTTCACTATAAATAGAAAGGCCCTTTCATTCTTCATTCCATCTTCGACTTTTTACGGTTTTTCGACAGTTTTTCGCGGGAATCATCAACGGGGGTTCCGACTTGGGTTTTTCTTACGCAATTTCTTTACGTTTTGTTCTTCATTTCTTTTGTACATTCTTTTGATACTATGTTTGTTATAAACTAAGAACATTTCCTTCTAGGGTAATGAAGCCTTGTATATATTGATTTCGATCGTCATTCCTATTATCTATTTGTCGTGTTTTCATTTCGTTTATGTTTTCTTGTATTAAATGCTTCTGATTGTGTTGATCAGCTCTCAGATTGATATTAAATAGGAATGAACTCGAGAGAGAATTTCTTGTTTGAAGTTACGAAAACATAGCTCGGGGTGTGGAAACGGAGACGTGATGCACTTCGGGTAGCCCTTAAGGACTTGACCTAAAAGCTCTCTTAATAGCAGGTTCTGAACGGAGACGTCGGACCTGTGGGTAGACTCTAACTACACTGGAGACGGGGGTTAGAGTACATTAGCGTCTGGGTTAACGAATTGTGATTTTGGATAGCGGATTTGTAGATCGTTGTTGATTATACATAGGTGGATTTGGCCCTAGAAGTCCCCTTTAAATCGAAGTCCCCCCGCGTTGAGTTGTCGTTACTTTATTTACGTACATTCTATATTTGCATGTTTACGATCTTGCATGCTTTTAAATTAGGGTTTCTCACAATTCCAAATATTTACGATCGGCTAGATAATATAACGATAATATAATTACACTACTCAGCATGTGAATCTACAAGGTCCCTGTGGATCGATATCCGGAACCACTGTTCTGCAAAATGCGATACTGTATACTTGCGGTAATTTATACGTGAGGAAAACGCGTATCACTTCATACTCCAATAGACCAGAATAAAAAAGTGTAAACAAGGACTGTCACAAAATAGCAGAAACCTACATGCTAGAATTCTCAAAATCGAACGAAAAATCGGAAACATGCTTAACCACATTCACAACAGCAACAGAGTTAGAAGAAAATATAAACAAGAATATACAAGGTCTGGCATAAAATACCCACAAAAGTGATGTCAGAGGTAAAGTAAAGCAAAACACTCAAAATCGCACGAAAAACCCCAAAAAATGCAAGAACTGTATATCCAACAGTACATGAAAAAAAAAATTATACTATACCTTAAGTGAAGCAGCTCAAACACTCAAAATCGCAGAAAAATCACAAATAAGCAACAATACTCGTTTTGTGTAAAAATGCAATTTCTGGTGCACCACAATTTGTTATTTACAAATCACGAGGCACATCTATGATCATCTTATTTGAAAATGTGGAGCTCGAATGGGGCAAAATTGAAGAATATTCAGCATAATCTAGAAGATTCCATTAATTTCAATACGCCAACATTTCATACCGTTTATCGAACTGGATATACAATTTAGTTCGATAAATAACCGAATTACATAACTTGTATGTAAAAATATTTAAAAAGTGTGTTTTTCCGTAATTTAATCTTACCTCATGGGGTGGTGGTATAATCGAGAAAGAAGAAACAGATTGCAAATCGCATTGAAACTTCAAATAACACTGGAATATTGTACTATAATCGAGAAGAAAGGGAGTGCAAACCCTAGGACAAAATAAAATGAATTGAAATTGGGGTAGTGCAAATAATATTGGGGAATCTGCTACATTAATACGACGTCGTTTTGTTCTTTATGGGGACGACGTCGTTTTGTTGTTTAAAGGGAGTTAAGGGTATTTTTATATTTTCCTGTCTCAACATTGCCTAAAATACACGCCCACTCACACGAAACGCGAGTGCACTTCACTAGGGATGGCGAAAAAACCCGAACCGCTAGCTATCCGCGGGTATCCGCTCCGTTTAAAACCCGTTACCGAAACCATTAGGGTTTGGTAGTGGTTTTGGTAAAAGAAAAAAAACTGTCTGGTATGGTTATGGTTTTACCTTTACGGTCATGGGTACCCGACCATTTAATATATATATATATATATATATATATATATATATATATATATATATATATATATATCAACAATATGAATAAAAAAAATTAATTTTACGAAATTTTAAATAAAGTATTAAATAATTTAGGGAGGATATATTTGTATAATTTTATTTTTCTTTTCTTTTTTCTTCCTCTTTTCTGAGAGTTACTTAAACGTTATCAAGACCTAAAGTTACTTTTGTTTTATTACCATAATTTAAATGGTAAATGGGTACCCGTGGGTACCCGGATATTTGTGGTAATGGTTCTGGTATTTCCATGAACTTTTTAAAAGGGTTTGGTATGGTCATGGTTTGAGCTATATTAAATGGTAATGGTTCTGGTATTGCACTTTTTTTAGGAGTTAAATGCAAAAACACCCCCTGTGTTTTTCCTAAAGGCCAAAAAACCCCTTGGGAAAAAATAAGTGACTAAAACCCCCATTTGATTAATAGTCAAAGTCATACACCCCCCTCTATGTCGTTCGTGTCATTCACGCGCTACCAATGTGACTGCTTGTGCGATTTTTTGTGTGAAAAGACACAATTGCCCCTCTAAATCTCTCTTAGTTTTCCTTCTTCCATTTTCAACCAAAAAAAATAAAACAAATAATTACTAAATATAAATAAATTAATCAAAAAAGAACAAAACAAAAAAAAAGAAAAAAAGAAAATTGGAATTTCTTCCTCCGTCAAACTCACGCCAACCCCAAAAATTCATCTTCTTCACTCATCTTCTTCTGCGACGTTGTAATCTTCTTCGCTCATCTTCTTCTCCGACGTTGCAATCGACGTTGCCCAGCGACCGCCGCCGCCGCCGCGAGTTCAGATCTCCTCCAAAGTCGCCGCCAATTCGAGGTCCGGCGAACTCCACTTCGTCGAATTCTCCGACGAATAGCAAAGCCCGTCGCAAAATCCTCTCAAACGCAGCTGCCGCTGCAGCCGCCGCTAAGTGAGAGTTGAGTGGGTGAGTCGTGTCTATGTGAGGTATGAGCTGAGAAATTAAAATCGAAAGTGTGCGTTTGCTGTATTTTTTTTTTCAATTGGAGAAGAGGGCTAAATTGAAAGTGTTAGGGACTGAATTGAAATTTTTGAAAATTTCATTTCAGTCATAAAATTCTAGAGGTTGAACATATCTATCTGGAGGGCTTTTTTGTCTTTTCGCAAGCGGTCAACGGACAAAAATAAAAACGGGTCGAGTGTGCTTGATTGAACACTTGTTAGGGGGTTTTTTGTGACATATTTTTTCCCAGGGGGTTTTTTGGCCTTTAGGAATTACACAGGGGGGGTTTTTGCATTTAACTCCTTTTTTTAGGGTATCCGCCCCGCTGCCATCCCTACACTTCACGTCGACCTCTCAGGGTTCTTAATGTCGTTGACTATCTTTCATAGGGGGTATGTGCTAATTATTTTAACATATGGACTCTTTTAGCCATTAAACATTACACAGGGGTACCGAATGCTAAAACCTATACTTTTAAATAATAAGAACAAAAATATTTTTCATAATTCCCCTAAATTTGTGAAAAAAAAAAATTTAACTCCTAAAAAATCAAAGTTATATTCATTGAATCAATCATTGTACATAAAGCCAAACCACCAGAACTGAAATTACAAGCTGAGGAGACAGAAATTTACCTACAACGAATACAATAAATGAAATAAATACTGAGAAATTGAAAACATATAAAAAAATAAAAAATAAAATCACTTGCAATTCAAATTCTCCACCATTCTAGTAGCCAAATTGACAATCCAATCACAATTCATGTTTCCAGATTTATTCTTCTTAATAATCTTCATTAGATGCACCTTCCCATTAACCCTAGCTTGGCTGCTCAGCCTCAAAACCCCGGAATTTATGTCATTTCCCAAATTCGTATTATTACCGTTCAACCTGTCCGAATTTAAATCGAAAGAAACGTTAAATTTCAATGTTTTTCTAGCTTTAACACGTCCCCGGGGAATAACAGCTTCACCGAGTGGTACCCCATTGTACAAGATGGCAAGCGTGGCGTTGTCGTACTTGAATTGCCCGAAATTGGTGTTCTTTATTGTGAGCTGAGTCAGCAGCCTCATGTTGATCGAAGGTGTGGGGCCCGCGTTGTTGCCGTTATTTGAGGTGAAGCTTTCGACCGCAATTGCGTTGAATCGGATTTTCGGACTTTTTATTTTCAAAACCGTGAGAGCTAAAACCATAATAACGGCTGCTTGGAACAACACGAACACCGCCACGCAGGCCAAGCATTTCTTCGCCATTTTCGGTTAATTAGTACTATATATGAACTAACTTTAATTCGATCAAATTTATCGAGAAAAAAAAAATCTATATAATTATATATAATTATATAGATTTTTTCTTTTTTCTTTTTTCTTTTTGAGATGATGAAATGATGAGTTTGAAAGAACGGGGTTGTTTGTGTAGATATATATAGAGAAAGGAGTAGTTGTTAATTTGAACATGAAAAAGGGATTTATGTGCAATTTTAAACAGTAAAGCGTGTTTTGGAGGACTTTTGAGTTTTGACTGTGTGATAAGGCGTGAGAAGGTTCCATCAGTTAATCATATGCTAATTATTAATTAATTAATACTTCATCAACTTCATTTGGCAAAAGATTAGCTTTGAAATTTGAATATCTACTTTCATTGAATTTACAATTTAGTCAATTTGAGACAACCCACCTCCCATAATTTAAAAAAAAAATATAATTAATATCAAGTGGTAAGAATGTTTTATTATCACGTTCTTCTCCATAATTTTATTTTATTAATTACTTCCTATGTCTCATATTGATTGTCTTTTTAGAAATTTTTTTTTTTTTCATACCAAATTATCTGTCATTTTACATTTTTAATGAATCATTAGTTGCATTATTTTTTGTTTTACTATTTCATCACTCCTAATTAATTAGTTATAAAACAATTAATGTCAAAGATATTTAAGTATTTTTTCATAATAATATATTCACATATATTGATTTTCTTTATATGTGCGCAAGAATTCAAAACGTCATTTACATTGGAACGAAAGTAGTATAATAGTTAATTTCTCGGTATTATGTTGGAGATCAATGAAGCAATTGCCAATTGTAATGACAATTATACTATTTTCGATGTATAGGGAATGTTTGGATTCGTTTTTGGACTTATTTTATTTTGAGGAAATATGTTTTGATTGAATAATTTGATAATGAAAGCAATGCTTGTTTATATTTTGAGATGAGACAAGACGCATCGTAGTAATCAAATTATGTTTAAATGTATTAGAAAATAAGTTTTTAGGATAAGAATATGAAAACTAAAGTGTGCCGATTGTTTGTTTTATAATGACTCTAAGAGTCAAATATTTTTACTATCGCAATCAAATTGTCTCTGAATGAGAAATAATTTTTTTTAAATTTTAAAAAAAAAGTGTTTCCGAAAATCTTAACAAATAAAAATTCATTTCTTGGACAGAATAAAATTGAGATGAAAACCGAACCAAACATTACCTATACATCACGCGGATTCTCAACTTATATACGACCATAATTAAAATGGACTTACCTTAACAAAAAATTATGTTAAATTGGAATTGATCATAGATCTCTAAGTTGCTTTAATTGAATAATTGATGTGGAAAGAAAGCCCTCGAGTTGTACAGGTCTTCCACTTGCTTAGGCCTCCATAAATTTAAATATATATATATTAGAGGTATTTTTGTAATTTTATTACTATATATTATCAATTATAAGAATAATAATCGCTTATAGTCGGTGGCTCACTTTCTCTCGGACACATCTTGAATTGAATATTTAAAATTTAATAAAGTTTTATGTTTTCTATTCTTTCTTTTATTTAAAGGGTTCAAGTTAAACTGTTATGTTTTTCTAAATTCAGTCTAATTCGAACGTACATAGTGCGAAAGAAATAAAATCACTCTGCAATACTGAAAAAAAAAAAAAAACTATATTTTCCTACAAAAAAAAAATTATTATTATCTCACTAAAGCATCTGATTGATGAATCTTTTATTGTAATTGATGAAAATGTTCGGAAGAAAAATATATATTTCGGATAACTTGCTAACAAAATAGTTGAAGGAACTTTATGTTCCTTTACTTTGTATTTGTAAAGGAATTTTTTTGTTATAAAAAAAATATAATTTTTAACTAAGTTAATGAGATGTATTTATATTTTTGCACTTTGCAGTTTCGAAAGGATTGATGAATATATATTTTTTTTTAATTTGATAATTGTTATTCTAAAAAATAGGATCAAAAATATTTTTTACCTTCACTAGCTTTAAAAACTCATTCGGAGTGCATTATGCATTATTTATTGTGTGTCGACATTAATATTTTTCGATAGTGCAAAGTACAAGAAAAATATATTTTTAGGGTGCAAATTAAAGTGAGTTTAAGATATTTTTATTATATTGAAGAAAATATGATAGAAGAACTTGAATATTGTGATTTAATCAATTAATTAGTCCGTAGAAAAATATCGTATAATCTAAACTTATCCGATATAGATAATCATACCAGCTCTAAGTTTTCCTAAAAATAATAAAGAAATGAGTACTATACATGGTTGTATGTTATATATGAAATGGCAAAAATTGGCCAAAATAATTAAATCGAAAGTGTTGTACTTTGGAAAACATGTGTTTGTATAGTTGTATATATTGTCAAGACTCTCTAGTTGGGGGCTGCTTAAGCTAACTACTCTGTTTTCTTCTGTTGGATGAACTGTTTTATTCTACTCGTTCAACATAAGACAACTAACTATTTGCCCTTATTCGCATATTTACACGCAAACATAATTTGGATTCATATTCGAATTCAGGACATTTTATTTGATTTGACTCTGATACTATAGTAAATGATCAGGTCAATCGAAAATTTATGATGTTAGTTAGACTTGGATGTATCATAATCATTTAATATTAGGGTAAAATACAACTACCTCCCTGAGGTATGATTAAATTACGAAATCCCCCCTCATGTTTGGGTGATTACAACAACCCCTCAACTATAAATTTTCTTATACATCCCCCCTTGCGGTGTCAAATTTGGTACAAACTTTTTGATTATATGGAATGTTATCACTTTTGTACCCGTTTTATCTCATTCGAGCTCCACATTTTGAAGCAAGATGATCATAAGATGTGTTTTTTGGTTTGTATATATATATCAGATTGTGGTGCATCAAAAACTGTATTTTCACACAAAACGAGTACAACAAGACCACATTTCACGGAATCTAGATGATTATGTTGAATTGAACACCATAAGGATGGAGGTATAAGAAGATTCATAGTTGAAGAGGGTAAATATAATTATCTAAACAAGAAGGGAATTTTCGTAATTTTATCAAACATCAGGAGTAGTTGTAATTTACCCTTAATATTAACATCTAAATAATATTTATGTACTATTCACCTGATAGATTATGATTTTAAAATTCGTCGGCCATATATGACTTGAAAGTTTTAGATTTCTTTTAATTTTACAATTAAAATGTGCATTATACAAAACTAATATTTAATCAACAACTAGTTAATTGCGAATTTAATTAGATATATAGTTTGTCACCGTCAGTCAATTATTTAGTGAAGTTTCATCTTGACTTATCAATCATTTTTTTGATTACGACGTTTTTACTATAAATCAATCACGTACAAAACATTAAAAATTACAACTCGAAAATTAATATTATATCAATTTAAAAAAAAAAAGAAAAAAAAATTGCCCTTGGTGTCTTGTTCATGGTGGAATAACAGAGCGTTGTGTCGATTGATCTGAGTTACGGGACTAAAAAACTCATTTTGCCGAAAAATCAAAATTTTACTCATTAAATCAATCATTGTACAGAAAACCAAACCACCAGAACTGAGATTACAAAGGAGCGTAAATTTACGTACGACCAATATATTATAATAAATGTAATCGATACTCCGTAATTACATAAAAGTGGAATTATAACATTAAAAAAATTAAAAAAATCACTTGCAATTCAAATTCTCCACCATTCTAGTAGCCAAATTGACAATCCAATCACAATTCATGTTTCCAGATTTATTCTTCTTAATAATCTTCATTAGATGCACCTTCCCATTAACCCTAGCTTGGCTGCTCAGCCTCAAAACCCCGGAATTTATGTCATTGCCCAAATTCGTATTATTACCGTTCAACCTGTCCGAATTTAAATCGAAAGAAACGTTAAATTTCAATGTTTTTCTAGCTTTAACACGTCCCCGGGGAATAACAGCTTCACCGAGTGGTACCCCATTGTACAAGATGGCAAGCGTGGCGTTGTCGTACTTGAATTGCCCGAAATTGGTGTTCTTTATCGTGAGCTGAGTCAGCAGCTTCATGTTGATCGAAGGCGTGGGGCCCGCGTTGTTGCCGTTGTTTGAGCTGCTGAAGCTTTCGACCGCAATTGCATTGAGTCGGATTTTCGGACTTTTTATTTTCATAACCGTGAGAGCTAAAACCATAATAACGGCGGCTTGGAACACCACGAACACCGCCACGTAGGCCAAGCATTTCTTGCTGCTCTTTTTCCCGTCACCTTTCGACATTTTTTCGGTTTAATACTAAGTATGTTATTGGATGTTATAAATTGGTTTGTTATATGAGAGAAAGGGTTGTTTGTGTGGATATATATATATATAGAGAGAGAGAAATAAAATTAAATTAAAGTTGTCAAAGACATAGCATAAATAGAACCGTTTACATTTTGAAACAGTTAAAAGCGTGTTTTATAGGACTATTATTTTGACTATGGTGTAAAGACACGTTTTTTCTCTAATGATTTATTCTACAAATTAATTATTGATTTTTTTAGTACAAATGTGTTACGTTCGTTATAGATGAAGCAAGAAATTCTGAGTATAAAATAAAAAATTTACTAAAATAATGATATATAAGTTTAATTACCATCTTTTCCAAAAAAAAAAATACCATCTACCATCTATTTAAAAATTTAAATAAAAATTGTAACTACCGAAGCGGGTCCACTTCTAGAAAGCATGGAAAAATGAAAAATGAATAAAGTTGTACATTTCATGCGTTGTGTATACAGACGAATTACGTACATATTCAATAGTTCAATCGAAATAGGGTAAATAGCATTTAACTGCTCCGTGGTTTAGTTGTTTGACACATAACCACCTTGTATTTGTGATATAGTTACATAAATCCTTTGTATTTTTCATATTGTAGCCAACGTTAAATTTTCAGTGAAAGTTAACAAGTCGTGCGTTTCAAATAGTCAAAATCTGAGTGAGGGGCTTTTTAAATGGTTATGCTCTGATGGAGCAAAATTTGCATCTTGAAGACCCTTCTTCTAACCTACTTCATTGATCGCCGGAAAATCTCACCTATTACCGGAACTATGACCGACGGAGACGAACAAAACGGCTGGACGATAGTTAAAAAAAAAAAAAAAAAATCATCCAAGAGAAAGTACAAAAATTGTGATTGTATATGCACGTAACCCTAATCAATTTTTCTTACATTTATTTATATAGAGAGTTTTTAAGGAAACATTGTCTAGTCTAGAAGTACTACTTGATTCGTGCAAGATGTGATTGTGATTACCGCGTGAAATCTCACACCTTTCTTTAGCTATTTATGGAGAAGATCCGCAATTCAAGCTTCCCAATGGTCTTCGGATCAGCTCGCCACCTAGCTACCTCACCTCATTTGTCCTTATCTAAGACATACCGGGGACATATGGCGAACTCTCCTTTCCTTTTGCATTGATTCTTATATTTCGAACTCTGACCAGGCAAGCTCCAGACGTATAGAGTGAACTATTGGTTTTCTTAAGTTTTTTGTAGTTTGTCGAGTTTTCGGCCTAATAACTTCAAGTATTGTGGGTCTAGCCCAATGGTGCCGAACTGTCCTTCGTCAAGTCAATTGGATTTTTTGGGATCCACTGGATTTTCAATTCACTAAATCGGTATGAGAGTTCGACCAAATGGTGCCGAAATGACTCCATCATGTTCATTTCTTGTTTAATGACGAATTTCTTTGGTCGGTTTTAGAGTTTTGTCATTTGTGTTGCGAAGGCTAAAAGGGGCGAATTCGAATGCGTAAACATATGTTTCGCTCTTTCCTAGTTTCGATCTTGTGTTCTTTATTTTGTTCATTTTTTTCGTTTTGTCTTTTTTCTTTTTCTTTTTTTTTCCTTTTTTTTTTGTTTCTTGAAAAATGACATGGACGACAGGTCCTTGTCTGGGCCGAAAGAGTTTGAGGCCCAAAGAAACAAAATAAAGGCCTTTTTTGGAGGTACTTATAACCCGTTTTATACTTGTAGTTTGTAACAATTAATATAATAGGCTGCACATATTTACATTTACTGCAGTTAAATATCTATAAATTGATATAGTTTGGATCAATCAAATTTTATTAATTTTTCAAAATATTAATCTACCTTGTTCTCCTCGAGTCGGGATTCATTATCGTGTATTAATGTATCGATGTTCTAGTTAAACCTCTATAAATTAATACGATCGGTACTAATAAAATTCTATTAATTTAGCGAAATATTATTACCGAACTAATAATTTAGTATTTTTTTATCGAGCCTTACCAGAATAAATTATTATTTATACGAAATGATTAATTTATCGAGATTATACTTAGTCAGTCTAATATTATATACTATTACCCGCCTACCCGGGCAAAAAGACCAATTTTGAGTTGTCTTACTAATAATACTAATTAATTAATAAACACACATAACGATATTTTCTCTAGACCAAATTACCCTTTTAATTATTAACTTGTCTCCCAATATAGATCTAACCTATTTTAATTATATATACAATCCACGTGTACATGAAGTATTAGTAGAAACCCATAGAAATTTTTGTCTTGTTTTTCACAGACCACAACAAGAGGGAAGATCTTGCTGGGAAAATGGGAAAAAGATTTCTCATCATCTGTTTTCTTTCTTTTTTATTGTTTTTGTTTTATTACATGAAACGTGTGTAGACAACAATTTGCCACGTCATTTAATAAATTATAATATTAATATTATTTAATATAATCGCCAATGATAGACAGCATCGTGGTACAACAACAGTTGTGCAGTGATATGAAACTTAAATTAATATATCATATGATATTTTTTTCTGGTATGTTCAGTTTTTGATCTTCTTTGACCGTATATAGATTAGTTATAGAGAGAACTCTACGTGAGAAATGAGTAATTGAATAATTAGGGTTTTTGGGTTTTCTCGATTTATGGACCGTTAGTAAGAGGATTCAAATTTGGGTCAATTGACACCAGAGCCGGTTCTAACTATAAGCGAAAGAGGCGGCCGCTTCGTGCTCCTGATTTTTAGAAAAAAATAGGGGGCCCCAAATAATGTTTATATATATACTAGTCATAATATTAAATGATACTTCAAATTTAAAAATAGTTAAACAATTTGAATAACTATAAATATATTATTTTACATAGGTCAAGTATTTATTGTAAATTCTTACATTATTCTAGCATTTGATGTGAATGAAATGTCTTAGATCAATTACAATTAGTTAGATACTGAGTTCTTGTATCAAATTTTTTATAACTTTTTATTTACCTTAACTTCGTCAATATTTTAATCATGTTTTCCCAGAAATCCTAACTATTAATCAAAATATCTTGTCCAGACGTGTTCATTAGAATGAATTAATGTGTATATTATACAATACAAATCGGGGGCCATTTTTAACAAATTCTTAAAACTCGCCTAGGGTCCTCAATTTCTTAAGAACGACCCTGATTGATACAAACTCACTTGATCCGACCGCTAGGCGTACGTCATCCCTTATCAGATATTTCTTTATATCCTTCAAATACAACAAATGTGTTGAGTTAGTTTATTTTATTATTTTCCAAAAGAGGATGCTGAAAAATAGATTTTCTTTTCTTCTTTTGTAGTCAAAGGAAATGGTCAATGATTTTCTACATCAAGATTATCTTTTCTTAGACTCTTACCTCTTTAATTTTTATTTTTTTTCCAATTATTATATTCTTCAATTTTGGTCTTGTTCATTTGTCTCTTCTGCTAATTACTCAATCTTCTTCCAAGAAAGCAGCTTGTTTAGACATATACCTAACTCTTATTCCAATGTTGTCCTAATTAACCAAAAAGTTGAATCCAAGCATTGAATTTTTCTGAATTATATCAATTCAAGTGCCACTTTAATTTCTCTAACACTGTTAATTGAATCATTACACTCAATGAGCATTACATATTGGAAATGGATGTAAAGTCACGACTTGCACTTTATTTCATTAAGTTTTGGACATCGACTCGAATCAGTGGTGGAGTCGGTATAGGGGCAATGGGAGGCTATGGCCCCCCAACATTTCTCAAATCACTAAAAAAAATTAAAAATCGTGTGTAATAGCATTATCGAGCCTCTCGTCATACAATTCTTAATTCATTATCGCAGTGAAATAAATAAAATAAATATTATTAGAGAGAAATAGAAAAAATGTTGAAAGTGAATTGCCACCGGTGTAAAATTCTCATGCATGCATGCAAGCCATAGGTATAAAATTCTATTTGTATACACTTTCTAAATCTTTGACAATTAACTGTCAAACACATGCACACATGTTTCTGTCTCGTGTGTGTGTGTGTATATATATATATATATATATATATATATATATATATATATATAATCGGTTGTTCAGTCATCAATGGTGTAGATCAGGCCACGTTCTCACCAACCATATATCCGATCTTAATTAGTTAATTAAGCATATATAATAACATTTTAATTAGATGTTAATTTTGTTTTTATAATCTTCTTTATAAATATATCTAAGATCGACGACCAGTTGATCTTGCAGCACTCTATTACAAAACATAATTAAGACACATATCAATATGCTTCTCTTACTGAAATCTAAATCAAGAACAGTCCACCATTATCAAGAAGAACAAGAAAACAACGACGACGACAATATTATTAATATTCGTAATAATCGGATAAACAAATTAGAATCTATTTCCCTCACAGTTTGGAGAAAATCACTTATTTTTAGCTGCAAAGGGTTCACCGTGATTGGCTCCGACGGAAGTTTAGTCTATAGAGTCGATAATTACACGGGACGCCCTCATCGAATCGTACTCATGGATGGCTCGGGCGAACCAATCTTCACCGTATGTCGTCCCAAGGTATATTTATATATATCGAAATTAATTATAATATATCTAACCATGTTTTAATTAATCTTAGTACTATATTTCTTTTCTGGCTTATATATTTTTGTTTTCTTCTTTTTATTTGGTTAGAAGCTGAGTATAGTGAACAACTATTGGCTGATTTACGAAGGAGATGAAGTAGGGAAAGACGGTATAAATTCATCGTTCAAGAAACCTATTTTTTGTGTGAGGAAAAATCTAAGCATAATGAAGTTCACGAGACCGAGTGTTATTGCATATGTTTATAATGGGGTGTCGGAAAAGAAGTGTGTGTACGTGATTGAAGGCTCTTATGAACACCGATCGTGTACGGTTTTCGACGAGTCGAGAAAGATCGTGTTTGAGATCAAGAAGAAAGAATGCTCGAGAGGAGGTGTGTCGTTTGGTTCGGAAGTGTTTCATTTGATTGTTAGGCCTGGAATCGATTCGAGATTCGCGATGGCTATTGTGTTATTATTGGATCAAATGTTCGTATCGTGACTTGGATACAGTTTATATAAATTCTCTTGCTTTTTTCTTTTCTTTTTTGTTTTTTTGTTTTTTTGTTTTTTTTTTTTGCGCGCGTTTATAAAAATTCAAATCTTTTTACAAATTAGGAAAGTAAGGGAGCTGCAGGATTTGAACGATAGAGTAGATTGCACTTTGTCTTCTGACGATATATACTAACAAAGTCGATGATTTGTAAATATTAACAAACACGTGGTAATGTTGTAAAGAAAAACTTCTGGTTTTTCCATATGTATTCTAGGCACCATGATTTGGTAAACTTTGAACACATCAGAACAAATCCTTCAAGTCGTATTTCAAATAAATATTCTAATTTTTTAGCTATCTTCGAAGCGCCTGTAAGAGTAGCGTAGTTGGCTAAGTAAGAGAGCCCTGAGTCAAATTACACAAAATCGAATAGCGTAGTTGGCTGAGTAAGAGAGCTACGAGTCAAATTACACAAAATCGAACTTGCTCGTCTATCGAGCCAAGGTATGTCTGCAAATGCTATTGTAGATGCTACACACCCAGGTAAAATACATCGAGTTGTGTGTGTGTGTATCTATATATATATATATATATATATATGTGTGTGTGTGTGTGTGTGTGTGTGGATGTGGGTCAAATATATATATATATATATAGATCTATACAGGTGCATGATAAAATATAACCCGATAAAATTCTCGAAGTATAGCATAAAACAAACCGTCAAATGTGCATTTGTTGTTGCCTTTGATAGCAATCATTTTGTTTAAAACTGCAAAACTAGTAAAGAGATTTTAAATTGTCAAAGTACCCCTCCATTTTTGTCTGAATCTTCCTCACCTTTTCGAGTTGGGACCAACTCATAAATATTCCATTGCCCAGCGCAAAGGCAAAGACAACGGAAACGTTAAAACGATTGTACAACAGTACAACATCTCGAAACTCTCGTCTCTCATGAAGAAGACAAAAGGATGAAAATATCACAACACAACCTCTCTTTTTACATGGTGACACTATATACAGGATCTAACAATTGTACATGATATCGGCACCTAAATACTCTGATCAAATAACAATTTACGAGCAAAGAAAGAAACTGTGTGCTGCGGCCTCTACGTTTATAGCCACTCTACTCGAACGACTTCCAGATCTTCGGTTTACTACTGGCGGGCTTGTCTTCTCTCCTCTGGGTTTTCATGGCAAACGGTTTCTTTACAATGTTGGCACCATAAATATCTGTATTTGCATTTGAGTCCCTATATACCTTCCTAGGGGGTGGTTTGAATGTTTCTCTCTTCACAGGCTCGGTATGACTGATGTAGTAGCCATTAGTAGTAGTAGTTACGTCTGTGGAGAGTTTGAGCTTCTTGGATGAAAACCCTTCACCTTTTAAAGGATTTGTTGGTCTCTTTGTTGATTTTGGTGCTTGATCGAGCAGTTTATCCGATTGCTCAATTGCTTTCGACTTGCAAGCTTTAATGGCTGTCTGGGGATGTCTTTTCAGCGACTTCACCGATGCACATGGATTTCCCTTGGCGAATGCAGCGATGTCTAAGAGTGTTTGAGCAGCAGCACGAGCAATTGAGTGCTCATCTGGTGTTATCGAGAGAACAATGTAAAGAAAAGGACAAGTGAGATTTCATATAAGGTCTGTAAAAAGAACCGCATACGCAGTTAATGGTATGGGACAAAACTGGCATTTAATAGAAATTAATCGAGTTAAATCGCACATGATAAATGGAAGACGAGAAACAAATTTATATGAACACCCAACAAAGATTGTACAGAGAAGTATTATTATTGAGTCAACTTAAAAAACATTTGCCAAATGAACCAAATTCTTGATTGTAGATGGATATTCTACATTAATTCAATTCGTGCGATCAACAACTATTTGCGTAAATAAATGAAGTTGTGAAGAGCATTTTGTTCTGCTCAAAACAAAGCATGTTTTTACAAATTCTTATTGGTTACTATTACCTTACTTTTCTGCTTAAAGTTGTACATGAAGTTACTGAAAGGCATAAAAAAGTTGCACCGAAATGACGGTAACATTTAATAATAGATTGCAAGTCTCAGCAGTGCAACGCCTCAGAAGTGTACCCTACAGGCCAAATATTCAGCGAAGATAGCACGCCTACACCTAAGTTGTAAATTCCACAAATTTGATGTGATGGGAGACATTCTCATAATATTCATATGCATATTGCTGCTGACAGTTCAATTTGAAAAAAAAAAATATTGAAGATAAATATGTATGCAGGAAATACATGGGAATGTTAAGAGCAGAAGCGAAATCCTGATAAATATAATAATAACTAATAAAAATCAGGAATTAGATGAGATTTACCTGCAATGATCTTTGAGGTCGAGCATGCACCGGAAGCAGATAAAACCCTTTCAATTGGAGCAAATTCGTTTGCTGGATGATTAGATGTAAAACTTGATGAAGGAACTAAACTTTGGTCAAATGACAGAGATTCAAAGTCTGTCAGTAAGTCAGCAGAACCTTTCTGAAAAGCAGGGGGTTTAACTTTTACCCATCTACCTTGGCATATTGTCCGGGTTGTGGATAACTTAACAGCATCAGATCCCAACTTATTATGCCCGGAAAAAGAATGAGACCATGGAAAAGGTGGAAGTCCAGTTCTGTGAGAAACTTGTTTGCCTGGACGATGATCAGTACTATTTTTTGATGATGAAGTGTTTTTGCCCGTATCTGAAAGTAACAAATCCAAATCCTTCGGTGGAGGAAGTGCAAGACACTCCAAGACATCTTTTGGTTTGTGTAGCGGGAAATCGGCGATGTTAGAAAGTTTGATCTTCTCATCAGATTCTTGAGCCTTCAAAAGAAACTGTAGTCAATTCACGAGTCATATATTATACATTTTCATGAGTATGACTCGTTCTTAATCCTATCGAATTATATAAAAAATAACAAAAAAAAAATTGACGTAGCACAAATTCGGAGCATAAGAAATATTAGGAGGGCACGCATCCATATATCTGAAGCTTGTAATTTGCATATATAAAAAACAAGGTAAAGCTACCAATTTACTATTTAAAAACAATGAAAGCATCCAGAGCAGCATAAGAATATAACTCCTATATATATGCATGATTAGAGTTTTTATTATTCTGCCATTTTGATACTTCATAAAATCAAAAGACTTGACACAAAAATTCAGACAAACCTTGTCGGAGGAAGGCAGCTCTCCGGTGCAGCCATCTATTTTGTTGCCATCAGTTTGGGCTATTGCAGAACTTACAGTAACCAAGCCAGTCGAAAAATTCCGCAAACAACTGCCATCAATCTCACCACAATTTTGGGGCGGCGAGACCTTTGGAGCTTGAAGAACAGACCACGCACTTCTAACTGACTGCAAAAGACTGGTGTTCGGATTTGCAGCTTTTTTTACTTTGTCTTTGGCAACAGGACAGTCATAATTTCCATGGAGTAGCTCATCTAAAGACAGCTCATTGACATGTTTTGTGATGTCAAACTCATCAGGTTTTAAGCCATATATTCCTGAATAACTTGCCTAAAGTCAGATCAATACTCTAATAAAGTAGTTTCTTGAGAATTGATAAGTGAACAACATTCTTCATCGTCCATAAATGAAAATAAAGAATGCAAATAGTTTCATCATGTACATTGAACTGTTCAGATAATGCCAAAAAATTATAAATATTCATCCATTTCTAAACATGCTCCTATGTACCAGAATCCTGAGACCACCAATAGCTGAAAGGATTAGATCTTCAGACAAATACAGGATTCGATTATCAAATAAAGCAGGATAGCTCAATGGCTTCTCACACATATATTAATTCCAATTAAAAACTTGAGTCAATACTTTATAAACACATAACTTAAGTGTTTCAAGAAATATTGTTCAAAAGCGAGTACTGGTATTATGAAATCCTGAGAAGAAGCGAGTATAACACCAACTGTAGCTTCAGTATCTGATGGTAGTAGGCGTGGTAGCTAAGCTATTACCAATTTGTCCAAAAGAAATTTGTCAACAACCTTACACTCGAACTATATCAAGCGGAACAAGATAGAAACTCATGATAAACATTGAATTGGATAGAAAGAGGAACTGTTTCATACCCAAAAAGTTATTTCCTCCAGCAGCTGAATTAAAGCCGATCAAGCCATTTTTAAGAGAGAAGTCACATTTTATCTTGTTCTTAGCTTTACTGTTTCTTTTGTCGCCACGTTTGCTGATCGAACTGTTCTTTTCCTTAACCAGTTGATTTTTCTCTACAACAAAAAATGGAGAGAAGTGTCACTTGTGCAGCGTACAGAAATTAACTGAAAACTCAAAAACAGAACAACAAAAGCCAATATGGGTAAATGTTAATAATCAGAGATGTAAACTTATAACAGCCAAAAAAAAAGATAGGTATAAGTGAGTTGATATGCCTTTCTGATAGCAGACCTCATAACAGATGTGCGGCAATAGAGTTCAATCATATATCAACCTGTCACTTTATGATAAA
Organism: Erythranthe guttata; assembly: GCF_000504015.1. Next base: position 408,970 of record NW_012193091.1, read on the forward strand.
GCCAAGTATTGTCATACTAAAAGCTCAACAGCGATCTCGTTAAATAGGAAGATATTACTAATATTTCATACCAACATATTACTAATATTTCATAACAACGAGGTCATTGAACCAGAAAGATACTAAAAGGAAAAGCGTGTAGAAAACAAAAGAAGATATAGACGCTTTAGTCTAAATAATAGATTGAAAATGCTATATCAACAAAACTATTAAGACATGCCGTACCTGATATATTGCAGCTTGCAGATGATGAAGCAAGCTCGGGAGAAATTCCTTTCACATCACGTAATCCAGATTTACTTTTAGAAACTTCCATCTGTACCATCCCTGATCTCTTAGTGCTTCCACTATTTTTTCTTACCACTTTACCAGAGTTCTGTGCTATAGGTTTAGCATCTCGATCTAGAGTAGAAGAAATAGACTTCATGTTTCCAAAACCACGTTCATCTGAAATAACATCACTGTGTAAACTGGAGGGTGGACGGGCCTCCAAACCAAGTTCAGAATCAGGAATCTTCCGCAAAAAAGCTGGCGCTGAGACATTAATAGCATGAATGTCATCTGAAACAATCATATTTTTGGGCAAGCATTATATTACTGGAAGAAACTTATACATCATTTAATAATTTTATCACTCAAGGAATCAAAATAAAAAACTATATGCATGCAATTTTTTTTGTTTTACTCAAGGAATCCATCAAGTCAAAGATAATAGTTTTTTATCCACAATACATAAGCAATGACATGGATTCAATATAGCAAAATTATGAACAAAAGATGAGAGAGGTAATCTCTGATGACCTTCACATAGTGCACCTAGATCATGATAATCCCTTCGTAGATTACGAATTACTTTTGGCATAACTACAAAATCATATAGAGCAAAAAACCTTCACACTCATCTGAGTACTGTCAAGAAGAATGAGAGTGTATGGCATTCTAGAAATACCTGAAGTTAGGAAAAGTAATTATTAAACAACCGTTTCAAATCAATTGTAGCTTTTCCATGTCATGTTGTCACTTTAGAATACCAATTTTTGCTTTAGTAAACTTTTTTCCATGTTTGCCCTTAATGACTCCTGTACTCTATCAAAAGTTAATTCTCACAAATGGAGAGAGTAATTAATAAAAAGAAAATTAGTTGGAAGGGTAACGTAGTACTATTATGTATCTTTTCCTAAAACAAATACATATTTATTAGTTTTTATAACACATATGCCAAAACCTTCTCTTTTTATATTGAATAGATATGCCATAACCTTAAACGACAATGATTTTAAAACGCAAAGGAGTATTTTCTTATGGGTGTATCGTCTCCTCAACATTTAAAAGAAAAAATAACATCACATACAAAGTAGGAGAAAATCAGAAGAAGCATAAAATAAACATTTAGCTTACACGTGTAAACAAAAATTAGCTCGGAAACTAATTTGAGTTAATACGTTTCCAAAACGACTTGTTCTCTCTGGTCAAACATATTCAAACCCTCATCTCATATCTACGGAATGATATAAACACGTAGTACCACTTAAATGCTGCAATTACTATATTCTATTTCACCCAACAGACTTGCAAACAATACCCCCTTTATATAGTGATAAAAGCACGAAGCAAATCAATTAATGAACTCTCAAACCATATCACTTCGACCGATACTCACTACCAAAACAACGAACGGTCAATAGACTGTATCATACAAATCAAACGTGTAACAACATTCAGCTTAATTATTAAAATTCACAGGCATAAACAAATTCAGATCAACTTTTTTTATTTGTCCATAAATCCAAATCAACTTTTCGAGTAACTAATGGTTGACAATTGAACCTCAAAAATCCACTTTCCAAAAAGAATCGATAACTTCTCACACCCAAAAAAATAAAAATAAAAATAAAAATCATTAAAAAATACTTCAATAAAAAACAGGAGCTGATCATGTAAACACTCACCCTTTTTACCTCCAGAGCTGCATGCACCTTGCACATGCCACCGAACTTCCCCAATCGCAACACCGCCGCCGCTGCCGCCGCCGCTGCCAAAACCCTCCTGTGATCCCATGAGCCTCTCCGCAACCGCTGCCGGGAGAACCACCTCCACCGGCGATTCCATTCACCTCCAGAAACACCAAGTCGCCAAAACCCCGAAAAAATTCAACAATATTTCCATATCAATCAACAGGCACGAATAGAACGATATTCCCAATGAATTCTCTCAAATTCGAGCTGATTTCACAGAATTGAGAGCGGGGCTGAGGCAAACGGCGGCGAAGATCGGGGCTCCGGTGGAGTAGAGGCACGATTTGAAGGGCTAAAATGGATTAGTTCAGGCGGGGTGACATGTTGCGGCTGAGGAAAGAGAAAGTCTAGGGCACGAAAATGAGGGGAAAGAAGATTAGAGTATTTATAGTTTTCGGGAAAAGCAGATAAAAAAAGAGGGGTATATTCCAGTGCGGGTGGCGTCACCGTGATCCCGTCAAACCCGATTATTTTATTATTTTCTTTGTCTACGTGCTTTATAGATGCTTCATTTTTTATTTTTTATTTTTTCTTTTTTCTAAAGTAGACACAATATATACTAGATACGACATTTTTTATTTATTCTTAGTCCCTCAATTCTATCGCAATTTCACTTTTAGTTCCTTATGTTCCCAGGTGAACAAATTTCACTATCAGTTTATCAATTTACAACACTTTTGGTCTAATTCGTTAGTTGAACGTTTAATTAGGACTAACGAAAGATACATGTTTGGGACTAAAATTAGAATTTAGAGTTTTGTTAGGGCTAGAAATGGAGTTGTAAGTCTTTTTATTTTTAATTAGCGGAATTAGCTGCCATATTAGTATATAAATGCGGTGGTGGTCGGGACTCTTACTTGCTCGGCCCGATGCATGCCCCTTAGGTGAAGAGGATTTCTGATTTTTCCACGTTGTTGACACATCTTTTTTTCGTGAGTGGTGGCGAAAATTGATAATATATATGAGAACGCCATTGTTGTTGAAGTAAATGTGCGTGTGTGTGCGCGCGCACGGTGTTTATCTATACAAAAATAAGTTGAGATCTTACTCGATAAAGTTCATTGGTTGTACAAATCCTCCTTGTATGGAGTTATATAAGCACATAATCTACACGTGATTCTTAGTGGGCAACGTTAGTTTTATCTATTAAAGATAGTAATTTGTAATTTAAGCCATGGGTGTAAATTTTCAAAAATACCCAAAATGGTCTTTTTATTAATGGAAGTCCCCCATGTTTACTTTAAATTATTTTTTTCATTGTCTTGCTTGTCTTCTTCCTCAACTTGTATGTGAAATTTAATTACCTTTTAAGTGTTTGCAAAACGACAATAAATAGAAAAAAACTAGCTGATTTAGTTATAGCAAAATAAAAATTGATTAATTACATCGTAATCGCCATTGCCAAAATTTTCGTCATCTCTTTATTTTCTTCTCGTCATTGTGGTTACGATATTCTGAAATTCCTAACTCTTCAACTTTGATGATATGAAAACATTAATAAGTTTGAAATTCTTTTTAGTCCTCTATGAGTTTTGATGATATTTGAAAACCCTAATTTGTATGAAAAACTTTGTGTTTCTTGTAAAAGGAAGAATGAATGTCTTCTAAAAAATAAAAAATGAACATAAAAGAACCCCAATAATAACATTATATAATCAATATGTATCAAATGTTTGGAATTTAAATGTGAAACTAATGATTGAAAAATCATATGCAATACCAAAATTTTGACATATTTAACGGGAAAATTAGCAAGACATCAAACACCATCCCCCCACCCCATTTGCAGTTTTTTATGTATGTATGATGTTTTTCTCTGGTTAATTGGAGTCATGTCAGTGTTTATGTTTGTTGATACAGTATAGTCGTTTAAGGTTTGTATAGCTTTTTTTCTTTCTATATAGATGTCTACCACATTGAGGATTAATTTTATTGAGGTTTTGAGGTTTCGTTGTTGTTAAAAGATGCTCGAATGCGTTGATTTGGGACGCACTCGTGGATTTTGCGAGTTCTGAATGGGGAAAGTTGAACAAACGTAATATAATGTTAACGTATATTCTGGAGGCGAATGGTGAGTCTTTTCTTTCGGACGACGATGTCATGGTTTTGATGTTTGATATGATGAAGGTGTTGTCGTTAGAGCGTATTGAGGTCATTGTCAAAGAGAAATTTTAGCTTTGCTTGGTGCAAACATTTCTTTTATGATCATGCGCAATGTCCCTTGATTGAGGATAACATGGATGTGGTTGTTAACGTTGAGAAAGTTGTTGACTTACTTTGATTAAGATGTTGGACAGGTTTTTGAGGGGGAGTTGATGAATTTAAAAAATGACTGATTAAGTTTTCGGTTGAAATGGTCTTTGAGTTTGCGTATGTGAAGTATGAGTGGTATAGAGTGACAATTGAATGTAGGTTTAAACAGGAGATGCAATGTTCACGAAGAATACATGCATCCATTTCTAAATCGGATGGTTTTTGCTACATTCAAAAGTACAATAAAGTCCATGGAATATTTTTTGGCACTATAAATAGGATGAGGTTGACTTCCCGGTCATTATTGATTTAATTGAAGGTGATTTCAGAGCAATAGCAAGCATTACACCCCGTGATATTAAAAAAACATGTGATTTTTTTTTTGAGGTTGAGATTAGCGATTTAGCGGCTTGTACACAAATCTACCATCGTATTTTGCAGAAGCCGAGAGGACAAATACTTGTAGCATTTTCCATTTGGATATTAACGAGTCCAATAAAAAAATACAAATTTAAAATTCCCCTCTTTAGGGATTATTTTTAACTGAAATAAAGAAATATAAAATAAAGTTATATGAATTACAACTTGTAGGAAGATATATGTAATGTTTTATAATATAAAAGGATCCATATGTAATTAGACCTACTTTTAAAGGAGAACAATATAATTTACACAATATTTGATCAAGATTCAAGGGTGACAATATAATTTATAAAAAGGGGTCATTACAAATAAGCTCATCAATGGGTACTTATTCATAAAGAGATCCAGACAAAAAACTCATTTACCAATAAGTCCACACATGGTCCAGATTTTTGTAAAGGACTAAAATAACCCCTCATACTTTAATATGCTCCAATTTCATCCTTAACTTAATTTAACCTCAATTTGACCCAAAATTTCACAAATTATTCAATTTTGACCTAAAACTTTTTTTTTTCAATTTTTTTTTTCCCGCCGGATTCCGGCGTTGACTTTTCAATTTTTTTTTTCTTCTTCTTTTCTTTCTTTCTGTATCTTTTTTTTTTCGTTTAAACAGCAATATTGCTGTGATTGACAGTAATATTAACTATATTACTGCTAAACACAGTAAAATTAACTAAACTACAGTTTAACACAGTAATATTGCTATATTAATCTCTAGCACAGTAATATTAACACAACAAAACTCATTATTATTGTGTAATAGAGTAATATTACTATGTTGACCGTTCAACAAATGTAAACATAATAAAAACCAAAAGAATTAATATTACTGTGCGTGACAGTAATATTACAATAACAACAGTAATATTATCGTCAACCACAGTAATATTACAATAATAGACAGTAATATTATTACGTTACTCCGTGAATAACTCAAACAAACAAAAAATTCCAAACAAAATAATAATATTCATGTGGTTGACAGCAATATTACTATAACAACAGTAATATTACCGTCAACCACAGTAATATTATTGTGTTTATAGTAATATTACAATAATAGACAGTAATATTATTACGTTACTCCGTGAATAACTCAAACAAAACAAAAAACCCAAAAAAATAATAATATTGATGTTGTTGACAGTAATATTATTGTGTTTACAGTTATTTTACTGTCAACGACAGTAATATAATTACGTTGACTTGTCAACAAATCAAACAAAAAAAAAAAACAAAAAAAAAAATAATAATATTACATTAATTTACTGTCAACGGCAGCATAATTACATAAATGTATTGTCAATGGCAGTACAAGTACGTTAATTAACTGTCATTACAGTATAATTACGTTAATTTACTGTCAGTGACAGCACAATTACAGTCAACGTTTAGCGGCGAACGTAAAAAAAAAACTCCAAAAAAAAAAAAAAGTCAACGCCGGAGGCCGGCGTTGACCGCCGAAAAAATCCGGAAGAAATAAAAAAAAAAAAAATATTTCGAAAAGTCAACGCCGGAATCCGGCGGCAAAATTTTTTTTTTGAAACAAAAAAGTTTTCGAAAAAAAAAAGTCAAAATTGAATTTTTGTGGTCAAAATTGGGTTTTTGTGGACAAAATTGATTAAATTGGGGTTACAATTAAGAATTGAGGATAAAAAGTTGAGGGTAATATTGACATATACATGAATGTTTCCTTTATTTATAATAAATATGAAAGGGATGAGCTTATTGGTGAAAGAGATATAGCCCATAAACCTAGAATAATAAAGATGCTTGGTTGGGGACTTATGCACAAAAACCCTTTAAAAAAAAAACCAATCAAGAGAGTTAAATGTCAGATAATATCAAATTTGAAGGACCATACATGTAATTTCCAAAATTAAGAGGAGGTCCAATTATAAATATAATTAACTTCGAGGAGGTATTTGTAATTTAACCTATTTAAAAAACTTTACCCTTCGACAGTAAAACGTTTTCCACAGTAAAAACCTAATTTTACCTTGGGTAACCCTCAAAAGTTTTTGAATTACGGAGGATAAAATTCCCTCATTCCAAAATCCAGGAAAAGGGGAAGAGAAATTTTGCTGAGCAAGAGGTTTCTAGAGTAAACGAAAGGAATGGCAGGTATGGCACTAACGCCGGCTCCGGTGATCGGGAGAACATTGAACGGCGGCGGCGGCGGCGTCCGCCTCCCACACAACAGCTTAAACTCGTCGGGAGTGAACGCCCTCCGAATATCTGCCATGATTGAGCGCTTATCTCGTTTCGTCAACAACAGCAGTGAAACCGACGCTTCGCAGTTCTTAAATCTCTGCCTTTCTCTCTCTAGGTACTCCGATTTACGCGCCGTTTTTCTTATTCTACTTCTGATTTAGTAGATATTTTCTAGTGTAATAGCCAAAACGAGTTCTGGTAACGAGGGCTAAATTAAGTACCAAATTGATTTAGTTGTGTTTATACTAATGGTGTGCTACACTAGTTTTAGCTTGATGCATATGCATGCATTTGGCAACTGGTTTACTGTTAATCTATTTCTGTATTTGTGCATATGTAAGATTGTTTGAGTAATCTGTATCCCATTTGCCCACGGTTGATGGTGTATAGTGGTATACATGAAGGGAATGCACTTCTTTCAATGTTTTTGATATACAAGTGATGACAACCAAAATCTATTATGTCACTGAGTCAATGGAGATCGTCCATCTTGTGAAGTAGGTCCCGTCTTTTTGGGGATTCCGCGAATCATGTTGATATTCAAACTCTCATATACTTCGTCTAGTAATGTGGTTTGACATGAAACTTTTTCCTCGTAAATTTGATACACTGTTTTATTAGGTCTTCTCTGTGTTCTTTAAATAATATATCCGTAGAATCCTGTAATATCTGTTTTAATATGCACATTGTTGTTTCTGGATTGATTTTTTTGTTTGTTTAATATGGCTGTCTTCTTCCTCTTTTTCCCTCAATGCAGAGGAATTGATTTTGCCATTACAAACCATGAGGTTCCGAGCATGTCGCGTGACTTACCTTCACTAGTAAAGCAGGTAACAATATTATGACTGATTCTTTGACTTTTCAGAGATATGTATCAGCACTTTGAGGTATAATTAGGTTAGATGGTAAAAAGGTTTTTTGACTTCTGGGTATAAAATGCTGTCCCACACATATGTAGATATGTATGTATACATATATATCTGCAACTACTGCTTAGATTATCATGTCAGAAAACCATCTTTGCTATCCTCCAACTTCCTGATGCTCAGTATTTGGATGTAGTGATAATAGACATATTTGCTATGTGCTCTGTGCATGTACTTAAGTGGAGGGATTCTGATTTTGACAATAGAAGTAGGTTGGGAAGCCAAGCATCTTTTCAATTTTGTCTGTAAAAAATTAACAAAATGCCGTCGAACTGCAAAAATTTCAACTCTTGTTTGGTTAGCTTCGCCACGTCAGCCCATTTGTTTGAAACCTGACTCATTTTCTGTTATAAAAAAAATGATTTAGCTTGTTAAGTCAAAATCTCATCCCGCAGTCTTACCGGGATAGCATTGAAGCTTGTTGGAGACCTGCAAAAGAATGCTATTAGTACCAGTGGAATTGTACTCACTAGGAGATTTTTCATACAAGCTTTTACCTAAGCTTAGTGTTTTCTGCATTTCCATGCATCACTTGATTATGTGTGGTAAAAACAGTAGTTAGTTTCAGCTTATATTCCATATATTTGACTATGGAATATTAGATCATACCCAGAAATATATTTGCTACTAGCATGTGCTATAAATTTTTGCTGCTACCCTGTGCTTTGACTTCATTTTGATTTAGTTATGTAATATCTGGGGCCCTGGTTTAGATGATGCCATTTATCTGGCATTTGCGTATCATGGAAACTTTGGCCAGTTATGCACGACTCTGATTATTTTCTCATGTACATTACACAGCATAATGGTTGTTTATTGTACTTCTTTCACTGAATTGAAAGGCTGTTTGATCTTATTCTTTGCTAAGGTTAGTGTAAATATTTGCTGATATTCTCTGTACTACCATTAGTTTTTCTATCTCCCACAGGTCATGTGTGCTAGTCATGGCCCTTGATATGCCATCCTTAAATTTGTTTTCATATGTTAAATATATCTGTCTGAAGCTTTTTGTCATTCTATTTCAATAATTTTTTCTTATGTTTTCAGGTGTGCCAAAATAAAAATGATAACCTTCTGCAAGCAGCTATTATGGTCCTGATGATTTCTATTAAGGTACATTCTTTTGACCGGCCAATGTTTCTTACTGATTTTGTACTTCATCTCACCACTCTGATATAGCAAAGAATAGAAGTATGCTATGTGCGAGAGCACCAGATGTGTCATATATATGATTTTTTTTGGAGACTTATGGTGTTGAGAAAGGTAAAAAGTTATTAGCCATTTATGTAAAAGCTAGTTGGTGGTGAGAGCAATTATGAGAGGGTTAGAATTCATTTTCCAAAGTATGCATATGATTGAAATTCGAAGTATAATTAAGTTCCATGAAATGGAAATTACTATTAATGAAGTCATCTTCTGGGCTACACCAGTCAGACCTACCTAGTACCTAGTTCACTTCTTTTACGATGGTAGACTTGTTCAGAACCCATTTAAAAAATTCCACGTGCAAGACTTCATATCACGGGCGTGTTGGAGATATAAATAATAAATGATTCATCTCACCAGGTTAAGCTTTTAGAAGGTGGTTATTTAACATTTTAAATTGATATTCGTATTTTATTATTAAATATAAATGTGGAATTTGATTTATACTTTAAATAAAAAATACTAATAGTTAAGTAACTGCTTATATACTAATAAAAAAATATATAACTGCTTATATAAATTATTTTTACAAACAGTCAATTGGTCGGGTAATTTTCAAAATTTTAGCAACTACCAACCAAGCTAGTTATATGTGGGTCTGGTCTGTCTTTGATGGTTGGGCTGATGGTTGATTATCGGCCATAATTTATGGGTAAGAGATGGGTTGGTTTTCAGGTAAAACCGACCCATGAACAACCCTAATTAGGTACATCAGGGGCCCAAGTAATATGCATGTGGAAATTGCCTTTATCAAATTTGAACATGGTATTTATGCTATTACATGTTTTTATTTGTTCATACAATCCCATAAATTGGGATACTGCCTTTGCGTGAAGCACTCTAGACTTGAATACAAATTCTCCTCTTCTTTTACTGGTTGTTTTTTCTGAAACTGAGTACTATTTCGGCAGAGTGCTTGTCAAAGTGGGTGGTTTTCTGATGTAGATTCTGAAGAGCTCAGCAATCTGGCAAAGGAGGTCGGTTGGCATTTTATTAGTTTACACTAATTAGTTTCTTCTCTCATTGATTAGTTACATAATTCTCCTACCTTTTCTTATCATTGCAGATCGAGGGCAGTTTTTGTAGCGTGTCAAATTTTAACTCTGAGCCAAGCTGTTCGCTTTCGGTTATCTCAACAATTATGTCAAGGTGTACCATGTTTATGCTATTTTATGGCTTGGCACTATGATTTCAGTTTGTCATGTCAAATGCCGAGGGCGTAAAAGTTTTATATATTTGTTTGATATTTGGTACTGTTCTGCAAATTGTGGTAGATCGAAAAGACATGCCACAGTTTTATGTGTAATATGTGTCCGCAAAGCATCTGGTGTTACTTGTTAGGTGTGTAGTCAATATGTTTATGTATTTTGCATGTAGAACTTTTTCTATTTTGTCTGTCTTTTATGGGTGACAATTAGGCTATATCCAAACCGTCCACCGATGCTTACTTCCGTTGTTAAAAATAGATTATTTCTCCTCAGTGCAATGAACAGATTTATTTTGTGTTTAAGGCCACTTTTAACTTGCAACTGAAAGAATGTGAATATGAATGCAGATTCTATCCGAGAATGAAAATGGGTCATATCTTTTCTTTTCTTGAAGTCAAGGTGGGTATTCCCACTCCCTTTCTCCCAAGTCCTGTCCAGTTCTTATCTGATGTTTTTCTGCTGATGGTAATGGTTCGTGTTGTTCATTGTAGCCTGGATACTATGCTTATGCGAGGGACTTCCAGATTCCAAAGAATATAAAGTCTTCCCCAGGAGATCAAATAGTATGTCCAATCATTATTCTTGTGTTCCAACAACTCGTATCTACTTCATTAAGTTCATGAAAATTATAGGTATATATAGGACTCATGGTGTTGATTGTTTTCTCATCTTATCATTCCTTTTTCCCTGCAGAGGTTGTTTGTTGTCCAAACGGATAGTATTGAGACATCTTCCTGCCTTATTAGTCCTGCCAAAGTAAGGTAAGGTTTTTTCATCCCTGCCAACACCAACTAGAAAGGAAATGCCTTTGATTGCATCTCAACCGGTTATCGGTTTGTATTCCCTTTGCAGCTTTCTTTTGAACGGGCATGGAGTGGAGAAGAGGACTAATCTTTACATGGTTCGTTCCAGATTAATTATTAAAAATACTTGTCATTTTGTTCTGTTTGCGTGAAAGTTGAACTTGTATACATCTTTTGCCTATACTAGGATACAGGGCCACAAATTCCAACAGTTGTAACACCTTTGTTGAAATATGGGTCGAATCTCCTTCAGGCTGTGGGTGAATTCAATGGTATTCTTGGCTCAACTTTTCTTGTCTGTCATTTATGGTTTTCGTGTTAAAGGTACCAAATGTGCTTACTCTCGATATTGATTATTCTGAAGGAAATTATATAATAGTAGTTGCTTCAATGGGTGAGATGCGAAAGCCTGATAGTTACATCCTTCAAGATTATGAGCAGCAGGCTCCTGCAAGTGTGGATTCAGGTGCCTGTTAGATTTGGGAATATTTCAATACTTTTCTCTGAAAAGCAACAATGTTTATATATAAGGAATTGTGGTTACAATCTTTTCTTAAATGAGATGACATTGCTCATTAACCGCTGGATTAGTCATAGTTGTTGTTTGCTAACTTCTTTTCTTTTGCTCGATGTAGATTCAGAAGTAATTGTGGGGTCATCACGGATATCACTAAACTGCCCTATTAGGTAACCCCTCTCTCTCTCTCTCTCTCTCTCTCTCTCTCTCTCTCTCTCTCTCTCTCTCTCTCTTATGCTGCTTGATAAAGCTTCAAATGCAAAGAAAATTGATCTATTTGGGTACCTATCCTATTACAAGACAAAGCATAACAATCTGAAACTCCAGTAGATGCTTTAGGTCATGTCTTGATTTACTTAATATCATTTCGATTCCTCACCTTCTTTTTCTTCGTTGGCATCTTGCATGATCTTCTTTGCAGAATTTCCTCATCACCACTAATGTAAATTTTAGTTTATCATTTGTGACTACATAATGTTCGAGATCTTGCCTGAGCTTCTTTTCACAATTTTCTCGTCTCAACCAATATGAGTTTCAGTGTATCATCAATTTTGCATCTAACATCTGGTTGCATCTTTATGTTCTGCTGATCTTTTTTGATTGCTGTTCTTAAACTTGACAGCTTCACGCGTATTAAAACCCCTGTCAAAGGACATTCATGCAAGCATATTCAGGTAATTGCAAGTGTTACATACTTGAACAGAAGTTGCCCATATCTAGTGTTGGAACTGGATGCCACTTTTTCGTTTCACTTATTATTTGACAGTTGAAGTAGAAATTGAGTTTGTCTTATCAGGTGGTGTTTGTAAAAGCTTTTAAAAACTGATTGTGAGCTTTTTTTGGCTCTTAATCAACTCAAAAACCGGATGTGATGATCTTGCTTAATCACTTAATGGAGTAAACTCGGAAACAGTAGAAGTCAAACCAATTAAGATAATGACGTCCAAGTCACTGCATTATTCCTGGCCTGTTTCTTATGATATTTCATAACTCACTGAGCCAGTTTTGTACATTCTAATCTGTTTGAATATTTTAATTTTTATGTTACCGCAATACTAATCATGTCCTATGTTTCTTATGATCTTTGATAACTCGTTGATTCAGTTTCGTGCATTCTGATCTATTTATATATTTCAACTTTTCTGTTACTACAATACTAATCATGGCCTGTGTTTCTTATGATCTTTGATAACTTGTTGACTCTGTTCATGCATACTGATCTATTCATGTATCTCAACTTTTCTCTAGTGTTTTGATTTTGATAACTTTGTGGACATAAATTCAAGAAGACCCTCCTGGCGCTGCCCACATTGCAATCAGTATGTCTGCTTCCCTGATATTCGAATTGATCAAAATATCGTTAAGGCAAGTAGCTCATTTGCATTCACATTAATTTTTGTTACATGCACATGGGTATGAAAATACAGTTTCCTTATATTATCTCTAGAGTTTACAATACGTGAAATGTTTTTGTTTTATTTTATTTTATTTAAACTTATCTATTTGCATAGAAATTTATATACACACGCGTGTATATAAAAAATAGTAGACCTGTGATTTCATTTTTGCGGGCGAACTCAACTGGCACTCAGAAAAAAAAAGGAAAGAAAAGAATGATGGAACTGTTATCAATAATAGTTATAGTATATATATGTAACCATAAAAAGATGATGTTGGAATTTTGAATTTTCTCAGGTCTTAAAAGAGGTAGGGCCCAATGTCTCCGACATAATTGTCTCCTCAGATTGGTCGTGGAATGCTGTCAATGAAACAGAGGATACCACAAAGAAGCCAGAAGAGGATAATACCTTCAGTACTGGCCATGATTCGTCACCACAACCTGCTGATGTAATGGATCTCACTCAGACCGAAGATGCAATGGTTGCTTTTCCCACTCGCGAAACAACTGAAGACGTAAAACATTTCCCAGATGCCCGTCAAAGTCAACCTTTGACTCAGACCGCAGCAGTCAACACGAATGATGCTAATCAAACCGGCGGTCCTCTTGCTAACAACTTCTGGTCTGATATGTTAATGTCAACGTTTGTTCCACCATCGAATGTCCGACCCAATGCACAGATAGGAGGCAATATTCCCATCGACACCTTCACTAATACGAACAGAGAACTCGAGGCTTTCCATGGTAGTAATAATGCTCTCGATACAACTTCTGCGGCGAATACATTGCCGTTGCAGCAGTATCAATTTAGAAATACACCTGTCAATAATGACTACGGAAGGTTCCAATCAGCGCCCAGGCATATAACGAGAGTACCTAATGCAGTTCAGGCCCTTCCTGCTCAGTCTCCCACTTCAGTCCTTCAACGAGGCTCTGTAAATAGCCACAACTCCTTTACCCCAAATAGTCTCTCAACCACTGCACCAAACTTCTCTACAGCTTCTCGTGCACATCCACATCAGGTCCCACCGGTTTCTTCATCTTCTCTGCTCCAGCACATACAGGTTAACTAGTGCTCTTTCGTAGTTGACTAGTGTTTTTGGCCCTTGACTTTGTGAAATTGTTCCTTATTTGGTTTTTTTAATCATGTACCATAATATCATCACCTGCGTAACTATGATCCATGTTTTTCTGTGATACATATATGATATATTTGCTGTCTGTTTCTGTCACTATACTCTTTTCTGCCTCGTATGGTTGGCATTATAAACAATGATTAATTAAATATACACTTTATTTGATGTTTGGTTTGTCCAATAATTTTCGGGCCGGTCCAAATTTTTGGACCTACCTGAAAATTTCAGAGAATTTCACCCTTCTTTCATTGGAGAATTGTGTATTTTGGTACGGCCCAAAAATTTGGGGAGAATGAATTTTACCATTGTGTATTGGAGAGTTGTGCATTGGAAACAGTTAGGCCCTCACGTGATTGCATAATATTATCTTGGCTAATCCTATCTTTACAGTCAAATGATAGATACCTTTATTGGATTCTCAAAATCTCGTTTTGATTTTTTTGGCAGCAACAAAATCGTTCGTTCTCATCTGCTCAACCGCCACAACAGAATGCTGGTTTTCAGGACTCGAATCAGGTCCAAAACACATATAGACTTCCAAACGGACACAATCAAAGTCAGCAGATAGCAAATCTCAGGATGTCTCGAACAATGAGCCAACCTTCCATGCAATCTTCCGGAAGCTTCGTGCGCACCCAAACCCATGCAGGAGGAGCTCCACAAACAATTCATCAAACAGCAGCTCTGCCCAACAACTCCCAACAATCCCACCTCATTGCAGCTGCAAACAGAGCCGCACATATGGCCTTCGATCCTTCAAGAACTGCACCATCATCTGGAGTTGCACCGCAACCTATCACGAGGAGCGATGCATCTGATCCGACGGCCGATATGACGTGGCGCCCTGCTGGACGTATGCGCGGGGCCCTAGTTGGCCAGGATTACAACAATGCATATAAGCAGTACGTTATACGGCCTAATCAGCAAGCCCATCAAGCTGGTAATCCAATCGTGCCTAATCAACAATCCCAAGCTGTTAGACCAAACTCAAATGCAGGCTCGGTTCAGTTCAGGCCTGTGAATTGGGATGGTACGCCACATATCCCACATGGGACTCGGTAACTCGGTGAATTTGCTCTCTCTCTTTTTTTTTTTTTTTTTTTTCTCGTTTGGTGAATGAATCAAGAATGCTCGTGTTGAAGCTTAGCTGTCTCTTATTATGTCTATATATTTGGAGTCTGATTGGGAAATTAGGAAATGCAGATGTGATGTTTATGTATGCAGAAACTTTGGTATATATGACGTGGCTAAGAAAAAAAAGAAAACTAATTCCATGATGTCATAAATCTAAATTAATGTTGGTATTTAATATTATAATTTGTTTTTTCTTTCACAAAATCAGCTTATTTGAAAGATGTGATATGGTTTTGTTTTCATTTAAAGCAGTGATGTCTAAAATGCCTGTGGCATGACGTGTCCAATGGAGGAGCAAGGTTTTTTCTGAGGTGAAATACATGCACAATTCTTTTGTTGGTGCGACATTACTATAACTATTCAAAACATACCATATTTTTATGGACAAAATGCATATTGCCCCCTATAAAATTTTAATTTTTGCACTTTCCCCCCTACAAATTCTAAAAAGAGATTATCCTCTCTTCAAATTTTTGTGCTAGATGCATTTTGATTTTTGCCTCACAATCCAAATTTCGGCATTTTTTTTAATCCGTGCAATTGAAGGGCATTTGCATTATTTCAGGGATGAATCACCGTAAAAGCTGCTAACTGTAGAAAAAATTGAAGGTTCTCACAATTTTGGAATCGCAATAGACACAATTCAATTTGTGATGAAACAAAATCCTTTTTTTTTTTTTTTTCCCTTATGAAATTAGTGAAATGAGTTTTATTTTCAGTGTATTAGAAAATATAAGGATATTAGGATTTGGATGGCCATAATAAATGACTCAAATACCCTGAAGTGAACGGATAAATGACAGTTTCAATGAAAAATACGTCGGAATTTGTGATTTGTGAAGAAGTGCAACTGGAACGGAATTTTAAGAGGAAAGTCTTTTTTTTTTTTTTTTTCTTTTTTAGGGAAAAAAGTGCGAAAATAGAAATTTTCTAGGGGGTGAAGTGTATTTTGTCCTATTAGTTATTATATATAATTTTGAATTTGTTATCATATCAAACTAAGGGTGAAACTACTACATTATTCGAAAATTTCAACTCGGAATCGACGGAGAAATAAAAAATTCCATTCCAATTTTCACCCCATAATATCAGAGTACAATAACACTAATTATATATATATATATATATATATATATATACGAAGAGGGTAACTGTGATCGCAGTAGCTGAATT
>NW_012193091.1:433592-444139 GCF_000504015.1 Erythranthe guttata
ATCATGGTTCCCCCCTCCACGCGCTGAATTGTGTTCAACAATCGACGAAAAAGTCATCTTCCTCGCACTCGTTCTGGCAACACGCGGCGAAAAAAGCCATTTCAAAGAGAAGGAGAGGCAGAAGGAGCGTCGTCTAGCGGCGCCGACGACTCTTGTTCTTTGCCTCCGGATCGAGAGAGAAAAAACCAGAGATTTGAGTGGGAAATTGAAAAGAGAGAAAAAAAATAGCATGGAAGAAGAGAGAGGAGAGGCGTGAAAAGAAGAAGAGAGAAATGATAAATGAGATTAGGATTTTTCAAGAATATATTAGACCATTTAGATTAATAAAAATAATAAATAAATAATTTATGTCTTGTATATATATATTATATTACAAAATCCTACTAAAAAAATCAGCAAATAACACAAGAATTAGGATTCTCCTCAGCACTGTAGACACGGTAGTACTGTGTGTAATGAGGAAAGTGATTGTTGTAAAGTTTCATAAGCTCTTCAATTGGCTCACTATTTTTATTTTCTTCCTTTTTTACCCCTTCCTTTTTTTCCGGCTCTTTTGAGGGCCCCACAGTCAGTAATTCCACGTGGCAGTATTTTTTCAATTTTCCCACAATTTTAATTGGATCAGCATCTCCTACTACTGTTAGCTTCTTCTCCTTCATGTCCATTGCAAGAGACAATATCCCTGTATATTAATATTAATTCAAAATTATTAAATTATTCAAAAGTATATAGTAATCGAAAAATTACAGTTTTAATCCCTCAAGTTTACACTGATTTCAATTTGGTCCTCCATGTTCACAAGAAACACATTCGGTCACCCATATTTCGGTACTGTTAAACATTTTTTGTCATTTCCGTCAATTTACCGTTAGTTCGTCAGTTAACGGAAAATTGACGAAAATAACTAAAATTGTTGAATTTTTGAAATATAAGGGACCAAATGTGAAATTGGTGCAAACTTGAAATTTTCAGTACCTGAAAGGCTAGAAACTGATTTCATGGCCTTCTTTTTCTCCTTTTCATCATGAACATGTAACTTCAACACCACTTTCTGTATTAACAAAAAAAAAAAAAGAAAAGAAAATCAGTAATTAATAGTTTTTTTTTACTTTGTGTTTCTTTAGTTATCGATATATCTGGTTAAACCGTAAACGACAAATAATACGAGAACGACGAAGTTATTACACTCTCGTTTTACTTTAATATAACTTCCAAGAATTAAATATGCACGAGACATATAAAAATAGATGAGTACTATAAAAATAAAATAAAAAGAAAAGAAAGGGAATATTTAATTTACCATGGCCATCTGAGAATACAAGTGTTGAGAATTCTTGATGAGGAATTTGAAGATTGGGTTTGATAAGAAATTAAATGCAAATGAAATTTAGTTAATGGTTTTGTGGTGCAAAGCATATAAATATATATAGTAGAAAATATGTGGAATTTGGTTGAAGGAAGAAGATGGGGGGAAATACCTTGCTGGAGAAGGAGCTAGTCTTTATATTTTAATATTTTTTATATAAATATATATATAAAAAGTCAATATATATATACATACAGAGTGAGTGATGAGTTGGACAGATTCTTGAATACGTAAAGGAATTCAACTCGTTTGGAACTGAGCTAAGACTCGGTCTCTCTTGGACTATCAAATTGCTAAGTCTTAAATCTGGTTGAACCTATTTTCAATTTATATTTATTATCCTTTTTTTTTTGTTACGTGGTAATTTGGGCAAGGAAACGTAGTTCGAGAATTAAGAAGAATCGAGAGATATGAATTAGGAGAATTAGAATTAGGAGAATTATAATTATGAGAAGAATTAGAGAAGACAAAAGGAAGATAATTTTTATTCATAAAGGAAATAATTATATTTGACTAATTCTATTAAATCTCCCACTAACTTACTAATCTAACTAACTTATTTTACTAATTAAATTATGCACGTATCATTCCCGCCCGCTCCAAAATATTCTTGTCCTCAAGGATATAGTCTCGATACATGTATGGGATCGTTTCGAGTGTTTGGAGGGTCAGTTGCCTGGAAATCTTTCATGTGCACATCCTCGATCATATAAATTTGAGGTCTCTGGCAATGGTGGCTTGATTGGAATTTTCCGTCTCGGTAGTAGCATAGGTCTTTCTCTTTTCGTTCACAGGGTTTTGGGCCAGTTACTGTTATGAAGGTGGGAGGTGAAAAGTTTGGAATAAGAGCATTTAATTTGGAGTTCGCAGCAATAGGTGGGGGGCCAAGTATGCTGGTTGTCTTTGGTGGAGTTGACGTCAATAGAGGTGGTTTGGTTGTTAAAAAATGGTTTGCACGATTAACCAAATCTATGGCATCTTTTGAAGCGACCTTCGGACAATGCGACCGGAAGTTTGTATTTGGAACAAGGTTATGAGTTGCGTGTGTTGTAGGTATGGTTATGTTTTGCCTGGCTAGTTGTGATGTTTCTCCCACAACAAAGGGGTTGGCATCATTTTGAGGTTTAGAAGAGGCCCTTAGAGCTCGAAGCTCTGTGAGGACAACTTGGAGGGTGTTATGTATTTGGTCGAAATTAGATTCGTGTCGAGCTAGAATTTCTCTAACCTCCATACGAAATTCAGCATCTGATTTGGTACGGGCCTCCATGGAACGTAACGACTCTGATACCATTGTTACGTGGTAATTTGAGCGAAGAAACATAGTTCGAGAATTAAGAAGAAATCGAGAGATATGAATTAGGAGAATTAGAATTAGGAGAAGAATTAGAGAAGACAAAAGGAAGATAATTGATTCATATATTTCATATCACGTAACATTCTAATTACCCTATTTATAATACTCATAAATAATAATTAAACTACCATCACACTAACCCATTAATTAACCAAATTACCCTACTAATTAGCTCACTTACTATGTGAACCCATTAATTAACCAAATTACCCTACTAATTAGCCCACTTACTAAAATGCTTGCATAATGATTTACGCACACATAGAGGAAATAATTATATTTGACTAATTCTATTAAATCTCCCACTAACTTACTAATCTAACTAACTTATTTCACTAATTAAATTATGCACGTATCATTTTTTTTCTGAACAAATTGAATTGTTTTCTGGTACTTCAATATTGTGTATTGACGCAAAAACATGTTTTTTTTTTTTTTTTTTTTTTTTTTAATTTTTAATTTAGCATTTTTCAGTATATACATAATTACCGGTAATAGAATCTTGGATTCGCCGGTCATTGTAACAAATAGTCATGCACTCATGCTATCTAGATAAATGTTTTAAAAATCGGTGGAGGGGGCTGTCTGAAACCTTAACGATTTTGGTGTAAATGTTTGAAAATTTAGCACATGAGGTGGTTTGAGGCGGCCCCTTCGAAATCAAATCGGCCAAAAATCGGTAAAAAAATATATTTTTCCTTTTTTTAGGGTTAATTTAAGTTCGACCCTCTCTTAGTTGTGAAATTGCAGACTCACCCTCTCGTAGTAGAAAAATTGCCCATACCTTTCGTGCTAGATGTTTCCGCTTACTCCGTTGATCCCTTCGTCCATTATTTTATCGAAATTGATGATGTCATCAAAAAATTGAATTGAACTTCCTATTTTACCCTTTTGACTAAAGTTGACTATTCTAACGTGTTACAGACCAAAATACCTTAACAGTTTATCATAGTTACAGGGGGTGTCAATTCTAAATTTGTCTATTTTTCCTCTATTTTTGGCCACATTATTTTTATTTTTAACTGTAGAAAATGAGGGTAAAAGTGGCATTTCACATGCTCTATTAGTCATTATAAGCGGAACTATCTTACGTGGGAGGTTTGTGCAATTTGTTGATTAAGAAGGGAGAACTCTGTAATTTCACTATCTAACAGGGGTCGAAGTGAAATTAACCCTTTCTAGAAATTAGGGCTTTTAACTCAGATTGTTTCTATTCTACCCCCTCTGTACGAAACTGCGGCACACTACGAATCGATGATACAATCGGGGTTAAATGATGGGGATAGAATCATGTTTAAATATATTATTAGAGTAAATCACAAACACCTCCTGAGGTATGGTCAAATTACGAAAACCCCCTTTCTGTTTAGGTAATTACAACCACCTCTCAACTATAAATCTTCTTAGACGTCCACTCTTACGGTGTCAAATTTAGTGGAATGTTCTAGATTATATGGAATATTCTCAATTTTGTACCCGTTTTATTCCATTCGAGCTCCACATTTTGAAGCAAGATGATCATATATAAGATGTGTTTTTTGGCTTGTATATATTAGATTGTGGTGCATCAAAAACTGCATTTTTGCACAAAAGAAGTACAAACTAGAGAACATTCCACGTAATCTAGATGATTACGTTGAATTTGGCACCATAAGAATGGAAATGTAAGAAGATTCATAGTTGAGTTGAGGGTAGATATAATTATCCAAATATGAGGGGTTTTTTGGTAATTTGACCATATCTCAGGGGATGTTTGTAATTTACCCATATTATTATGATCCTATTATTATAAAACTTTTGTTATGTGATCAGAATATATAAATAATTGATTGAATCATGTTTAAATATATTTATAGATTCTTTGAGTAATTACATGAAATATATTACACTAAATATGAAAAATCGTTTTGTTTCCAATTTATCGCTGATTGTTCACCCCCTCCGACCCGACTCACATTTTTTAGAACCTTTCAGCAAGATAGACATTCAATTTTCTTCTTCTACATCAAAAGAATTAGAAAAAAAACATGCATCATAAACCGAATTTTTTGGACTAAAATTTCTATTTATCCATAGGAAACAACATATGGAAGAAGAACCAATACATTATGGATGCTAGAATTAAACATCTTTTCAAATAATCCAATTAAACAAATAAATAAACAAAAAAAACAATTATAACATTCTAGAATATTCTTTTTTTTTTTTTTTTTTTTTGTAAAAATTAATAAGGAACCGGCACAGAAGATTTGCTAACTTGCTCAAGAACTTCAAGAACCTCAGCCCTACTCCTCACCATCCTATGGAAAACTTCTCTAACCTGCTGTTGGAGGGGCACCAGCCCCTCCTCCATCTTCCGGCATATCTCCGCCAGTTCCGCCACCTGCACCGCCATCTCCGCCGCCTTCTCCTCCTCCAACGGGAACACAAACGAGTCGGCGAAATCGATAAGCGACTGAGCCACCTTCTCCATCCTCTGAATCTCCTCCAGCAATCCAGTACCACTCCCTTTCTTCTCCTTCTTCTTCCACTCCTCCCCCATTTTCTCGAGCAGCCCGCCCATCGGCTGGGCCCACCCGAGTTGTTTCGGTACGGGTAAATGGGTCGCCAACCCGTTTCTCTCCTGGCAGGGTACCCCCGCCACCAGGGCCCACATCACGAACACTAGGATTATGCTCATGATGTATATCGGCATCGCCAGCCCGGTTGACTCGGCGCCACGTGGCGCCGCCAGGTTTGTCGACATGGCCTGGATCTGCTTCGCGGCCGACCAGGACTTGGCGACCGACCACGACAGGGAGCGGAAGCTCCCGCGGCGGTCCTTGGCGGCGGCGGCGGATTTGCCGTGGGGGTTGTCCTTGTCGTCGAGGACCATGGAGGTGAGGAGGGTGGCGAGCGCCTTCCTGGCGCGGCGGACCTGGCCCTCGCCGATGGGGGTCTGCTGCAGGGCGGCGGCGGCGATCTGGCCCAGCTTCTGCCAGTGGCGGACGAGCTCCACCCCGTGGGAGACGGCGTTGCAGACGTCGAGCGCCTTGACGGCGCGCTCCAGGAGGTCAGGGATCAGGCGGTCGAGCGGCGGCTTGGAGAACTGCGACGGGTCGCGGCCGGAGACGAGGACGGCCTTGAATTCCGCCTCGCAGCAGAGGAACGTGTCGAGGAGCGTGCGGAACCAGTTGATTGACAGGAACGGCGGCGGAGGAGGCGGGATGTA
The DNA here is from genome assembly GCF_000504015.1 of Erythranthe guttata. Next base: position 439,524 of record NW_012193091.1, read on the forward strand.
CTTGTCTATTGCCGGCGCCGCGGCGCCGGGGGAGTCGGTGTCAGCGGTGGCGGAGGAAGGGGTATCGCCGGAGCCGGCGGTGCTGGCATTATTAGCTGCCGGGGCGGTGGTGGAGAGGGAGGAGAGAATATCGGAGAAGCGGATGGCGACGTGTTTCTGGAAAAGATCGAGATCCTCTAATTCTTGATCGGTTTCGATGGAAGGAAGCTGGTTGCGGCGGATGCTAATGAGGTTGAGGAAAGAGCCTTGATTATCGGTCGCCGGCATGATTGGTTGGTGTTTATTCTCTCTCCGGTGAGATTGAAAGAAGTTTGATTTGGTTAAGGGAGAAGAGAAGAGGAAAGAAGAAAAGAAGGAAAGTTGATCGGTTAATATATTTGTTGACCGGTAAATGAATGGGCTATAAGCTTTGTCGGAAGCATCACCGTATTTCTCTCCTCCTGCCGCTGACTAGGTACTTTTTTTCTTCTTTTTTCTTCCTATTTTGCCCCTGCTAATTCCAACTATTTCAATTTAAAAAGAAAAAGAAAAAATATATATATATATATATATATATATATATATATATATATATATATATATATTAATTCTTGAATTAATAATCTCGCTTAAATAATAATTTTTCTTTATCCCTGCTCGGTGAAAGCGCATTAAATTATTATCTCGATAATTTAATATTTTGCTGAATTAATAAAAATTACAGTCTCGATTATATTAATTAAGAGATGTAAGTTTAACTGTATATTGACCAACTGAGATAACTAATTATCCAAAATCGGATAATATAAAGTGAACCATAATGTTAATACACAACCAGATGTTATACTTATATTTGGTGTACATGCACTTAGCTTGGTACATTATTTTTCTTCTTAAATCAATAAATATTAAATAATTTAATCCACTGACGATTTAAATTTTTAGATAATGCATCAAAGCAAAGAATCCTAGTTGACCAATATGCTGATCATAGTAATAGCTAATAAATGGTTCTATGGAGATTGGAGTACTTGAAGTTGGAAGGGCCTCTAAATTTGCAATTTCAAGAGTAGGAATATAAAATGGCTAAATTACCGTCACCTCCTCATGTAAGGTTAAATTATGAAAAAAATCCATTTAATTTTGGTAATTACAACCACCCATAAACTATGTATTAACTCCCATAGACTAATTTTTACTTGGCGTGGTGAATTAAAATCCTATTCTGTATGGGCTCGTTCGAAAATTTTACCACAAATACCCTTATCAAACCCAAAATTTACAATTCACCAAATGCGAAGTTGGGTCTACTATCGATAAATGTTGAGCATCAATTTTAAAAACTAATATTGAACTTTCTGCTAACTAATTTTAATTTGGAAGAAACCCTAAGCTCATTTGTGTAACTTTGGGCATTTTTCTTGTCCTTTTGACACTAAAAACACGCAATCACTCGAAATACATTTGTTATATATACCGAGTCCTCATACTAACTTACAAACCATACGAGAGATGTCATATCATAACTTAGGGATTCTGTTTTTTATTTTTTGTCATTTTCTTTTGGATAGGTTTGTTTTCGATGGATGATGGTGTAAAAAGCAAAGTTTTGAAATGCAAAATATATAAATACAAGACAAGAAAAATAGCAAACAAATAATATTATTAATCAAAATGAAATGTGGATTACAAACTCCGGAAATTCCCCTGTTTCTTCTCTCCTATTCTAAAATCGATTTAGGGGCTTAGAAGTTTGTTCTTGAACCGAATAAATATAAACACCTCGAATTTAAATATGTTATGAATTCGAGGTGGGGACTCGAGATTTGAGATTGAGAGCTCGATATATATATGTCTATGGGAGAGTATCTTTTAACTCGGCACAAGCTAGAGTTTTTTTATTTGCAGAGTATGGCGGACATTTTAAAGTCCAACTATGGTTTGGACTTTAATTTGAACTCTAATTAATAACTAATTTATTTTGACTATTAATTAATAATTTATCTCAAAATTCGTACGCGGATGATATTAATGCCACCTAAAGTAGACCTATTTCTTAGCCCAAAGTATTTGGGCCACAACTAAGATTAATTTGAAGGGTCCAAAATCCAGTCAGCCGACACGTCATGGGTTTCTTTGAGGTATTTATTACATTTTGGACCTTTTAGGCTTCATTTAACTTACCCCATCAAATAATAATAATAATAATAACTAATTACATTTCATCTAATATTTATTTATATGGGATTATTTTACAAATCCCGCCCATATGCATTGTCCAATTAAGAGAGGTCCAAATTATTTTTTCATTTTTAAGATAAATTCAAAATATTTTTTAATTAATCATAAATAATTTAATTCACTTTTATACCTTTCACCTAATCCTATACAATTCACGTTCTCAATTTTTTTTTTTTACAAATTTCTCTTCTCTCTCTCTCTCTCTCTCTCTCTCTCTCTCTCTCTCTCTCTCTCTCTCTCTCTCTCTCTCTTTTCAACAGTAGCAGCCGTCCCCTCTCTTCTCCACATTATCGATCTCTTTCCCCAAATATCGGTTCCTTCACCGAGGGTGAGACCTCTCACTCCACCGCCTCCCCCATCTTCACCGCTCAAAAGACCGCCTCTGTCTGCCTCCTCGTCATCCACCATGACAGCATTGCAGTTCCTTCATCCTCTAGGGCGGCGATCTCAATCTTCCCAGTCGGTGGAGGAAGAGGCGGCGATGTTTTGCGGCGGGTCGACGAGATGTATGGGTAATACGAAAAAATAGAGAAATTTGATTTTTTCTTGTTTATGTTTTTTAATTGTGTTTTCGGAGCCTTTCAACTTTTAATTGGGTAATTTATTTTCTTTGATAATTGGGAATGTTCGTACGAAACTTAGAATTATGTTCTTTAAGTCAGAGTATAATTATTTATCTTCAATTCGAATTTCTTGTATCAGGTAAATATTTTATGGGATTCCTAATATTGTTTATGTCGATTTGATCCATGAATGTTTGGTTTCGTCTTTGGTTTCGCCTCAAAACTCTAGTTTTTCTATCACCAACAAAATTGTATATATCCTTTCATGTCGAATCTGATGATGTTTAGGCTAGTAAAGATTGTTTTTAATGAAAATTTTATGGTATTTTAGGCTAGTAAAGATTGTTTTTAATGAAAATTTTATGGTATTTTATTTGTTTATAAATGGGAGACGAGGATCATTATGTATTATATGTAGTTAAATGGGGTTGTCGTTATCTTTTCTCCATGAATATGTGCTTTGTTTATTTCGTATGATGATGAAAAATAAGTATGTTCTGTTTTCTGAAAAAAATAATTAATTCAATAGTGGTTTTCAAGCATTAAATCTTAATAGTTATGTATGATCTAATTTCAATTTTAAATTTCGATATATCGTTTGGTATATGTGAATCCTTTAAAATTCACTAATATTTATAGGGCAAATTACCAAAACCCCCCTGAGGTAAGCCTAAATAACGAAAATCCCCCCATGTTCTCGTAATTACGAAAACCCCCCTTGACTAACGGTTGACCGAATTTTTTTAACCGAAAACGTGAAATGTCTATTATATCCTTCTGTTAAATATGTAAAAAATAAAGGGCAAATTACCAAAACCCCCCTGAGGTAAGCCTAAATAACGAAAATCCCCCCTGACATCCCTTTCACTTGATGATTTATTGCTTTTATAAATTTATTTATTACTTTGTAATTTGTATTGATAATTTGATATTATAATTTTTTTATTTTTTTATTTGAAAAAGGGCATCTTCCCCAACCAAACTTATCCCGTCACCACCGGCCCAACCAAATTACTCTTCATCCATTTCAGCCCTCAAACCGCCGCCTGCCACCTCTGCTTTACCTCCCTCCGCCGCCTCTGTTTCGCCGCCCTCCGCTTGCCCAACTCTGCTTCGTCGCCCTCCGCCGCCTGCCGCCTCTGCTTCATCGTCCATCGAAAATTAAGGACTATAACCCGAAAGCACATCACACCGAAACACCAAATTAATCAATCTTTCTCTCTCCCGAAAAAAAAACAACAAATTGAGGACTGTATTGTTGATTAAGCTTTGATTCCAAAAACTCAAATTCCTCGGGCGGATTCAAACTCTGATTCAAAGAAAAAAATTTGGTTTGGGGCTGAAATTGATGGACCGCCGCCGAAGGTTTCAACGGCGGAAGGTATATCCCTTGCTACAGTGTCATATTTCCACCAAATGGGTTGCTTCCACCACTGCAATTCGCCGCCGCCGTCACCCGTTGATTGATTGCGGCAAAGAAATAACCACCAGCCGGCAGTCAAATTTTGAGACCGGAGCACCGGCGAAAAAAACCCAATTTCTTTGCCTTGTGATGGTGAAGGGGCGGATTAAATAGCAGATTTTTCGAAATCGAACTAGCAGATATGGGGGGATGGATTGAAATTGGTTCGGTGGTGGTGGGGGTGGTGCGGCGGATCAGAGGTTGTGGTGGTTGGTGTTTGATTTGTGAGAGGTTATGATTAGGGGTGGGCATTCGGGTAGGGTTATTCGGGTATAACCCGACCCGGTCGGGTATTACCCGACCGGATCGGGTAATTTTTTACGTAACCGGGTTTTTCCCGGGTTCGGGTACCCAGTGCTCCCAAACCGGGT
>NW_012193091.1:445699-470375 GCF_000504015.1 Erythranthe guttata
ATATATATATATATACATATATATATATATACATATATATATATATACATATATATATATATACATATATATATATATATACATATATATATACATATATATATATATATACATATATATATATATATACATATATATATATATATATATGTCTGTAGATATATGTATATCTTAAATAAAATTAGTTACTTTTATTTTTCTAAAAAAAAAAAAAAAAAAAAAAAAAAAAAAAAAAGAGGAAAATAGCAAAATCCGAACCCGACCCGAGATAACCGGGTACCCGGCAACCGGGTACCCGGTTATTTCGGGTCGGGTTCGGGTAATTTTTTTTTTGCAAAAAACCCGAATAACCCGACCCGAATAACCCGAATAACCCGACCCGACCCGAATGCCCACCCCTAGTTATGATTGCCTGGTTTGTGTTTGGTGGTGTGTCTGATACGTGGTGGTGGACGAAGAAGACGAAGAAGATGAATATGTGCAGTTAACCCTTAAATAAAATGCTTACAATTACCCCCCTAAGGTTAATTTCGTGTACAAGGGCAAAATTGGTATTATCGGAGGAATATTCGGGAGAATCAAAAAGATTCTATCGAGTCTAACACCGTTAGAGCGATTTGTAAGACGTCTGCATACCTCAGGGGGGTTTTCGTAATTACGAGAACATGGGGGGGATTTTCGTTATTTAGGCTTACCTCAGGGGGGTTTTGGTAATTTGCCCATATTTATAATGAATTTCGATAAGTATGCATAGTAGTTTTCATGTTTATATAGTTGTTTGTATAGAGTGGTTTTCATGTTTATATAGTTGTTTATACATAGTGGTTTTCATGTTTATATAGTTGTTTATACAGAGTGGTTTTCATGTTTATATAGTTGTTTATACAGAGTGGTTTTCATGTTTATATAGCAGTTTATATAGAATTGTTTTCATGTTTATATAGTTGTTTATACATAGTGGTTTTCATTGTTGTTCCCTCATTCATTTTTCTTTTCAACAGATTTATGCAATATTAGTAGGTTGGAAAGAATTTTTTTACGAAAGCTAGCTTCCCGGATTTTTGTTCCCACCAACGATGGTGTGACACCAAGGTTTGCTTTTGAAAATTGGTTTTCATTTGCTAATTTTTTTTTCTTGTCCAGATTGATTTAGTGATCCTCGTCGGCCTTGTTGGTGGTGGTGTACTGATCCTGCACTTTTTCGTGAAGATAGTAGTGGTTTACGTTTCAAATAGTGGATTTTTGAATATTGAATTTACATTTTTTTTTTTTGTTATTTTTTCAGTTGTGTTAGTAGTGGATTACGTATGTTTTTAGTGGATTTCAATGAGTTTGTTGTGGGTTATATTAATATTAAAGTGGATTACGTTAATTTTACGATAATTTTACAGTGGTTTTCGATAAATTTGTAATAGTTTCCGATGAATTTTAATTTCCATAACCCTGGTGAAAAAGATTTTAAAAAAAAACTTATATTTTTAAAAATAATAATAATAATCAAATTGGGGGTTAAAAACCATATTTTTTAAACTTGGTGGAAAAAATAAAAAAATGGAAATAAAATAAAAGTAATAGTTTTGTTTTAAAATTAAGTTAAAAAAAACATATATTTCCTGGGAAAAAAAGAATAAGAAAAAAACTGAAATAACGTGAGAGTGAGATTTGTGAGAAGTTATTTTGGAGAGAATATAACAGGGGCATTTATAGTAATTTGAATCAAATGGATTTATGGCAAATACCAAATTAATAAAATAGATTTATAATGAAGTCAAAATTCAATGAAGGAGTTTGTCAAATAGCCCCTATTTATATACCACACAAGTTGTAGAGGTAAAGTTACCCAATATTATCAAGTAGTCAAGGGTACAAAAATGATATAATTTGGGACATAATAAATGTAAGGGGTCATTGCAAATAAGCCCATCAATGGGTACTTATTCATAAACAGATTCAGACAAAAAACTTCTTTACCAATAAGTCCACACGTGGTCCAGATTTTTGTAAAGGACTAAAATAACCCCTCATACTTTAATATGCTCCAATTTCATCCTTAACTTTATTTAACCTCAATTTGACCCCAAATTATTCAATTTTGACCCAAAACTTTTTTTTTTCAAATTTTTTTTTTCAAAAACTTTTTTTTTCCCGCCGGATTCTGCAGTTGACTTTTCAATTTTTTTTTCTTCTTTTCTTTCGTTCTGTAACTTTTTTTTCGTTTAAACAACAATATTGCAGTGCTTGACAGTAATATTAACTATCTTACTGTTAAACACAGTAAAATTAACTAACCTACAGTTTAACACAGTAATATTGCTATATTAATCTCTAGCACAGTAATATTAACACAACAAAACTCATTATTATTGTGTAATAGAGTAATATTACTATGTTGACCGTTCAACAAATGTAAACATAATAAAAACCAAAAGAATTAATATTACTGTGAGTGACAGTAATATTACTATAACAACAGTAATATTACCGTCAACCACAGTAATATTACAATAATAGACAGTAATATTATTACGTTACTCCGTGAATAACTCAAACAAAAAAAAAATCCAAACAAAATAATAATATTGATGAGGTTGACAACAATATTACTATAACAATAGTAATATTACCGTCAACCACAGTAATATTACAATAATAGACAGTAATATTATTACGTTACTCCATGAATAACTCAAACAAAACAAAGAACCCCAAAAATAATAATATTGATTTTGTTGACAGTAATATTATTGTGTTTACAGTTATTTTACTGTCAACGACAGTAATATAATTATGTTGACTTGTCAACAAATCAAACAAAATAAAAAAAACAACAAAAAATAAAAAATAATAATATTACATTAATTTACTGTCAACGGCAGCACAATTACATAAAATGTATTGTCAACGACATTACAATTACGTTAATTAACTGTCATTGACAGATAATTACGTTAATTTACTGTCAGTGACAGCACAATTACGGTCAACGATTAGCGGCGGACGTAAAAAAAAAAAACACTAAAATAAGTCAACGCCGGAGACCGCCGGAAACCGGCGAAAAAATCCGGAAGAAAAGAAAAGAAAAAAGAAAAAAAAAATCAAAGCCGGAAACCGGCGAAAAAATCCGAAAGAAAAAAAAAAGAAAAGTCAACGCCCGAATCCGGCGGCAAAAAAAAAATTTTTGAATTTTTTTTTTTTTGAATTTTTTTTTGGTTAAAATAGAATAATTTGTGAAATTTGAGGTCAAATTGAGATTAAATTAAGTTAATGATGAAATTGAAGCATATTAAAGTATGCTCCAAAAAAAAGTCAAAATTGAATTTTTGTGGTCAAAATTGGATTTTTGTGGAAAAATTGATTAAATGGGGTTACAATTAAGAATTGGGTATAAATGGTTGAGGGTAATATTGGCATATACATGAATGTTTCCTTTATTTATAATAAATATTAAATGGATGGGCTTATTGGTGAAAGAGATATAGCCCATAAACCTAGAATAATAAACATGCTTGGTTGGAGACTTATGCACAAAAACCCCTAAATGTAATTTGGCTTGATCCGCAAGCGCGAGGGGTTGAGAAAATCCCGATTAAAGTGAAATTATATGTTACACTGAATTATTTACACTTGGTAATTACTGAACATAGATCTACATATAATTACATATACATGTATATATGTGCTTAATGGATAGTTATCTCACTCTATCTACAGTTAACAATTAAGCAGTAGTAATAACCCGTTGTAGCATGTAACTTCCCTAAAAGATCGAAGTAGGCATACGATTTTCCAAAATAGAAAAGCTTCAAAGTTCTAATGATGGAAACAAGACATAGAAAGGGATTATAGAGAAGAATTGTCTTTTCTTAATCATGTGCGATGGGTCCAATTTATGGGGCCAAATTATTTAGTGGGCGTAATTGACAAATCTATGAAAAATCAAAGTACTAATGACAGAGAAAGGCATACTCAAGAGAACCATAATTGTCCCGTAAGGAATGATCTAATGGTTGGAACAAGTAAATCTGTGTCAATTGACTCATGTTCGAATTATATTGCCAACGGTCGCTAAGTGGAGTTTGTCATACATGGTTAGCCTAGTCTGGTTTACGTTTCTCGTATGGTTTGCAAGCTATTATATGAGAGTGTAAGTTTAACTAATTTACTTATATGGTTGACTACGGATTACTTCATTTATCAAAAAAAAAAAAAAAAAAAAAAAAAGAATCGTAATTAAATTAATTGGGTCATGTACAACCTCCTAGGGGTGAGCAAGTTGGACCCATCAACCCGTTGAACCCGTCAAACCCGTTAAAAACCGCCCCGCTAGGACCGGACGAATAGATCCATCTGTAGGATTGGGTCCTGAAATGGACAAGATCCGCGGGTATGGATCTAAGACGGGTTCAAAAAAATTTAATACCCGTAAGACCCGTCCCGCCCCGCTATACAAAACGACGTCGTTTTATTTATATTATGTAATATAATAAATTAATAATGTATAATACATGAATAAAGTATATCTTACATGTCAAAACTTATATCGATCTATAACATCGACATCGTCTTGTTTTGTCTACGGTTATCTATTGTATTTTAAATCTTGTCTTATAAAGATTTGAATTTAGTTACTCTTTTTTGGATTTATGGTTAAAACTTATTAATTTTGATTTACTCGTGGCATTTATCATTGATGTCACGTATGTTTCAATTTAAAATTTTACGCTTGGTCATTCATTTTAATTTCTAAATAATTTCGCGTAAAACTTATAATTATTAAAAAACATAACTTTTTTAAATTACGACGGGTTTCGACCCGTGAAGGTTGGGTTTAACTTTAAACCCACAATAGACCCGTCTATCATAAACCCACAAGTTTGGTTCCTTAAGATCAAGAACCGTTGGTTGACGGGACGAGAGCGGGTTTTGCTAGAATCCGCAGGTTTACGACCCGCGCACACCCCCTCCTTATACATGAGATTATTAGTTTAACCCAATATTAAAATATTATTATCATCATTAGTCATCAACTTAAAGACTCAAATCCCATTGATAATCAAAGGACTAGTATTTAAACATAAAATATACAACACCAATTTTTACAATATAAATACAAATCAGTAATGGCCTCTCATATACAAGCATTTTTTGTTATACCAATCAACATGTTTGATGTAGTGTTTGTAAACGTTTATAAAAAGCAGAAGCTGGTGATTATGGATTAAGTTAATAATAAGTGTTTATTTTTAAAAGTTGTGAGTGTTTACAGATTTCATGAAAAAATTAATTTCTAGCAACTTATCGTAATAGAAGTTGGCCCAGAAGTGCTCTTAAACATCTTAAAATCAGCTTATTTTAAGAGAAGTAGAAGCAAAAGTTGTTATTGCAAACACTTCAAAGGTGATTCTGAGCCCAAAAAGCTTAGAATCACTTTTAAAAAGGTTTTGCAAACACCACCCAAGTCATATTTATACGCATTTTTGTTTTTTCAATTTTTATTTGATGAATCGACCGGGATCAATAACTAGTCACGGGTTGGTCAGCCAGTCGATTCGATCAGATTTATGAATTGTGGGTTAACCAAGCAATACTTTCTTTTTAATTTTTCGAATACTAAGCAAATACTTTAAAGAGGCCAATTAGATCCCTATTTTTCTTCTACTCTCTCTAGTTACTTTCTTGATATGTGAGGTAGGGCCCCTAATGTTAACTCAATTGGCATTTTGCCCCCCCTTAAAGCTAAGACTAATCATCATTTTTCCTTTGCATCCCTCTTTAATTGTCTTTTTTCGCAATGATTTGCATTTTACTTCCGAATCCAGCTTCTGCTTCATCTAAGCAAAAGTCTTGGTTATCAAATCAGTGTTGGTGGATGATTGGCATCAATCTTTGGATCTATTTATAATTCCTCTCTCTCTCTCTCTCTCTCTCTCTCTCTCTCTCTCTCTCTCTCTCTCTCTCTCTCTCTCTCTCTCTCTCTCTCTCTCTCTCTCTCTCTCTCTCTCTCTCTCTCTCTCTCTCTCTCTCTCTCTCTCTCTCTCTCAATACATACATTGTGATCAAGAAATATCAAAATTCAAGTCTCAATCATTTGTCTAGTAAAATCAATTCCTATATAACATGTTAATAGGCTACTAAATTTTTAAAGAGATGCAAAAGAACCTGAAAAACATTCGTTATCTTATAATAATGATAATAATAAATTAATAATTACTATTAATCAATATTAGTGTAATTTCTAAATATTTAGTATCGATTAGTCAATATCTAATTAACTTTACTTGATTCTAATTAATTTGAATTATACTTTGAGATAATCGTACACATTAAAACTAGCCCATAATACATAATTGAATTAATCAGTCATATAATACATTATTATTTTGATCTAAATAGTAAATACAACGTAAAATACATGCATATAGTTTAATATAAAAATTAAACGTAGTAATAAATTAAGTTAATAAATTAAGTTGCATTGTATTAGAGCTTAAAAGTTTCAATCACTTTTCATTGTTTACGCCCTGCCGACAAAAAGGTTGTCGAGTGGTGGACCACATTGTGATTTGCGACTTATATTGGGAAAAATACAAATTTCGTCCCTCAAGTTTGTATCGATTTCACATTTGGTCCCTATGTTTATAAAAAACACATTTTGTCCCTTATGTTTCGAACATTCAACACTTTTAGTCATTTCCGGCAATTTCCCGTTACGGAATCAAGCGTGTGCCCATCACTGCTTTAACTAAAGGACTAACTGTAAATTGACGAAAATGGCCAAAAGTGTTGAATTATTGGAACATGAGGGACCAAATGTGTTTTTTGTGAATATAAGAGATCAAATGTGAAATTGGTGCAAACTTGAGGGATGAAAACGGTAATTTTTCCAACTTATATGAAGGACAAATTACACTTCGCCCCTAAAAATTTCAAAAATTCACACTTTCTCCCCTAGAAATTAAAAAATGAGACGTTCCCCTTGCAAAATATGTTTATGTTGCACTTTGCCTAAGTCAAACCCCCGGCATATTTTCTTTACTGGAATTGACAAAACTCCATCCACTCAAAGTGTATTGTTGCCTTCATTTCAGATTTCTCACCAAATCCAAGCCGTAATATCATTCTCTTTTGGACAACAACCATCAAACAATCCACTCTCATTTCATCAAACAATTTCAGAACACAAAATTATGGATTTTTCTATGAGGGCAAAAGGAAATGATATCAAGGCTTGGATTTGGTGAGAAATGTGAAATGACGGCAATACCCTTTGAGTGGATAGAATTTTGTTAATTCCAGTAAAAAGTACGCGGTAAGATTGACTTTGGGGCAAAGTGCAACATAAATATATAAGTGCACGGGGGACGTTTCTTTTTTAAATTTTTAAGGGGGGAAGTGCTAATTTTGTGAAATTTGTAGGGGACGAAGTGCAATTTGTCCTTATATAAATAGCATTAGGACTAGTTTGGCATATTACTCAATAATTAATTACCATTTGAAATGTTATCTTTAGTAACATGAACTCATGAAGTATACATCATGTAGATTTTAACAGTTTGTCCACACACATCAATATGATTTTTTTTTTAAATGAATAAATTATTAAAAAAAAATTAATTGGTATATTTTACGCGGTGTAACATTGATTAAACCAGTAACGTGATGTTAATAAGGTTTCGAGGAATTATAGTAGATTTCGATCCTTCGCAACTTGCTCGGACAAACCATGAAATTGTTATTTAATCTCTATTGTCATGTATTTAATTAACTTGTGCTTATTCATATATAATATAACTTATTTCAATTTTACTTGACAATGAAATATAAATAAGCTGTACTTATTTCAACATGTTTTCTATAATTAGTAACCTACACAACTTAGGAGTGTTTTATAGGGCAAAGTTAAGTACTGTAACATAAATTTCATGTGTAGTTTTCAAACATAACATTCACATATAAAGTTGCTGCAATGTGAAGGAACACGTCATGCTGACATAAGTTTTACTGTTTCAATTTATTCCTGTTGGAAAAGTTATTAGTGACAATTGTTGTTGGTTAAATATCAATCTGCCTAAAAAAAAAAAATCTACCTAAATAAAATACATTTTTTTAAAGGAGGATGGTTACTGATTTCTCAATTAGCGAGTTCTAAAATGAACTATGTTTGTGCAATTTAATGTGAATACTTGTAAAATTGTATTCCAACTCGCTTAGTATTGTTGCTGGTTATTACATAAAACAAAATTCATCCAAACAAATTGAATAATATTTTTTTTAATTAACTTGAGATCCTTAATTAGTCGTCCAACATCATTTTAATGAAACGAAATTCATCGTTTTTGGCTGAGGTTATAAGTTTTTAAAAAGAACTTAAAAGATGTTTAAAAGCTTATAAGCTCTGTTTTGTAATTTAAAAAAAAAAATCTTAAAAATTCAGAAAATAAACTGCTTAAGAACAAATGAGATTTTTTTTTCAGAAAGTACATTTACCCAACATTTTTGTTTAACATCTTATAATGAATAAAAATAGCTTATAAACTCATTATCCAAACCATTTAAACCTTAGTTCTAAAAATAAGACGTACCAACTTATTAACTCTTAAAGCAGCTTATCAGACACAAGAGTTTATCAGGTTTTTAAAATAAGTTTAGCCAAACGATAGTAGTATTCTTGACCGTCATATATATATATATATATATATATATATATATATATATATATATATATATATATATATAGACACACACACACACACACACGAAGTCGTAACATATTGAAAATAAATGTACAGTAGAACTTCGATAAATTAATAACATCGCTTAAATAATCTTCCGGCCAACTCGGTAAAAATATATTAAATTATTAGTTCGTAATTTGATATTTTGCTAAATTAATAGAATTTTGTTAACCTCAGCTATATTAATTTAATAAGGTTTAACCATACAAGGCTGAGAAGTGAAAAGAACATATATAATAAATTAAAATAATTAGTCAAGAACACACTTGAGTACAACTAGGTTATTTTCAATGCCATGTTTACTTTAAACGCACTCCCTATAATAATAATATTGTGGCCGGGTAATAATTTTAACAGGTAATTAATAAAATATAGAAATGTACGTACAGAAACGCCGCTGCAGAAGAGAGTTGACAGACCAACCGGCAGCCCCCGCCCAAGTCTACGTGAAGAGTTTGTTACGTAATACATGTGTACGTACAAATCTCCAAACAAAAAACTCCTTTGTAATAATAACATAAAATACTAGCTACTACTACAACATGCCTACAAGGTGTTCGATAAAATGTCACTTCGTGGTTAGATGGGAATATTTGTGGGGCCTTATTACAGGGTCCATTTGACGGCTTCTGTCGGATCCCCAACAAGTCCCATGTTATATACTTATATATATATATATATATAGAGGATAGTACAAGTGAGAATATTTTTCTTGTTTAATTGTTACTTATCATAGAAAAGAAAAACATATATATATAATTATTAAATTTAATTTAATAATTAATAATATGGGGCACCATTCTTGTTGCAACCAGCAGAAGGTGAAGAGGGGTCTCTGGTCACCCGAGGAAGACGAAAAGCTCGTCCGCTACATCACAACACACGGCTACGGCTGCTGGAGCGAAGTTCCCGAGAAAGCAGGTTTTTTTTTTTTTTTTAAATTAATAATTCGTCGAATTATTTAATTCCCGGCCCATCGTAGAAAATTCGTCAAAATGTATATTTTAATTTTAATATGGTTATTGAAAAAAAGGTTTTTCCGGGTTTTTTTAGGGCTTCAGAGATGTGGGAAGAGTTGTCGTTTGCGATGGATAAATTACTTGAGACCGGATATCAGAAGGGGAAGGTTTACACAAGAAGAGGAGAAGCTGATTATTAGTCTTCATGGAGCTGTTGGCAACAGGTTTTGCTACTTATTATATTAATTACATTTATCTTAAATCTCTTTAATTTTGCATTAATTATATTCTAAATTACAATGCATATATATGTTATTGCAAAAGGACTAATATGCAATAGTTGAATTCCGAAGATACACTTATTTTTCGCACGTGGTTTCGTCGACTGAAAATACGAGTCCCCGATCGAGCTGTAGTTTTCACTTATTTTTGAAGATGGTGAGAAGCCAACGTCACAAAGTTTGTTAAGTAGAATGTTTTCATATGACAAAAAAATCAATGCAATCAATTATAATAAGTTTGAATTATTATACCACTTGTTTGTTTCAAGTTACTTGTCACATAATTAACATCAATTAAAAGAATTCCTTCTTCAGAAATTAGATGTTACACCTGGTTATTTACACTGAGTGAATTTGAACCGTAGATCTATAGATAATCACACACACACGTCTGTATGTATGCTTAGTGGGTAGTTATTTAATCAAATCTACGGTTCAAATCCACCCACTGCAACATCTAATTCGCCTTCCTTTTTCTACACATTTCAGTTTACTTTTCGTGCGCGCACACACACACACTCGTATTTCATGAAATACTAATTTTCAAGAAATATTTTTTTTTTGCAGATGGGCTCATATAGCGAGCCATTTGCCCGGAAGAACGGACAACGAGATAAAGAACTACTGGAATTCGTGGATCAAGAAGAAGATAAGAAAACCCTCGTCGCCAAATATCACAAAGACGATACCCAAATCCCAATTATTCACACACACACGAAACCATCATCAAGTACTAGATAATTTCTTGAATATTAACAACCAAGATAATTTGGCCGCAACAAAGTTGAGTACTACGAGTATTCAAGAAACCGGCGGCCTATTCCCTTTACCAATTAGTCCCTCATTCATGTTCGAAATCGGCTCTACTTTCGAATCCACTAACAACATTCCTCATACGATCTTTCAAGAAAACGAAGGACTAATGATGAATAATCAAGAAACATGGCAACTATTTAACAGGGAGACGGTCGAATATACGAGCTGTAATTTGACATTACCGATAATGGATAACTTAGATAATATAATGGTCCCTAATAATTGTGGGATTAACGTGGGAGGCGGAGGAGGACAAATCACAGCCGTTGATTGCATGCAGAGGAACGAGATCAACGAGTGGGGAGTCGATCCAGTGCAATGCCCAAATTATTTCTTCTGGGATCAAGCGGAAGGACATCATGAACTAATTGGCGCGGAGGAGATAATCTCGACTTCGTCGAATATGGGAGATTTGATGATCTCTCATTTTCCTTCATCTATATGACTTCAAAACTACACAATTTATATTACTACTAATCCATGATTTATCAACCCTGCCATGCATGTGACTGCTTTGTTTTATTTAATATTATATATATATATATATATATATATGCTTGTCTTATTATTTTCTTGATTTTTTTTTTGATTTTAACTTTTAATGTATGTATGCATGTGTATATGATTTTGAGAGGGTGGGATGAGAGGTACATATAGTATTGAAAGAATGTGTGTGGGTGTTGTTTTATTTTTCTTGATGAATAATGTAAAGAAGAGTTTGGGGTGAATTAATAAAGGATGATGATATTTTTTTCAAATTTTGTGCAACACAAGTGTGTAAGTGTTTGTGTCACGGGTGAAAGTCGGAACGGAATTTTCGATTTCCGCCGATTCTATGATCTCAAATTTTCCAATTCTGGAACACTTCTTCTTTCTTTTTTTTTTTTTTTTTTTTTTTCGATTTCTGAAAATCTGATTCCTATGTTTCTTAATATTTTTGGATTCAAATTACAAGTATACTTAGAATTTTTGGAATTTTCGATTTCTGATCCTATTTAACTTTCCGATAAAATTCCGAATTTCTGATTTATTTTTCACATATTATTGAGGGATGGAAAACGAAATTCCTTACGTTTGGGGGCAGAGTGACGTTGATTAAATCGGTTCTAGCCAGTACCCCCATATACACACTCGGCTGTTCCCACGTGCCCAAAACGGTGATCGATCTCCCTCGTGGAACAACTCTTCCGTCGTACAAACTATCCAAGTGTGATCAATTACTCTCAATACTCGGCGATTCGTACGGGAATTTGCATGTTCGTGCTCCACGAAAGCACGATGTGGGGCTGTTTTTGGCGATGGCGGCATGCAACGAGTATTATACAGCGGGTCAAAGCGCTTATATACGAGTGGCTGCTATTGGCTTTTGCCCCAAAAAGCTCTCCTCTCCTCTCCTGCCCAATCGGAGATCCTTAGCAGCCTTGGGCTCCATATTGCAACAGTCAAACAGAAATTCGGCCGATGGATACGGTGGGTCCCTCCTGCCGATGGGTCTAATTATAAGCTTAATGTAGATGGTTCGTCTCGAAATGGCGTATGTACTGGTGAGGGATTCTGGAAGTAATATGGTGGCGGCGGCCTTTTCAGTTTGTTATGGCACGGGCACGAATAATATGGCCGAAATCTATGCGCTCAACGACGGCTTAAAATTATGCCTTGCCTTGGGCATTACCGACATGATTATAGAGACCGATTCTCAGTTGGTGGTTAAAGCGGTTACCGAGGGACACCCGTTGCATTGGGATTTAACTTATGCTCGTCGGGACACCAGAGTATGCTCTATGTTTAGGTGGTGTTTGCAAATGATTATTTAAAAGCAGAAGTTAGTGATTGTGATTTAAGTTAGTTTTAAGTGCTTATTTCTAAAAGTTGGGGGTGTTTGCAAATATTTCGGAAAATGAACTAAAATTGAAAAAGCAGGGTTAGGGGTGCTTTTAAAAAAATAGCTTAAAGCAGATTATTTTAAGAGAAGCAAAAGCAAAAGTTGATTTTGCAAACACCTAAAAACAGATTATGAGCAAAAAAAACCGCATAATCACTTTCAAAAAACATTTGCAAACACCACCTTTAGTCTAGAATTTTTTATATTTGCTAGTTTAGCCCATTTTTTGGGCCTTTATGTAATAGTTGATAGTAGGGTTTTCATTATTCCGTTTTTATTCTTGACACTCTAGGGGTACTCTTTTCATTGTGTTGGCTCACAAGGTGTTTAACGAGGCCCTCTTGTACTCTCATAAGTATTTAATGGAATAAAACATTTTTTGTAAAAACAAAAATAGCAAATCTTTAAATATTTTTGTTGCTTTCATAATTATTTACACGATTTAATGATCAGTTGCAAATTGATAGTTGATAGTAAAATTTGAATATGTTTGTATATATAAATTAAAACTTATATATGTTTATATAGCATATTTATAATTATACCCCTATAATTTTAATATTTACATGTTTCTCCTAAGCTCCCGTATCCGATTTTTTTGGAAATGCCGTTCTTCCGTGTCCGTTTCCCCGTGTCCCCATATCACCGCTTCCGTGCCCGTACTACATAGGTTCCTGTACATATTATTTATCAAGAATTTCATGCGCTACCCGATTAAAAAAAATATTGTTGAAATACAATCCTTAATTCTTATATAGAAATTAGGGATGGGGTTTTATTTAGGGTTACCTGAGAGAAAGATGAAACGAAGGAGACTGGTGGGAAGATGATGCGAGTCATGTGAAATCATGGTGGCAACAAAAGATTAGAATTTTGTCTAATTGGCGAAAAAGTCCTCATATTATAAACATTAGTAACAAACCACCCTAATGTTTTGTTTAACAAAGCACAATGCTCTAATTCGAAAATTAATTGTAAAATTATCCCGAATAAATTTTTTAATATTGTTTCAAGGGTAAAATACAGTTTTCATCCTCAAGTTTGCACCGATTTCACATTTGGTCATTTATGTTTACAAAAAAACATATTTAATCCCTCATTTTAAAAAAATCAACATTTTTAGTCGTTTATGTCAATTTTCCGTTAAAACTAACGGAATCAATCGTGTGCCCATCAACTACTTAACTGACGGACTAATGGTAAATTGACGGAAAAGACAAAAAATGTTAGATTATTGAAACATAAATGATCAAATGTGTATTTTGTGAACACGGGGACCAAATGTGAAATCGGCACAAACATGATGAATGAAAACTGTTATTATACCAGTATTTCAATTATAAACAAAAAAAAATGAAAAAATATATAAATTATATATAAGGTAAAATACAGTTTGCACCCCTGTACTATGAAAAATGTCGCATTCACCCCCCTGTAGTATTAAAAACTACAAAACCCCCCTTATTTTTAACAGCCAGTCAACAAAAATTTGACGGCGTTAAATTTTTGCAGTGCAATTACTAATATACCCTCTTTTTTTGTCTTTTACTTTCTCGAAAATTCTCAGTCACCCACCATCAATACCCTCTCTCTTTTTCTTTTACTATCTCAAAAATTCTCAGAAACCCACCACCAAAATCAAGAGGTGGAGACGATGATTTCACCACCCCATCACCATCGATCCCCTCTTGTCGAAAAGATACACAATCACCGCCGTCGGTACACCACCACCATCGATCCCCTCCCTTCAATACGTCGTCACCTTTGCCTCGACCACCGCCGCTGCAGACTTCGGATGCCGTAGCCCTTCCGCATCACCAAAAGATCGCCGGCTGATCAAGGTGGGGTTCTTTTGCAGGGAATCACGACCCTCTCCACAAAATCATTCGTATAAGGTTGTTACCTTCACATCGAATCCCCAAACACAAAAAAATCAGCACTGTTTCACAAAATACGGTGATGGGTTCTTGTAGTACGAGGGGATTAGGTTGGAATTGGTGGTTGTTGTTGGTGGTGGGATGGAATTTGAATGATTTTTAGAAGATGGTGAAGAGAAATGTTGCTGAATTTTTGTATGGGAAGAGATTTTTTTCTAAATTCCGATGGTGGGATGGGTGAGGCTAGGAGGATACTTGTATGTATATATTTATATTTCAATTTATAATATTTATTGAATTTCTATAATAAAGTATTTTTTTTATATTTTTTGTTATTTTATAAATTATCAGAGCATATTTTATTATTTAGTAATTTCTATTAATGTTTTTAATAAATTTATAATTTGGAATTTAAAATTTTCAAAATTATAATTATTTATAAATCAATAATTGAAACCTGAAGTTTTAATTGTTTCTACGATTTATAATTTTTTGTATCTTTTTATTAATTGTATAAAATAGTATATATATATATATATATATATATATATATATATAGATATATATATATACTATATTTTATAAAATATGTTATTACAATAAATGTTTGATAATAAAGAAAAGAAAATCTGTATTATTTGAAATCTGAAATTTTACAGCTTTATATTTTTATAATATTTATAGATTATATAGTTTACTAAATTTCTATGATAAATTATTTTATTTTTTTACTGAATTTTTTTGCAATTTGAAACTCAAATTGTATTTTATCTCTCTCACACACACACACACACACATATATATATATATATATATATATATATATATATATATATATATATATATATATATATACACACACGGTAAAGGGACAAAAAAGTCCAAAGAATGAAACAAATAAATGTGGTCAATATGCCACCTCAGCTTGAACTAACAGAATAGTTAACGTCAGGGGGTATTTGTAGATTTTGATAGTACATGGGGTGAATGCGACCTTTTCGATAGTACAAGGGTGCAAACTGTAATTCACCCTTATATATATGCATGAAAAAGTAATAATAAAAAAAAGTATTCTTCCCCTACTGAACCCACCCACCAACCTTTTCATATATACAACTTCCGCTGCCGCACCACTAAGGCTCTGATTGGTTCATGGAAAATGATGAGTAAAAAAATGAAATTATTAGGTAAATTGATTTTCATGTTTGGTTGCAGGGTAAAGTGCTAGGTAATGTAATTAGGAGGAAAAAGTTTAAAAAAAATTACACTAAAATTAGGAAAATACATTTTCCTCAAAAAAAGTGAGGAAAATTCCATGTAAATCTCTTCTTCTCTCTTCTCTCTCTCCCTGTTTTCTTCTTTTCTCTCCTCTCTCTTAGCCACGCTTCTCTCTCTCCTCTCTCTATCTCTTCTCTCTCCTCTTTCTCCCTCTTTTTCTTTCCTCTCTTCTCTTCCTCTTCTCTGTCACACACATTATAACAATAAATTATTTAATTAGATTAATATTCACAATTTTTTTCTTTTTTTTTTTAACTTAACAGTTGTTTTTTCTTACGTCTTTGATAGAACATAAAATTACTCCATTTAATAATTCATTGTCATTTTTACCCTTTTTTCCTAGAAACCAAACAAAAGTAAGTAAAATAATTTTTCACAAAGTCATTTTCATCACCATTTTACTTAGGAATCAAACACAAGTGGGATTTCAAAAGTCCTTGATTTCCTTTTTCTTTAAATTTTCATTTTCCTTATTTTGAAATCCATGAACCAATCAGAGCCTAAGCTGCCAATACTTGAAAATTTTCATCGATTTGGTGCATCAATCTCAAACATCGAATAAGAGAAACTGGGAACGGAATTTGGGGAGAATCCGAAAAACGAAAGGGAAGGGGTTTTATAATTTCTGTTTCTTTTCTCCGTCGCAATTCAAGAAAGGAGTCGGCGGTCCTTTGGAAATATGAAGGACTGAATTATGCTGGAAAAAGTCACAATGAAGAAGTGGGGCTGGGAAGACGGCTTTTTTGGAAATATGAAGGACTGAATTGAAAACTTTATTTTGGTGCTGAAACTTTTGGGACGCATTTGTAATTTTAGAAATTCTAATTAAAGGGTATTTAGGTTATTTTATGTCAAACACACCCCACTCTATATAGCGATTGTAGCGCACGATAAGTTGTCACAACAAAATTATTGTCTGAGATAGTAATATTGAATGCCCAAACAGTAATATTACTAATATTATTGTCCCGAACACTAATATTACTGTCCCGAACAATAATATTATGAATATTACTTTCCCAAAAGCAATATTACTAATATTACTGTCCCAAACAGTAATATTTTTGAATGAGACAGTAATATTACGGTCGGAGACAGTAATATTACTGTCCCGAAGAGTAATATTATGAATATTAGTTTCCCTAACAGCAATATTACTCGGTGGTGTTTGTGAGGGTCAAAACGAAGATGGCTAGATGACGGCAAAATAATTTCTTTCTTTGTTTTTTTTTTTTTTTCTTTTTTTCTTTTTTTCTTTTTTTCTTTTTTTCTTTTTTGATTTATTTATATTTATTCAATTTACTTTTTCTAATGTACTTATATTTAATATATATTTTTTGTATTTATTTTGTGAAAATTAAATATAGTTCATTTTCTTTTTATTTATTCATAACATTATTAAAAAAATAATTACAAATAGTACTCCACATTTTTAATTATTTTCTAGCCCCAAAACAATTTTGAATTTTAATTTAAAAGTAGTAGTGATTTCCGTTAGATGTGAATGTGCAGATGACGGCGAAGACCAAATATGTTAAAAATTGAACTTGTGAGGTGTATTTTGATCAGTTCGGAACAACATGGACCAAAATAGAATTATGTTAAAAAAGAGGGGCGATGAGTGTAATTTCCCGAATTATGGAAAACATTTTAAACGATGGGCACAGGCCAATAGGATGGCATGTATGTGCCATAAAGGCTAAAGCAATTGACCACTAGTCCTGATAGCAATTGATCAGTCGCTCAAAAGGACCAGAATTGAATTAAATTTAGGGTAAATTACGGCTAGCCCCTGGGGTAATATTATATTATAAAAAAATCTCTCTTGTTTCGATAATTACAACCAACCCCTTAAGGTATCATCCGTATCAAATATAATTTATAACGGACTTAAATATAATTTAAAAATACAATTTTTTGGCTTTTTTATGACTATTGTTCTGGTTTTTGTGTAATGTTTTAGGGTTTAATTATCGGGGTTATTAGGGAGACTCCCAACTAGTGTTCTAAAAATCGGCGGAGGCGGTCCCAAACCTTTACGATTTTAGTGTAAATGTTTGATAAATCGGTTTTTTGCCTGTGAGGCGGTTTTAGGCGATCTGAGGTGGTTCGAGACGGTTTGAGGCAGTCAAACCTTTAAGGCGGGTCAAACTCGGTTGCAAAAATCGGCCAAAAATCGGTCAAAAATCGGTTTTTTTTTAGTTGGGATTTTAATAAAAAAAAATATGAGTTTATGTTTTATTTTGTTTATGTTAACTGTTATTGTTAAATAACTAATGATGTATGCCAAAAATGTTAAAGAATAAATGTAAATTCAAAAAAATTGCCGTTTTATTTATATTTTATAAAGATATTTATATATTATGGTCTTATTATTATTAAACTATTATTATATATGAAATTAGGATATATACACGATGGAGATATAACTATGTTTAAATATCTTTTTATATATGTTTTGAGTACTTATAAATAATATCTAGAAATATATTATATTGAATTTTAAAAACCAATTTATCACCGATTAATCACCGCCGCATCGACTAATCGTGAGTCGGTGCCTGACCGGCTGACCGCCTCCGACCCGATTACCGCTTTTTACAACATTGCTCCCAACACATTTAATATGCGAGGGTGGGTTCATCCCTTTTTGTGTTATTACTAAAATCCCCCTTGTTATTTAATTAAATATATATTTTATATAGTTATAAATGATATACGTATATTACCCCTACATATAATCATAACGCTAGCCGTTTTCTAACTCAGCCATCCATTCTCTTGCTCTCATCAATTACGTTCTTTCTTATTCTATCTTTTTTCTTCTTTCTCTTCCTTCGCCACAAGCAGCGCAGTCTTTGCCCGACGCCGTCGCCATCTCCACCGGATGCCGCCAGAAGCCGCTCAAGACAAATTAAATATATGAAAAAATCAACATCGAACATAGTGTAATTTGATCACGGAATCATTACCACCATCGTAGCTCATAAATTAGCAAAGTAATTTACTAGAGACGGCAAGGTAAAAAATAACATTTTCCACTTTCAGCATTTTCCTTTTTATTAAATTTTTTTTTTTAGTATATAATGGTAAATATGACAATGCACAATTTATGTTAATAGTTTTCCTCAGACGTTAATTTCAAGGGGCTAGATGTAATTGAAAAAAAAAAGGGGGTTTTTCGTAATTTGACCTTATCTAAGGGGTTAATGTAATTTATCCATAAATTTATGGGGTTATACATCTAATTACTTTCTCAAATTGTGAGATAGGGCACCTAAACGTTAATTACTCAAAGCTAAGATCACTAATTTATTCTTTACATATATCTCTCAATTTTGTCCTTCTTTTCATAATGATTTACATTTCACTTTAGAATACAACCTTTGTTTCATTCAAGCACAAGTCGAGAAATTTGAAATAAGTATTGGTGGTGGGTGATCAACATAAATCGTCGCATGGAGGGTCGGTTTCACGATGATCTGATAAGCCAATGAAATTTCCTATAACTTTCGTCTCTTATGTTTCCTGAGATTTACGTGCTGTAAGAAATAGCTTATGCAAATGAAAGGATAAAATCATTAAATAATTATGTTAAATCGAATTTCTTTCACTAACTGTAGTCTGAATCTTCTTTTTCCGATATGGTGACTGTTCCACATATGAAATTTTCAGATTAAAACATCAGTACATATTAATTTAACTAGAATATATATTGATGATGTAAGAAATAAATCACCTGGGGTGTTAAAGCTGGGAGAGCAAAGTAGGTCACGTGCTCACGAGTTAGATATTCCTGAAAACTTTAATTAACTCAAGGATCCTGCGAACAGAAAACACGTAATCTAAGCCGGGGGTTGATCCGGCGGAAACCTCTCCGACGCTCAAGTCAGACGTGCGGATAATCAATAATAGCTGAGAGAATTTTTGTAGAAGTGATTGAATAATAAAAATGCGTACCTTCATTAAATGAATTTAAGTTGTATTTATACTTTATTGATTGGGCCGAGATCAATTTATCGGGCCCAACTTTCTTTGGGTGTGATTGGGCCTTCGTAGAAGTAGATATTAAGTTGGACCTATGGCCCAGTAAATATGGGTCTATTGGGCTGGGCCAATAGGCATATATCATATATTATTATATTCAATTGTTAACTTAGTCGGACTTTATTCAGGCTGAGCCATGGCAAGTTCAAACTTGGTCCATAGTTTAATCGAGTTTAATAAAAAGTTCATACTCGGTCAGACTCACAATTAATCAGGCTCGATCACTTCAAATAAAATCAGGTCAAGCCATCGGACTTTTGTAGGCTCGGATCAATTGCCAGTCTTATTAGAATAAAATAATTTGACTAATATATAATTAATACTTTCTTTGCTTATATTATATTAATTTTTATCTTGAGTTTTATTAGAGAATTCAACATTGAGATTGGGAAACGATAATTTATAAGATTAACTGTAAAAGAAGGCAATGAGGCAGCCAATATATAAATGGCCAAATGACAAAAAGGCCCATCACATGGGACTTAAATGCATTTTGGTCCACAAAAAAAACAGTCTCTCAATTAAGCCCATCCCCATGTCTTTAGTCTAAAATACCCTCAATAATATAATTCTTATCAATTCCACCCAATATGATCTAACTTCCTTAATATTACACATTGACCCCGGATTTAAACAAATATATCACATTAACCCCCAAAACTGTTTTTTTTCAGAAAATAATTTTTTTTCTGAAATGTTTTTTTTCCGGCCAGATTCCGGCAAGATTCCGGCGTTGACTTTTTTTTTTTTTTTTTTTTTGAATTGTTTTTTCTTAGAAAAAAAATATTTTAATTAATATTACTGTCTTGACTACTAAATTACTGTCTCAGACACTAATATTACTGTTTGGGACAGTACTATTATGAATATTATTTTTCCGAACAGTAATATTATTAATATTATTGTCTAAGACAGTTAAATTACTGTTGGAGACAGTAATTTAACATCCAAGACAGTAATATTAATTAAAATAAATTTTTTGTAAGGAAAAAAATGAAAAAAAAAAAGTCAATTAACAGTTAAATTACTGTCTCCGACAGTTAAATAACTGCTGGAGACAGTAATTTAGCAACGAATACAGTAATATTAATTAAAAATATTTTTTTAAGAATAAAAAAGTCAATTAACAGTTAAATTACTGTCTCTGACAGTTTAATAACTGCTGGAGACAGTAATTTAGCAACGAATATAGTAATATTAATTAAAAATATTTTTTTAAGAATAAAAAAGTCAATTAACAGTTAAATTACTGTCTCCGACAGTTAAATAATTGCTGGCGACAGTAATTTAGCAACGAATACAGTAATATTAATTAAAAATATTTTTTTTAAGAATAAAAAAGTCAATTAACAGTTAAATTACTGTCTCCGACAGTTAAATAACTGCTGGAGATAGGGGTGGGCATTCGGGTCGGGTCGGGTTATTCGGGTTGGGTTATTCGGGTTTTTTGCAAAAAAAATATTACCCGAACCCGACCCGAGATAACCGGGTACCCGGTTATTTCGGGTCGGGTTCGGGTTTTGCTATTTTTTTTTTTTTTTTTTTCATTTTTGAAAAATAAATAGTAACTAAATTTACTTAAGATATATATATATATATATATATATATATAGACATACAGACATATATGTATATATTTACAGACATACGTATATATATATATATACAGATTACAGACATACATATATATATATATACATAGATACAGACTATACATATATATAGACATATACATACATATACTGCATTACATATACATATACTGATATATATATATATATATATATATAAACATATATATATATATATATAAAAAAAAAAAAAAAAAAAAAAAAATTCAACCGGGTACCCGATCGGGTAACCCGGTAGGATTTCTAATACCCGGACCCGACCCGGTTTGGGAGAACCGAGTACCCGAACCCGGAAAAAACCCGGTTTCATAAAAAATTACCCGATCCAGTCGGGTAATACCCGACCGGGTCGGGTTATACCCGAATAACCCGACCCGAATGCCCACCCCTAGCTGGAGACAGTAATTTAGCAACGAATACAGTAATATTAATTAAAATATTTTTGAAGAAAAAAAAAAAAAAAGTCAATTAACAGTTAAATTACTGTCTCCGACAGTTAAATAGCTGCCGGAGACAGTAATTTAGCAGCCAAGACAGTAAAATTAATTAAAATATTTTTTTTAAGAAAAAAAAAAAAAGTCAACGCCGGAGACCGGAGGTCTCCGGCGGTCAACGCCGGAATCTGGCCGGAAAAAAAATATTTCAGAAAAAAAATTATTTTCAGAAAAAAAAAAGTTTTGGGGGTTAATGTGATATATTTGTTAAAATCCGGGGTCAATGTGTAATATTAAGGAAGTTAGAGCATAATTGGTGGGTTGATAAGAATTAGGGTAAAATTGGGGTCAAAATTGAAATTAGGGTTAAAATTGGTTAATTGATGAAATTGGGCTAAATTGGGGTGTAAATCATGAAATTGGAGTTGAATTGGGTTTCAATGAATTATGGGTAATTTTGGTATATATAAAAGGATTTTCCTTATTTGCAAATAAGTTTGAATGGGGTGGATTTATTTGGAAGACAAAAAAGTTGGATGTCCCTATTTTAATTAAGTGCCCTTGTCATGGGCTTTTTTGTAATTACCCCTATATAAAAATAAAAATACACTTACGTTTTTGAATTAATGACTAATAAGCTGCAACTTAAAGTATGTTTAGCAAACTACTTCTGCTGTTACATAAATTTTACAAAACACCCCTTAATCAAAGTGGTGATGACAGCAAAAGGTCATAATTAAGTCAAGAGGACCACTACTTAATTATTAAGCATGGGTTTACATTACTATGAATAGCTTAATATAGCAACAATTCAAACTAAGAAATTTTTCCGTTTCCCGTTTTTGTTAGTTAAATTAGCTTCTTGTCCACTCAAAGCTAGCTAATTCTTTTACATTTTTATTAATAATGATTTGCATTTCTTTTCAAAAGTTGAGATCTATTTCATTCAAGAAAAAGTCATAAAATTCCAAGTACTTATCTTTTAGGAAACATTAATCACCGGTACTACCGTATGTGAAACCACTTTCATATATATATATATATATATATATATATATATATATATATATATATATATATATATATATATATATATATATATATATATACTCTAGATACCAACAAAAATTCTATCACTTCATATTTTTATTTGCTAAGAGTCTATTGACTAGTTTTGTATAGTGTTTTTTTCAAATCTGGCTCAGACTCATTAGTCCATGTCGGCTTGCAGCTGAGGCCAAGTAGCTATGTTGGCTTGCAGCTAAGGCCAAGTAGCTAACTCCCCGACCCCATCGCGTGGATCCAGCCGGCCCACCCATCATTTTAGTTCATGGATTGAGCCATACATTTAGTTCAATGGGCAGACAGAGCTAGGGTTATGGATGGCGGGTGGCCCCGCTTTCCGTCTACCTTTTCCCTATATTCTTAATTTATTTTATTAAAAAATATTGTTCTTGTGCGGAATTCCAATTTACCCTCTTAAGCAACTCTTTGTTTGGCTTTGATTTAAATCTATAAATACCTGAACAATATTCCAGATAATTCCACAAATATTCAATCAATTATCATATATCTTCGATCATCAATGATCCGCAATTTTCTCTAATTTGTTGTTCAAAATTTGCTCTAGTTTTCTCTACAATATTCTATATTACTTCTCCACAAATTCTATGATATTTCCCTAATTTTGTTTACATCACTCCACAATATCTCTAGAATTGTCCAAATTGTGTTAAGAATGAGCGGCGGTGGATAGGGTTGTAAAAATGCTTCGAAATGAGTTAGTTGACTGATAAAACAGACGCATGCGTATACCCTATAACTAAAGGAAATGTATTCATCCTTTCTCAATATTTAAAAGTACTTTTTTTTTTGCTTTTTATTTTTTCCACTTGGTACAATGATGATATCGTTTATACCTTAATACTCCTTAAAATGTGTCATCTCAACTGTC
Organism: Erythranthe guttata; assembly: GCF_000504015.1. The sequence goes on from NW_012193091.1 coordinate 469,594, forward strand.
TTATTTTAGTAGAAATGACTCATCTCTATAATTTATCTCGTCATAGCTTCTTAGTGCAAAATTGTGTTAACTTTGGCGAAAAAAATAAATTGGATTGAATTTTCTATCCTCATTAATTAGTTTTAGTAAACTACAAATAAGTTTGTAAATATTAGAAAAATACTTATGTATAATTCAATAACGTCAAAAAACTTTTTATATATTAATATAAAATGAAGAAAGAGATAAATTTATAAAATGAACAAAAAATTGAATGATTTCTAGTAGATCGAGTATTTGATCAATTAACAAAAATATAAATTTCTAGTAGATAAAATCCCATTTTATCCGAATTTGGAACAATAAATTATTAATTAATCTAATTTTTGAAATTCGATTGATTCCGAGGCGTTCTGAAATCATAATGGATTTTTGAATCCCGAGTTATTTAGAACGGAAATTGGAACCCATTTTTTACTTTCGAAAAAAATTGAAAAGTTTCCGGAAAAACTAGATTTGTTATGTCCGATTTCCACCCATCTTATTATAAGTATTGAATTTCAAATCTATTCCATTTGGAGTCATTTGAAATGTTGCCCCCAAATCCAAATCTTTCTTTCCAATTGATATATTCTTTAAAATATTAATTCGTCGCACGTTGCGCACCGAAAATTGACTTTTGGGGCAGAATGCAACAAAACCATTATTTCAAAGGGGTTCATCTATTTTTTTTGAAATTTTAGAGAGGGCCAACTGTGAATTTGGGAATTCTATGGGGGGGGGGGGGGGGGGGGAAAATGCAA
>NW_012193091.1:470475-483162 GCF_000504015.1 Erythranthe guttata
AACATATGTGAAAATATCCTCACTATATATATATGGTCACTGAACTTTACGTGGTCTATATTTAGAAGTTACAACCATTCAATTATTATGTACTTAATAAAAAAAAATCATTACTATAATTTTATTTATGTCGAACAATTAATGAATTGATATATAGAAGGAAATAAACAATTAAAAAAACATTAACATTCAATAACTTTAGATTAATGAGAGCACGAAGGAAGAAGACATATATGAGAGAGGGAGCGAAATGAGAGACTATCAGAAATGGAGTGAAAATTGGGCAGAATTAGGGTTTTGGAAGAATATGCATGTACTTTAGGGATAACAATTTGATCAGCCCCGAAATTTCCGGGTATTACCCGTCCCAGAAAAAAAATGAAGCGGATTTGCGGATTGAATTTTTTTTTGACCGGGTACACGTACGGGGACGGGTTTGCCTGTACCCGGGCCTCATACCCGCCCTGCATTATTTATTTATAATATATATTTATTAATTATTATATTATATATAAATAATTAAATATTAGTAATATATTAAATATTAGCTAAATATGGAGATTTTTAGGTTTCGGTTATTAGTAATATAATTAAATATTGGTTTGTTTGTTGAAATAAACCTTTAAATTATAAGTAGATTGCGATATTTATTTATTAAAAAAATAAAAAATAAAAAACAATCAGGGGTTTGTCGGGATGGGTACCCGTGGGGATTTTATGGGGCGGGTTTTGGGATTCTATTTTATAGAGTTCAGGGATTTTGATGGGGATGGGGATTTCTATACCGGGGCGGGGATGGAGATTGCAAAACCCACCCCATACCCGCCCTATTGCCATTCCTAATGTACTTACGTATGTGCGCCGGAATCTGTGAAGATTCCCCTGAAAATTCGACGTAGGTGGTTAAGTGAATTAAAATATGAGTGTGCTCGTGGGTCAAAGTGCAAAAACGAACAAAATACAAGTGGCAAAATGACATTTTTCGTAATTAAAGGAACTATCCCTATAATAATACAAAATGTTAGGGAAATAGCAAATGAGGGGTTTTGATCCAATTTCCCCATTTGAATTTGCATTAAAATGTCCCACAAGAGAGATGATTCGGAAAAGCTTCCAAGTTGACATAATGAATGAATAGAATTGTGAAAAATATGTAACGATGAGCAAATTAAAGGCCAATAGGAAAAATCAATTTGTGCTGATCACAGCAAATAATAGACCAGTCACTCATGAGGACCACAATTAAATTTAATTAGTGGTTGCTCACTAACCAATTGTTGAGTAATTCAAAGAGTCCAACTCTCAACCTTCTTCATTTCTGTCTATTTACTTTCGGGATAATTACAGTTTCCACCCCTTAAGTTTGTACTGATTTCACATTTGGTCCCTCATATTTCAATAATTAAACAGTTTTGGTCATTTTCGTCAATTTACCGTTGCTCCGTCAGTTAAGGCGGTGATGGGAACACGCTTGATTCCGTCAGTACTAAAGGAAAATTGATGAAAAAGATTAAAAGTATTGAATTTTTGAAACATGAGAGACCAAATGTATTTTTTTGTGAACATTGAGGACCAAATGTGAAATTTGTGCAGACTTGAGGGACCAAAACTGTATTTTCCCCGTTCTTTCTCACGTGTGAGATATGGCACCTAATGTTAATTACGATTAGAATTTGGTCCCTCAAAGCTAAGATCACTTTAGAATTCATTGAAGCAAAAGGCCATAAACTTCAAATGAGTAATGGTGGCTGATCAACATAAATCCCAGTTGGTCCCAGGATTCGAGAGGCCTAAGACGACAACGAAAAATGAGGCCAAATTACATATTTTTTTCGAATAAATTGATACAAGTACAAGTCTTCAAAACAAATAACAACATCGAAAAATATAAAATATATCTAAACATAAAAATTCATAGAAGTTTTTTTCTCACCTAACTTTCGGTTTCATTTTCCATATTCGGCCGTTTTCGAGTCCACTCTTTGGCATTGAAGGTAAGCTGTGAGTTGGCATTTGGCGAAATCTAAAGTAATATGTAGTGCGTCAGGATTTCCTTCTTCTTCTTCTATTTCTGGTGAAGAGGCTAAAATTTTCTTTGAGTGCTATATCGGCAAATTTCAAAAGATCGTAGAACGGCATATGTTACGGTTCAGTTTACAAACAACGCATGTGACGAGTAAATTATCAACTAGGTTAGTCGTGGTCTGCAATATGATAATTTTAAATTGAAGGTTCATATGTTGAATCATAACATTGTAAAAACTATATATACGCATGAAATGAAGCAAGTACATTTGTATTTTTTAATCGAATTAACTATTTATAATTAAAGTTTAATATCTTTTTAATTCAATTTTATCATAAAAAAAAAGTAATAAAATTTAATTCCTAAGATAAGTAAGAATCAAATTTCGTGAATCATAAGATTTAATCAGATCGTAATATTTGAATCGATTAAGCTCAAGTACTTTCAGTTCGTAAATACTATTCAATGATTTGAATCGATTAAGTTCAACTATTGACAAAAATGTATTAGCTAGTCGAATTAACTGTTTATAATTAAAGTGTAATATTTTTTTTTTAATTTAAGGGGTAATGGCAAATAAGCCCATGACAAGGGCACTTAATTAAAAGAGGGACATCCAACTTTTTTGCCTTTCAAATAAATCCAGCTCATTCAAACTTATTTGCAAATATGGGAAATCCTTTTATATATACCAAAATTACCCCCAATTCATTGAAACCCAATTCAACTCTAATTTCATGATTTACACCCCAATTTAGCCCAATTTCATAAATTAACCAATTTTAACCCTAATTTCAATTTTAACCCCAATTTTAACCTTAATTCTTATCAATTCCACCCATTATGCTCTAACTTCCTTAATATTACATATTAACCCCGGATTTAAACAAATATATCACATTAACCCCCCAATTTTTTTTTCGGAAAATATTTTTTTTTCTGAAATGTTTTTTTTCCGACCAGATTCTGACGTTGACCGCCGGAGACCGCCTGTCTCCGGCGTTGATTTTTTTTTTTTTATAATTTTGTTTTTTCTTATTTTTTTTAATTAATATTACTGTCTTGGCTGCTAAATTACTGTCTCCGACAGTTATTTAACTGCCGGAGACAGTAATTTAGCTGTTAATTGACTTTTTTTTTCTTCAAAAATATTTTAATTAATATTACTGAATTCGTTGCTAAATTACTGTCTCCAGCAGTTATTTAACTGTTGGAGACAGTGATTTAACTGTTAATTGACTTTTTCATTCTTAAAAGAAATATTTTTAATTAATATTACTGTATTCATTTGCTAAATTACTGTATCCAACAGTTATTTAACTGTTGGAGACAGTAATTTAACTGTTAATTGATTTTTTTTTTCATTTTTTTTCTTAGAAGAAAAAAATATTTTAATTAATAGTACTGCCTTAGATGCTAAATTATTGTCTTCAATAGTAATTTAACTGTCTTAGACAATAATATTAATAATATTACTGTTCGGAAAAATAATATTCATAATATTACTGTTCCGAAAAATAATATTCATAATATTACTGTCACAAACAGTAATATTACTTACTGTCTGAGACAGTAATTTAATAGCTAAAACAGTAATATTAATTAAAATATTTTTTTCTTATAAGAAAAAAAAAATTCGAAAAAAAAAAAGTTAACGCCGGAGACCGGTGGTCAACGGTGGTTGACCGGCCGGAAAAAATTTCAGGAAAAAAAAAAGTTTTCAAAAAAAAAATATTTCAGAAAAAAAATTATTTTCTGAAAAAAAAAAATTTGGGGGTTAATGTGATATATTTGTTTAAATACGTGGTCAATGTGTAATATTAAGAAAGTTAGAGCATAATGGGTGGAATTAATAAGAATTATATTATTGAGGGTATTTTAGACTAAAGACATGGGGATGGGCTTAATTGAGAGACTGTTTTTTTTGTGGACCAAAATGCATTTAAGTCCCATGTGATGGGCTTTTTTGCCATTCGCCCTTAATTTAATTTTATCATGCATAAAAACTAGGGGTGCAAGTTGGAACGGATTTTCCAATTACCGCCGGTTCCGATCCGAAAAGTTCCGATTTTGGAACAACTTTTTTCATTCCGACTTCCGAAATTTCGATTTCCGAAATTTTCCAATTTTTTTTTTGATTGAAATTTATATAAAATAAATTTGGAATTTTCGATATTCGATCCGATTTAATTCCGAAATTAATTTCAAAAAATTCCGATTTTCTTCCGAAAAATACACCTATAAATAGTATATATTATATAATACTTATTTTCCGAAAAATTACACCTATAAGTTTTGTTTTAGGATTTTCACAGAATGAATTATTGTTAGAAGTTTTTATTGGATATTATGTTCTGTTTATTTTTATTTATTTTTTTGAACTGAAATTTAGTAGTTATTAGTTTTACTTTTATCGACGTGGATGCTCTTATTTTCGAAAAATTATGAACACTTTAGAAAATTCCGGCTAAGTTTTGAAATTTTAAAACTTAGGTGATTTCCGATTTTTTCCGAAATTCTGAACTTTTCGGGCCTTTTGAAATTGGAATGAATTTTTAGATTTCGAAAATTTTGGAATTGGAATTGGAATTGATTTTGTCCTTCCGAATTTTTTTGGAAATTTTCCGAAAAGGCTAATTCCGATCCGTTCCATCCAACTTTCACCCTAATAAAAACAATTAAAAAAAATTAATTCCTAAAATATGTAAGAATTAAATTGTAAGATTTAATCAAAGTGCAACATTTGAATCGATCAAGCGAAAGTCCTTTCAATTTGTAAATATTATTCAAAGATGTGAATCGATTAAGCTCAACTACTGACAATAACTACGCGTGACGTAATATGAGAATTAGTAACAATATATATTTGCGTCGGATCTACCATGCCGTGTGTCCGTCTCACTAATACTAATTATTCTTATTTAGTGAAGCAACCAAATAGTTCATTCAACACAAATATCCACTTCGTAATTGAAACCACCATGAAAAGAAAAATAGCAATCGATAAGATGCGTGCGGAGTGCGGCCATGTAATGTGCATCCCCGACAAGTAACTGCACATCAAGAAGTACAGAGACACGTGGAGAAGAATGTTGTACGGGCGTACGGGGAGCATCAACATGATCATTCCGAGCGATAGTGCAAATGCAATAGAATTAGATGTTATGAATCCAAAGTATTCGGATCTGTCGCTGATGGGGGCATGGTTGTTGGTGGGGACGCCAGGCGGGTTTATCGCAGCTTGGTAAGTGGCGGTGACGATCAGAACTGCCACCACTAGGAGGTTGCTTCGCATCTCATGTGACAAACCCGACTCTAGATATCGGTTGAATTTCGATATTATACCCCGCGACCTATGATCTGATGTAATAACTAAATCAGCATAGGCTGACCCTCTTGGGCCACGGTGTAAGATTTGTAAAGCTCTTGTGTTCATTTCAGTTGGAAGTTCCGTCACTGTATCGAGGGCTGTCGAGTTTCTCCCGTTCCTCCCGTAGACGTTTACGTTTTCAGTTAATAGCTCCGTAACCTAATCCCCAAACAATATATTAATACAAGTCTACTTATAAACTGATTGCCTCGTACGTGTTTAGGGGTCCGAATGAGCCGAGCTCGCCAGAATTTTCAGGCTCAAGCTCAAGCTCGTGTCCAGTTTTGCGATCTAGAGCTCATCGAGCTTTCATTTTCTGGGCTCAAGCTCAAGTGGATTCATCGAGCTAGCTCGAACTCAGCTCATTTTGTTAATTTTTAGTTTTTTTTTTCTTCTAATTTTTATATTAATATTGCTTTATTTTATTAGTATAAATTATTTATATATATGACTATAAAAATTTTAAAAAAATATATTATAAATTTTTTTTTTTAATTTTTATATTTATTTATTCAACATTTCTTTATTATTTAAATAAATAAAAAATATGAAGCTCGCGAGTTATCGAACAATTATAATCAGGCCCGGACTCGAGTTCGAGCCCATCAGAAAAAAAAAGTCAACGCCGGAATCTGGCCGGAAAAAAATTCATAAAAAAAGTTATTTTATGAAGAAAAAAATTTAAAAAAACTATGAAAACGGAGGTTAATGTGATATATTTGTTCAAATCCAGGGTCAATATGCAATACTGATGAAGTTAGAGTATAATTGATGGAATTGATGAAAATTATATTATGAGGGGTATTTTAGACAAAAATGAATTTATTTGCAAGACTGTTTTTTATATGGACCTATGTACATTTAAGTCCCTTGTCATAGACTTATTTGCCATTTTGCCCCACAAAAATATATTGTTTGGGGTTAAGATTTACAGTTAATACTTAGGGGAGGTTAAATGTTATAATTAGTAATACTTGGAAGGGACAAAATATAGTCATGTCATCAGGGATATTACAGTCATTGCACACCATTCATTATATGCATCATAATTTTAACGATTTTTATACAATTGATATTTTATGGGACATTTGTTACAAGTTTCATACTTAGGAGGGTGCAAATGCAATGCGTAACTAATCCTATAATATGCAGTGATATAAATTTATTTAGTCATTTAAAAAAGAAGTAACATGAAAATCCAAGAATCCAGGTAATGTTAAATGTTAATTCGAGAAGACAAACCTCTGGTTGATTAGTGGATGTGGCAAGATGCAAAACAGTATCGCCGTTGCAGTCCTTCCATTCCAACACGTTTATTCTACCAGTCTTCTGCAGCCACGTAACCAGAACCCTAACCGCCGCCAACTTCCGGTTCTTCACCGCCACATGGACCGCACTTTCCTCACGAACCGTCAATTCCTCGACCGATTTGGGGCACCTGAAAAGAAATTCTTGCAATAGTTCTGCATCGTCCGTTTCGGCCGCGTAATGGAGGGGCGTGATGCCCTCTCTGCCCTGAACTCCGACAAGCTCCGGGCTCAGCTTTACCAAGGCCCTCACAGTCTGGCGGTGGCCCCGCCGCATGGCCAGGTCAACGGCGGTCAACCCGTCCGGGTTCAGCTTTCTCCCAAATGAAGGCATTAGCCTTTGGATTTCCAGCGCCAGCTGCGTGCATCCTTCGCCGGCGGCTCGGTGCAGTGGGGTGTCGGCGAACTGGCTACGATCGAACGTCTGTAGAAAATCTGGATCGCCCCTTATTAGTGAGTACAGTGAAGCAATTCCTTCATCTTCGGTAGCACTCAATATTATTTCTTCCATATTTTCTTTTCTTCTTTCTAATAAAATGGTATGTGATCAACGAATTGATATTGTTATATATCATGGTATAAGAATACATTGCATTTATATATACTAATGGATTGTAACCATAATTAAAGAATAATTTGTGACAACCATGTCGTGAAAATAATTCTAAAATATTGTCAACTCCAGTACATATTGCCAAGAAAAAAGAAAAAAATAATAAAAAAAATTCCAAGCTTTTATATAGTCAAATACATGTATGTATATGTTCGTGGCCGGCCACCAAGATATTTTCCAAGAAGCCACTCTAATATAGTAGAACCTCGATATTTTTAATATCGTCTAAATATTATATTCTTTGGGTCCCAATTCGTTGAAAACATGTTAAACTATTAACTCGATAATTTAATATTTCACTAAATTAATAGAATTTTTCTAGTCCCAACTGTATTAATTCATAGAGATTTAAGTGTACTTCATACTTGTGATATTATTCTATGCTATATCGACTTAAATATATTAATTAACAAAATATTCTTGATTTCGTGGAATGTTCTCTAGTTTTTACTCATAAATTTATGCAAAAATACAATTTCTGATGTACCACAATATGTTCGTAATTTGAAAAAAATAGAATTCTAACCACGCTTGTTACCCAATTATCTGTATTATACATAACAAATATAGAGATCTATATACTTTGAACTCAATTCATCAATTTGCTTACAAACATAATTCTTACAACTTGATTAAAAAAAAATTGAAGTATAAATACGTAATTGGACTCAATTCAATTTGCTTACACCGCCAGCTCGGTACGTAATTAATTAATGGATTCTATGAATTATTTGAACATGTTTACTGTACTGGCAAACTCAGAGAGGTAAAAAGGAACAAAAAAAGGAAGATGTAATTTGTTTACTTGCCGCCGCTTTAAGGTGTTTCTGGTCTTGTGGGCGTTGTTCTTCGTGACCACAGCCGCCTCCTTGAAAAGTAGAGCATGAAGAATTTCACGAGTACAAACACAATGAAAGTTAAAAGAATAAATGCCAGAAGTTCTATCAATTTATTAAAATCCAGCGGCGATATAACCCTCAGCGCCGTCAGATAACCGCACAACAAGGAAATCAGGGGCACAGAAACTAGAAGTATACCAAGTACAAAATCGTTGGCCGAGGTTAAAGGGATAAAAAAGACGATAAGCCCAAGCGAGACGGCCAATGCACCAGAATTATATAGCATGAAAGAGTAGAAGTCTTGTTTTGACATCACCGCTTTCCCACTTGCATCAAATGAACCAGTACTAGTGTTGGTATTTCCGTTATTTCCTTGGTTTAAGCCGCCAGGCGGGCTGAGCACCCCTTGGTAAGCTGCAGTGGCGATCAGAACTGCCACTACGAGGACTGCGTTTCGCGTGTCGCCCGGCATGCCCCTCTCTATATATTCGTTGATCTCGTTTAAAGATTTTTTAAAATACTGTGATAAAATGAAACCAAATAAAGTGTTTTCTTTTTCCCGGTTCTCTAAGATTGACCGAGCAGATATTTCGTTCACATGAGCTGGAAGTTGCCTTACTATGTCGAGGGCTGTCAAGCCTGCTGAGTTTTTCTCCCTCACGTTTGTTCGTTCGACCAATAGCTTCAGAACCTAATATAAACTCATTCAACAAATTAATTACACTTTTATAGATTGTAGTAAATTGTATTTGAGAGGATTAATTACGTATTAGAGATTCACAAATACTAATGCTAGACGATAGACTTCCAAACACTCACACTTCTCTCTGTTTGCAAAAGGTTTTACAAATAGATTCCGAGCTTTTTTTTTTTCTTTTGCTCGTATATATAGTTGATTTTTAGGTGTTTGTAAAATGAATTTTTGCTTTTGCTTATCTTAAAATAAGCAGTTTTAAACTATAATTTATAGGGCGAATGCCAAAAAGGCTCATCACAAGGAATTTAAATGTATATTGGTCTATAAAAAAAACAGTCTTTCAAAAAAACTCCATCCCCATATCTTTAGTCTAATATTACCCTCCATAATATAATTCATATCGATTTCATATAACTTCCTTAATATTACACATTAACCCTCAAAATAATAATTTTTTGAAAAAATATTCTTTTTTCAGAAAATAATTTTTTTTTTTCTGAAACTTTTTTTTTCCAGCCAGATTCCGGCGTTGACTTTTTTTTTTTCTTTTTGAAAACTTTTTTTTTCTGAATTTGTTTTCCGGCCGGTCAACAAACGTTGACCGTCGGTCTCCGGCGTTGACCCTTTTTTTCGAATTTTTTTTTTCTTAGAAAAAAATATTTTAATTAATATTACTGTCTTGGCTATTAAATTACTGTCTCAAACAATAATATTACTGTTTGGGATAGTAATATTATGAATATTATTTTCCCGAATAGTAACATTATTAATATTACTATCTGAGGCAGTTAAATTACTGTTGAAGAAAGTAGTTTAGCAGCCAGGACAGTACTATTAATTAAAATAATTTTTTTTAAGAAAATAAAATTAAAAAAGAAAAAGTCAATTAACAGTTAAATTACTGTCTCCGATAGGTAAATAACTGCCGGAGACAGTAATTTAGCAGCCAAGATAAAAATATTAATTAATATATTCTTTTTAAGAAAAAAAGTTAATTAACAATTAAATTATTGTCTCCGACAGTTTAAATAACTGCTGGAGACAGTAATTTAGCAACGAAATCCAATAATATTAATTAAAATATTTTTTTAAGAAAACAAAAGTTAATTTACAGTTAAATTACTGACTCCGACAGTTAAATAACTGATGGGGACAGTAATTTAGCAGTCAATACAGTAATATTAATTAAAATATTTTTGAAGAAGAAAAAAAAAGTCAATTAACAGTTAAATTACTGTCTCCAACAGTTAAATAACTGTTGAAGATAGTAATTTAGTAGCCAAGACAGTAATATTAATTAAAAAAAATTTAAAGAAAAAACAAAATTATAAAAGAAAAAGAAAAAAAAAAGTCAACGCCGGACACCGGCGGTCTCCGGTGGTGGCGGGTCAAAATTAAAATTATGGTTAAAATTGGTTAATTGATGAAATTGGGCTAAATTGGGGTGTAAATCATAAAATTGGAGTTTCATTGGGTTTCAATGAATTAGGATAATTTTGGTATATATAAAATGATTTTCTTTATTTGCAAATAAATTTGAATGAACTGAATTTATTTGAAAGACAAAAAAGTTGAATATCCCTCTTTTAATTAAGTGTCTTTTTCATGGACCTATTTGTTATTTGCCCTAATTTATAAAGCAACCTTGGACTGAGCCTTTTTTTCCTAGGGCATTTGGTCCAATTGTTTGCAAAAATAGGACAGATTTTGAAATAATTTCAATTTTACAATAAGACGTCGTTTGAAGTTGCGCTTCTTAAGAAGCCGCCACTTGTCACTTTGTTATTGGCCAAAGATGGACAAGAAGGTGTGTTGTTTCACGTGTTCTCACCACCAGTGTTCTTCTTTCTTCTATTTTCTTTATTCAATTTGTTGTTTTTAATAACTAAAAAAAACTAAAAAAACAATTACTTAATTAATAAATAAAACTTTTTTCATTACAAGTTTTTATTTTGTTTTCAAAAACTACAACTAATAAAGGGTTCCTTTTTTTCTTTTATTTTATTTATTCAATTTGTTGTTTTTACTTTTTAATAACTATTTAAAAAAAATAAAAAAAAAAGTTACTTAATTAATAAACCTTTTTCTTTACAAGTTTTTTTTTTCAACAACTAAAACTAATAAAGAAGCCTTTTTCGTTTGCAAATATGTGTTTGTTTAATAGTGTTAATTTTAAAATAAAAATTAAAAAAATAAAATAAAAAATTAAAAAATAATTAGTTTTTTATAAGAAAACATTAATTGATCAAATAACATGATAATAAACTCCCTCATGTTTGATTTTTTTTGAAACATGGATACTCTTATTATTATGTTTATTTATGATTTATTTCAACTAAAATTTTCTTATAAAAAAAATCAATTAAACTTTTTATTATTTTTAATTTAAAAAAAAAGCTTCTAATTAATTAAACATTTTATTAGTGTTAGCATTTGAAAAATAAAATTAATAAAATTAAATATTATAAGGAATTTTTTATTTAATTAGGTAATTTTTTAAAATTATTTTTAGTTATAAAAAAACAACAATTAAAAGGAGAAAAATAAAATCTGCAATTAAAGAAAAGAAAAAAGGAAAAATATGGCACAAGTGGTTCAACACCCTTGTTTCTTGTCCAACTTTGTAAAATAAAACAAGCCACTAACCAGCTGACAAGTGGCAGCTTCTTAAGAAGCGTCACTACAGCTCACGCCTAATTGTAGAATTGAAATAGCCTCAAACTCTATCCTATTTGTGAATATAATTGGGCCAAATGCAGTAGAAAAAAAATTGCCCCAGTAAACGAAGTTAACTTTTAACAGGAAATGAAATTTTGTGTAAAGTAAAATAAAACACAGGGATTTTTTTTTCCCAAGAAAACAAACACAATAAATTGACGCAGGTTTTCATTAATACAGGGGATTTTATGTTGTTTACCCATATTAGTAAGGGAAATCATTTAATATTTATATCTATAACATACGTACGATTTTTTGCTGTTATTCATGAGGGCTTTTATCCGTACGAAATGTCATACTGAATCGAAACTAGAGGAGAGAATAACTAAATTCAACTACATTATTTATCAAAAGCCGTTATAATAATCGAGTTCGAGAGAGAGAGAGAGCATACCGCGGGTTGATTGGTGGACGCGGCCACATGCAAAATAGTATTGCCTTCTCGATCCTTCCATCCCAACACCTGGCTTCTATCACACCCAGCCAGCCAACCACACAAAACCTTCAACGCCTCCAAGTTCCGGTTCCTCACCGCCACGTGGACAGCGGTCTCCCCTCGGACCGTTAACACATTGATCGATTCCGGGCAGGTCATAAGAAGTTCAGCCAATAGCTTAGCATTGTTTGTTTCAGCGGCGAAATGGAGGGGCGTTATGCCTTCTCTCCCCTGTACTCGGACCAGCTCCGGGTTCACATCTATCAAGGCACAGACAGTCCTGAAAAGGGCCTCCCGCAGGGCCACCTCGGCAGGGGTCAAACCACGGCCCTCCTGCAGGGCGGCTGCGGTCAATGCATGGGCCCGCCGCTGAGCCAGGTCAACGGGGGTATACCCATTGAGGTCCAGCTTTTTACCAAACGAAGGCATTAACCTCTGGATTTCTACGGCCATCAGAATCCATCCGTTCCTGGCGGCGAAGTGCAGCGGCGTCTCAATAAACTGTTGCTCTTCAAAGCCTTTCAGATAAATTGGGTTCTGCTCTATCTTTGTGTATAACGAAGGAATTTCTTCGGTGAGACCATTAAACATTTGATCCATTTTTTGTTTTTCTTTTCTTTATACTGATATATATGAATTGCTCAACGAATAATGAAAGATCACATATGTGGCATGTCATAT
>NW_012193091.1:486999-511999 GCF_000504015.1 Erythranthe guttata
AAAAAAGGGGGGGGGGCCCCCCCCCCCCCCCCCCCCCCGCCTTGTGGGCTAGTGCGCGCACGGACCCCAAGTGAGCGCGAACTTAGGCACATCAGTGTCCTACAATGCGTGTCGCCCCTCCTACCTCGTAACGCGCGCATACCTGAGGGCACGCGCAACTCTCAAAATTTTACCTCAAATCACGTCAAGATTTTGACGCACTTTACTAAATCGCGCGAGAATTTTTGTGCGCTCCACCGAATCGCTTGATAGTTCCACCTCGCTTAACCAAATTGCGCGAGCTCTTCAACGCCCCTACCAAATCGCGCTCGCTATCAAACGGATAAATAAAAAATATTATTTCTCCACGCCACGCCAACGATTAACGAAATATTACAACACCGATCTACTCTCGACACGATCCGGTACCCTTTTTGACGTGGCTCCCATATCGTCTCGAGAGTGGGGGGCTTGCGAGACAACTCCCACGAGGAGCCAACTCGCTCAGTAATACAACCCGCAGCGAGACAACTCCCACGATGAGACAACTCGCTCCATCCTACAACCCGTAGCGAGGCAACTCCCAAGAGGAGCCAACTCCCTCGGTACTACCAACCCGTAGCGAGGCAACTCCCACGAGGAGCCAACTCGCTCGGTACTACGAACCCGCAGCGAGACAACTCCCACGAGGAGCCAACTCGCTCGGTACTACGAACCCTCAGCGAGATAACTCCCACGAGGAGCAAACTCGCTCTGTCTTACATCCCGCAGTGAGACAACTCCCATGAGGAGCAAACTCGCTCGGACCTACAACCCCTTGCGAGCAAACTCCCACGAGGAGATAACTCGCTCAGTCATATAACCCGTTGCGAGGCAACTCCCACGAGGAGTCAACTCCCTCGGGTCTACGAACCCACAGCGAGATAACTCCTACGAGGAGACCACTCGCTCCATCCTACGACCCGCAGCGAGGCAACTCCCACGAGGAGCCAACTCGCTGGGTACCACAACTCGCAGCGAGACAACTCCCACGAGCAGCCAACTCGCTCGACTACAAATCCGTTGCAAGGCAACTCCCACGTGCAACCACCTCGCTCGATAATATTACTCACCGCGAGACAACTCCCATGAGGAGACAACTCGCCCGAAATTCACTATATAATCGCAAGCTCAAGTTAGCACAATTACAACCCTAGAAGCACTTAGAGATATTATGAGAATCTATATAGCCTGGCCAGCTTGATTACTCAAATTTATCTACTTGTATTCGATGGGTCATTCATTAAAACGTGGCCACGGTCCAAACATACTTAAGACCCACGAGGTCTAACAAGGGGCACGACCCCCATAAAAAAAAATCTTGAGAGTCTGATCCCCTCCTCAAGTACATCACGCACAAGGCTATATTTAAACACATATAAGCAACGCGTCAAAACATTGACAATGTCGAAAAATAACAACTCCCACGAGGAGAATACTAGCTCCGTGCTACTACATTATCGTAAGACAACCTCCACGAGGACATAACTCGATCAACTTTATTACCCCAGAGACAACTCCCACGAGGAGATTACTTGATCCGTGCTACTACATTATTGCGAGACAACTCCCACGAGGAGATAACTCGATCAACACCGACGACTCAAATAACTTACATCGCGACAACTTGGTTGCGCTACGCGCCAACGCGCCTTCACGCCCCTCCGACACACGCTCCAATGCGTTTTCGCACACCATTAGGCCATACGCCAACGATCGACTTCTACAATTTTTACTCTCGACACGATCTGGCACTCATTTCAACATGGCCCCCACATCGAATCGAGAGTGGGGGCCTTAATGATATGCATAATTGGGCCAACCCAATGGGCCTACAAATTATTTACATACTGGGCCACAAGCCTAATATCAAAGATCATTATCACCGAGGCCCAATCACCTTTAAGTAAGGTTTCGGCCCGACAATCTCAACTAAGCTATAAATAAAGGTTTGAACTCAATCCTTAAGGTACGTCCTATTAACTGAGCAATACTATTAACTGTATTCTCTGGACTATTTCTATGATCAGCACGTCTGACTTGAGCGTCGGAGGGGTTTCCGCCAGATCAACCCCCGGCCTAGTTCACGTGTTCTATGATCGCAGGTACCTCAGGATCATCAAGTTGTTAAGCAACTGGTCCGCTTTGCTCTCCCAGTTCTTTTTCTACACTACCCCAGATGATCTGAGTAATTAGCATCATCAGTATGCTTTGCCATGGTTTTAGTATGCGAAAGTGTGGTGTTAAGTATAGTAATATATACGAACAAAAGATGATTTTAGTGGCGGAAACTCTTAGTTTTTATTGATGGTTTTACTTTCTTTTATTACTTGCTTATCAGATCAGAAAGATCTTATTTATAGGCTTAACAGCCATACAATAATTTATTAGGATATTAATTGGGAAAATTATACTTTTCATCCCTCAAGTTTACACTGATTTCATATTTGGTCCCCATGTTAACAAAAAACACATTTGATTCCTCACGTTTCAATAATTTAATAATTTTGGTCATTTTCGTCAATTTATTGTTACTCCGTCGGGTAATGCAGTTTACGGGCACACACTTGATTCCGTTAGTACTAACGAAAAATTGAAAAAACTGACTAAAAGTTTTGAATTTTTAAAACATGAGGAATCAAGTGTATTTTTTGTAATTCATTAGGCAATAGAGTTGTTGGACGATGAAGAATAATTGGTTTCATACAGTATCCTGACGAGCTCCGAAATGTTGTAGCCCCTGTCGCTACCTAAATACAGCTGGTTGTGGAACCGAATAAAACTATACCTCGCGGAAACGAACGATAACTTCAATATTATCAATGACGAAAAGCAAATGCAAGTACCCCAGTAATAGAATGTCGTCCTGACCATCGTATCGAGCGGCCATATAAGCTTCACGGCCAACAGGTAACCCACCATCAACAGCACTATTGACAAATGGAGCAGAAAAGTTTTGAGCCTGATGGGGAGCAACGAAAATATAAACACGAGCGACACCGCCAAAGCGAGAGAATTCAGCTGCATGAAAGCATAGAGATCGATGTTCATGTAGATGGGTGCCATTGGGTCTCCACCGCCGGGGACGCCACCAGGAGGGCTGAGCACTGCTTGGTAAGTGGCGGTAGCGATCAGAACCGCCACCACTAGTAAGGAGTTTCGGGTCTCGCTCCGAATGCCGTAGTCTAGATATGCGCCGAGTTTTATCATTTTCTCCCAAATCGATACCTTTGAGCTCAAGTACTGAGCTACCGTAGTAGCAGCAGCAGTAGCATTAGTAGTAGTAGTAGTCAATTCTGATGCTCCAGCTTCACTGTATTTTCCGCTTGCTAATGCCGATACATACTAATTATCACAAAACACAATATATAATATATACAATTAACCTCTATAAATTAATACAATGGGGACTAGCAAAATTCTATTAATATAGCGAAATATTAAATTATCGAACTAAGAATTTAGTAGGTCTTATCGAGTCAAAATCAGAAAAAAACTATTATTTAAGCGAGGTTATTAATTTATAGAGTATTAATTTATTGAGGTTCTACTGTATTTCAAAATTATTACGTCGATCTCATTTCATTAATTAATTATTAAACGCAAACCTCGTATTGATTAGTGGACACGTCAGCATCCAAAATAGTATAGCCTAGCCCATATCCTTCAATTCCAACACATCTCTTCTACCACACCTAATAAGCCACCCAGTGGCGGATCTAGCCATGGTCTAGGGTGTGCAGTTGCACACCCTTGATTTTAAACAAATAATACCGTTATACATAAGTTTACAAGAAAAGTAGTTGGATGAGTTGGTAAAGGTGTTCCTCCTTTTGTTAATTGGTCCCGGGTTCGAACCCTCAGCCTCGAAAAAGTTGATTTTTTTTCAAATCTTTATATTTTTCACCCTTTTTCTCTTTAATATTTACACAATTCACCTAAAATTTTTAAATTGTAAATTTTTGGTCCACTATTTTTATAAAGTGATATTTAAATTTTTTATTCTACAATTTAGCACCCCCTTGGCAAAAATCCTGGATCCGCCACTGAAGCCACCCACATAAAACCCGAAACGCAGCCCACTTCCGGTTCCTCACCGCCACGTGGGCGGCGCTCTCCTCGCGGACCGTTAACACGTCGATCGATTTTGGGCAAGTGAGAAGAATTTGAGCCAATAAATCGGCATCGTCCGCTTCGGCCGCCAAATGGAGGGGCGTGATTCCCTCTCTCCCTTGAACTCGGGCCAGTCCCGGGTTCAACTTTATCATGGCTCCGGCAGTTCCGCCGTGGCCCCGCCGCATGGCCAGGTCAACGGGGGTCAACCCGTCGGTGTTCAGCTTTGTACAGAACGAGGGCATGAGCCTCTGGATTTCTAGCGCCAGCAGCGTCCGTCCTTCTCCGGCGGCTAAGTGCAGCGGCATGGCGGCGAACGGCTTCCGGTCGAAGTCGTGTAGAAAATCTGGATCGTGCTTTATTAGTTTGTACAAGGAAGCTATTGCTTGTTCATCGGAACCACGCAATAATACTTCTTCCATTATTATTTTTTCTCCAACTAATTTTTAACTTTGATCAATCTTCAAGGAATGTATATATGTTAAGTGTATATTTATACACTTAATTCTATCTTTTAATTGGAGCTTTTGATGTGTTTTTACGATAATTGGTGCTTAATTTGGTTATTATTTGTATTTTAGGTGCAAATTGAAGAATTGGCAACTTTTGGGGTGAAAACTGCAAATTCAGAGAAAAAGTGGGCCAAAAGTGAAAAAATCAGAAATCTGGAGAATCAAAGACCGCACGGCCGTGCGGATTTTAGTTCAAAATCTCACACGGCCGTCCGGATGGACGTGAAGGCGCAGTGAAGGAATTTTAATTACACAAGGAAACCCGCCCTATTATATTTTTGCACCCTATTTAAAGGCCAAGAGCACACAATTAGATCTATCTTTTACCTTTTATTTTTATTTAAAGGCCAAGAGCACCCTATTTGTTGCTAATTTGTGCAGGGGGGTTCAAGAAAAGTGCAAATTTCTCCAAAAATCCATTCCACCAAGAACGCCCACAAGGTGTTCGACGAATTGTCCGACTCAAGTTTGGGGGAAATTTTGCAAAGCAATCCACTCCTAATCCCTTCTACACACATTCTCAAGTCATGGGGAAACGAGGACGTGACGGGGAGGGCACTTCACAAGGCGAGGGAACTTCAAAAGGCAAGGGGAAGGGCAAGAAAACCGACCAAATTCCGACACCCGACGATGACGCTTTTTGTGTCGAAGGCGCTAGTGCTCGTTTCGAGAAGCAAAAGGGGAAGAAACTAGTAACGGAGCGTGCCTACGAGATCACCCTTCCACAATTTGCCCCGTTACATCAAGAATTCCTACGACGAGGGTGGCAAGCACTATTGGAACCGGAGGGTTCGATCAACCTATCATTGGTCCGCGAGTTCTACGCCAACAACCATATACACCTCACAGAGGAGCGGAACGTGAGCACGGTTCGCGGCAAGCAGGTCGAGTGGAATGCCTACGCAATCAATTCTTTCTATCACCTCCGACACAGGACACCATTCAATTGGGGGCAAATGCAACTTGCGGTCACACGAGATCAAATCGCCGAGGTGTTGTGCGATGGACCCCCCATTTGGTCCGAACTATCAACCGAAGAAAAGTACGAGTTAGAGTGGAAATGCATCAACCAAGTAGGCAAGGCGTGCCTTACGTTCATTTGTGCCAACCTCATTCCCACCCGCTCGTGGACTCGCGTGGACCCCGAACGGTGCGCTTTGGCATACTACATCCTCAAGGGCACCCCGATCAACATTGGCGCAATCATATCCGGCCGATTTTGGACCTCCATGGTCAACAACTCCAAGGGATTTTATTTCCCTTGCCTCATTACCAGCTTATGCAAAAAGGCGAAGGTCCCAACCAAACCGACGGACATTTTCACATCAATTCGAAATCCGATGAACGACCTTGCGGCCCGGCAATACAAGGCACCCATCCAAGATGGCGAGCAACCCGTCGAGAACCAACCAATAGCTCCACCCGAGGGTTCAAGCACAAGTTCGGACCGACGATTTCAACGAAGAATGGCGCGAGAGTTGGTGATCACGAGAAATCGGCTTGCAACGGTGGAGCACAAGGTGAGCACTATCGAATCCCTCCAACGGTGGTCGGGAAAGATGCTTCAAGACATTGTACGCCATTTGGCATGTGGCAATCCCGAGTGCGAAGAACCGGCTCCGTTGCCCGCACCGATTCTTGAGCCGGTACCCGAGCTTTCGGATGATGACGGAGATGGTAATGCTCATGCGCAAGGCGGAGTTGACGAGCAGCCCAACGATGGTCCCGACGCGTAAACAGGTGTTTTCTATCCTTAAACTCCGGGCAAATCACATTGAGGGCAATGTGAATTTTAAGTTTGGGGGTGGTTAATTACTTGTTTTCGTTTATGTGCGCTTTATGTGTGTTTTATTTTTTTTATTTATTTTGCATGCTTTAGTTTTTGTTTTAATTGCCGTTTTATTATTTTCGTTTTTCGAAAAAAAAAAAAAAAAAAAAAAATTGTGTCCGATGCATCGATGAATTATGATGATGATAGATGGTCAATGTTTGATGATGAGACTACTTGTTTTATGTTGATAAGGAGTATGTATTTGTTTAGCTTTCGATTCAACGGAACGTAGAAGTGAATTATTGCTAGGAATCACACCTTATGCATTGCTTTGGTTGAATGTTTTGCATTTTAAATTTGGAATTTATTTGTGCTCAATCATGCTTTGTTCGGTTTTAAATCTCACCTTAAGACATTTATGATACGAAGTGTTGGGTAGTAAGCGATTTGGGAGATGATTTGGGCCTTCTTTGAACCGTTTGAGCCTTTCAAGCCTACCTTTAAATTTTTATCCTTAGAACCTTGATTTGAGCCTCAGAGAGAAAAGGTGTTCTTTCTTTTAGCCAATATGTAGAAGGTAGAAAAGTGGAGATTTTTGAATAATTATCCCTTGGATTTCGGTCGAAATGTTTTATAAGATCTTTCTTCTTCTTCGAAAAAAAAAAAAAAAAAAAAAAAAAAAGAGAAAAAGAAGAAGAAGAATAGATTAGAAGGGAGAAATAAGGACTAGTGGATGAATTGTGTTGAAAACTCGAGTCATTGCCTCAAGGCAAAAGTGTTGACGTGTGAATTTTGGAGAATCGAGTTTATTAAAGTCCCTAGAGGTGAATTCATTGTTTCAAACGCCTATCTCTCAAATTTTGGCGTAATCACCTCAATTCAAGAAAATTAGCCACACATTCCCATATTACCTACCTCGGACCAAAGAGCCTAACAATTGAAAGCCACAAAGTCCCAATGATCCCAAGAGCTTATTGTTCAATATTAGTTGAGTAGAATAATTTGGTGAGTATTTGGAGTCAAATATATGCATGTAAGTATAAATTCTTTCTTTCTTTAACTTGCAAATATTGGATACTTGAAGCAATTGTATGATTTGTGGTTTTTGGTAATAATGAGTGACTAAGTGCCGTTGAATGTTAAGCTTGCGAATACCTATGAATTGTCATCATAATTGCAAGTTCTGAAAACGCGAAGTTGACCCATCGATCTATGTAATGAGATGTATGGTTTTGTTTTGTGCTATTAATTTGATTTTACTTGAGGACAAGCAAAAGTTCAAGTTTGGGGGTGTGTTAAGTGTATATTTATACACTTAATTCTATCTTTTAATTGGAGCTTTTGATGTGTTTTTACGATAATTGGTGCTTAATTTGGTTATTATTTGTATTTTAGGTGCAAATTGAAGAATTGGCAACTTTTGGGGTGAAAACTGCAAATTCAGAGAAAAAGTGGGCCAAAAGTGAAAAAATCAGAAATCTGGAGAATCAAAGACCGCACGGCCGTGCGGATTTTAGTTCAAAATCTCACACGGCCGTCCGGATGGACGTGAAGGCGCAGTGAAGGAATTTTAATTACACAAGGAAACCCGCCCTATTATATTTTTGCACCCTATTTAAAGGCCAAGAGCACACAATTAGATCTATCTTTTACCTTTTATTTTTATTTGGAGTTTTTATCGTTTCTACACGCAATCGAGGAGCAAGAGAACGAAGACGAAGACTTGACGAATCTTCATCCTAGTTTCCTTTTTCCTTTTCTTTTCTGATTTTTATGAATTTCCGTATTTTTATTATGCTTTTCGTTACGAACATGGGTAGCTAAGTTTTTATTCTAGGATTTTATTGGAACCCTATGTGGTGATTCGAACCTCTTATTCGACTTTTATGCAAGTTTAATTCTTCGATTATTTCTTCTATTTTGATCGTATTTAGTGCATGAGCGTAGCTAACTTATGTTGCTATTTGTTATTGTTAGAATTGATTGACAGATCGTTTTAATAATTAGAACAGGGATAGAAGAGCCTTCGAGTAATTTTTCACCGAATGCGTGTGTTGATTGCATGTATTATCGTAGACATACAGATAATACCTTAGGTAGCCGTTTACGAGACTTGTTATTTAATGCTTTATTTATATTAGGTTTGCATAGACATATAGTGAATCTTTTATGAATAATAGGTTTATAGCGCAGCGACAGCTGGTTATGAATAATTTCGTGTCTTAGGTTAATAATCGGGAATCGTAACTTGCATAATCGGAGATTAGTTGGGTGAAGAATTATCGCATAGGGGGAAGATAAAATCCTAGATCCGTTTATTATTGACTTTTTCTCGTGATTACTTGTTTTCTTAATTATTTTAATTTTATTAGTTAATTAAATTGACAACCCTGCGTAGGCTGGATAAAAATCGTAATTGTTAAGATTTGGTACTTAGGATTAAATAATTTGCGTATTCCCTGTGGGATCGACATCCGACTCTCACGAGTCTACTTTACTACTTGTTTGCGATACGTACACTTGCGTGTTGGTATTTAGCACCCAACAAGTTTTTGGCGCCGTTGCCGGGGAATACGGCTAAATTATTTATTTATCCTAATATTAAATTTGAACAATTTTTCTTACTTCAGCCAATTTTTTTTTTTTTTTTTTCTATTTTATTTAATTATTTTTTTATTTTGTTTTAGGTACTTTTTATGCGAAGAGGACACGACACGAGCCTGCTACCTCTTGATCCCGAAATTGAGCGAACGTTTAGGCAAGCCAGGAGAAATCAACGGTTAGCCCAAAACAATCCGGCAACGATGGAGGACGAGAATAATCGTGGAGAAGGTGACCAAGGGCGCCTACCGAATACGGCAGGGGAAATCGTCAACGAGCAAAACCAACGCCAGCTAATTAATCCACCACCGCGTCAACGAGCACTGCATGAGTACACCGTTCCAACGCTTAATGAGTTCCAATCAAGCATCCAGCAGCCCCCCATTGAAGCCAACAATTTCGAGATTCGAGCGGGACTCGTCACGATGCTCCAAAACAATGGTCTTTTCAGCGGATTGGCTCATGAAGATCCACATCTTCACTTGGTCAACTTCCTCGAAACGTGTGACTCGCACAAGATGAACGGAGTAAGATCCACATTTTGCTTGTATATATATCAGACTGTAGTGCATTCAAAACTGCATTTTTTGACAAAACAAGTACAAACTAGATAACATTCCACAAAATCTAAAAGATTATGTTGAATTTGACACCATAAAAATAAACGTGTAACCAAATTCATAATTAATAATAATTGTAATTATCCAAACATATGGGATTTTTCATAATTTTACTAAATCCAGGATAATTGTAATTTATCCAAAAAAAAATATTGTTCCAAAATCTGAAAGGTAATCTACCGGAATTCAAAATTTCCATTCCAATTTACACGCCAAATTGGACCTTAGATGAAAATTCATAAGCCAGAGGCTTATCTTTACCCGGTTCATTTATTTACATCTAAAAAGTCTTGGAAATTTCAGGAACCTTCTTGGAACTTGAAAGAAACATCGGTAAACGACGTCGTTTCTATTCTCATCTTCATTTTCACGAGGTAAGTACGAGCAATACACACTGAATTTCTTGATTGAATTTTACTTCAATTTGCATATTCTTGCGTAGGTACGTTCTGTATCACCTAAAATCATTTGCGCAAGTGTTTCGTGTAACTGCGAATAAATTAAAAATAAATGTGAAACAAAAAAAATAACAGTAATAAAATAAAAATGGAACCTTTATTTCTGACAGTGTAATTAGGGTTCTAGTGGTGTTTCTGTTCATAGTAACTTTTGAGTTATCTGGGTTTCATTTGTGGTGTGTTGGTTTTTATACTCATGATTGAATTAGTTTTTTTTTTTATTTATTCTTTTTTTGATCTAATTCAAAATATTTCTGAATAATTTCTCTTTGAAATTTTTCTGCAGATTCGTGTTTCTTGAGCTATAGTTCTACAATTCACATGACTGCGTCTTTTCGGGCTTTATCGAGCAAATTCAGGCCCGTCTATTCTTCGAAAGGAAGATGGGGTAATTTTTATTAATCCTCTGTTAATGATCGCGGATTAATTCATAATACAACGAAAATGTCGATAATATATAAAATTAATTGCACTAATTTTGTTGGCGCAGCTGGCACGGTGACTCCTAGAAAACTTGCAAACGATAATCCTAGTGAAGCACGTTTCGCAAAGGAGGAATCCGAGCCGAAAGTTGCTTTCGCCAGGCCGCCTTTACTTCCGCCACTCCTCGGACCATTGGTCGCTCTCTCGGTAATGCAATCGTCGACTAAGTGGGATAACAACGACGATTGAATTAAAAAAAAAAAGGTGACACTTTGTCTTTTTCCTTCGAGTTATTAGTATAATGTAGTGTGTGATTGTAAATAAATCTAAAAGCGCGTGTGTGTATTATATGTTGAAGATCTTTGCGAGGTAGTGAAGTATTTTGATGGTGAAGCTCAAAATAGAAGATGCGATGCTCAATAGTTTGATGTACCATGCGAGAATTGGGCTTATTATCGGCTTTATGCATACGTTGCATGTGTTTAGCAGTAGTCGAAATACGATATGTGGACTCTTTAAGAACCCTGCATTTACAGATTATATTCTGTCGTTACGGTGTTTAAAAGACGAGATTAATAAATAAAGTATTTATTGAATGTCGACACGTACACTCTGTAGCTGCGGGGAATGCGTCGAATAGTGTACTCACTATCTTGAATATCGTCTGATTTTTCAGCCAAAAAAAAAAAGTAATGAAGAAATAGAAAATCGAGCAGATCATTGAATACTAAAGTAGCTCGTAAAAATCATATAGTGTTTCCTCGATTATTATTATTTTTTTTTTCGACATGTTCGGCTATATTATTGAGGAAATGAATATATAATAAAAATAAGTTGAAGGAAATTTGATTACCAGTGCTACAACTCCTAGTTTGATAGGCGACTCGATGAGAACTTGAGCTTTCCTGCATGTAATTGCGAAAATCGTATTATTTTTTTTATCTCCTATTTAATAAAACCAGAGGTTCCGTATTTGTTTAGAAATTGTAATTTTTCCATACCCGATGACTAGTTGATCGCCTTTTACGAGTAGTGAGTAATAGCTGCATCCCCTAGTGAAAGGAACCTGTATCTTGTTCCAATCTGCAGTCACACAATCGAAATTCTCCTTATTATTTATTCTTTATTTTTATTTGTCAAAAAAAAAAAAAAAAAAAATTGGAGAGAAATTACCCAAGTGCCAATTTACGCCAGCTGTATAGTCGTTTCCTTCGCATATATGGTCGACGTTAAATTTCATATTATGACCCATGCACGTAGTTAATTGTTCCAAGAAACGCAAGACCTCCTATAGAATCGAGAGAGAAATTTCGTTACATGAATGAAAAGTGGTTCGATTATTCGTTAAATTTCTGAAATTAGAATATACGAATAGTGAATACCTTTTTCCCTCGGAATGGTTTAGGAAAAGAGTAGTCTTCGAAGAGACAATCTTCAGCTATCAAACTGTCGAGTTTTTTCAAGTTCTTGTCGTTAATTGCCGAATAAAACTGCATAACTGTCCGAGCAGGAGAAGGTGAGCTCGAGCTGGAAATATAATTCCGACGTGGGATCGCAAATAGTTTCGTTGGTTTTCTTTCGACGACCCTCTTCGTGTACTTGATTTCGTTTTTCGACTGTATACTCTGCCTGGTAATAAAACTGCTAAATCCCATAGCAGCAGCCATTGCTGGAAGATTTGAAACGGGATTTTACTTTGTTTTACGTGAAGTTTTACGGGAAGTTTTGAGTAATGTAAGAGGACGAAAAGGTCATTTTTTTGTTCCTTCGGAGGTGGAAAAAGGTATCTTGGTACTTTGCCTTGAAATGTAGCCAAAGAATTTGATTCCTATAAAATCTCTGCATGTTGAGAAAGTTATGCCCTTTTCAGACAGCCCGGAAATTTCTCCGTCTTCTTGTTTCGATTTTTAGACGATTAAGGAACATACTTGTTAATTCAGATATGTCGTTGGTTATTTCTACCAGCATAAATAACAAGAATCTAATTGGGTGAAATCGAAATTGGAATTCATCTTTTACTTCCGAACAAAATTGAAAATTTTCCGAAAAAGCCACTTTCGATCCGTTCCGTCCGAATTGACACAAATAACAAGAATGGTTAAAATATATAATATAACTTTATGACATGTTTTGTAATTCTATAGTATCTCATGTAATATTTTATAGGAAAAATAAGACCTAAAATTAAAAGATTAATTGCTATCAGAAACTATCTTTCGCATTTTAGCTTATCAGAAAATCTCTGTTTTAATTTGTTATTCCTACGCGTGGTTGTATTTATTGTGTTTTGTCGAACTCCATTTTTGATTTTCTTGCATTTCCCTGAAAATTTTCAAAAAATATGGAATAATATTGTGAAAATTCCCATCATATCCAAATTTGGAACTAGAAATTATAAACTAATGTAGTTTCTTAAATTTCAGAAACCCGGCCGATTCCGAAATTGAAATGAATTTTGCATTCTATTTTTTTTTGGAACAGAAATTGGAACCCATCTTTTACTTCCGAACAAAATTGGACAATTTCTATCAGCATAAATAACAATAATCTAATTGGGTCGTCTGGAAATTGCAAGGTCGCGCAAACAAAGAAACTTGTGTCTTGCGCAGAGAAATTATCGAAAACGAAATGC
This sequence comes from Erythranthe guttata, assembly GCF_000504015.1. The sequence goes on from NW_012193091.1 coordinate 500,148, forward strand.
TGTTGAATAAATCCACAAGCCACCAAAATTTGTTCACAGTGATAGTTTTACAGGGGAAACGTAGATAATAGTACCAAGAGTTTCAGACATTATAGTAAGTAACTTAGTACTGAGATTTCTTCCTAGGCGAATTCGAATACCGAGGAGAGGAAGATGGCGAAACGATCGAGACCAATGATTGTAATGCCTTTGCCGCTATCTTCATCTTGATTTGGCCTCTCTGTGGAACGGGACTTGTACTCTTGAAATTCTTGCTGAATGCAGCTGCTGACGTGGCATCGTTTACCTTTGTCCTCATTTTCTTGCGAGTGTTTTCTTTTTTCGACGTAAAATCGAACTAATTCTTGTTTTTTTGTAAGAGATATTGATTTAGCTGATCTTCGAGACTCGGATATCGAATAATGCGTGAGAATTCGAGTATATATAGGAAAATAATTTCGAGGTCGAGTTAGCCTTGTTTCGAGTTGTTGGGTGGGTAAGGGAAAATGGTAGCAATTTGTTGCCGGAGATTAGTAGTAGTGAATAGGCAGGGCAGTGAGGAACATGACAGCTAAAACAATTGTGACATTGAAAGATTCTGTCAGGGCAGCACATTTACATATTATTTTTTTTTTAATTATTAATATTATTATTTTTAATGATTTATTTATTTATTAATGTTTTGGCTGTTACAAGGCAGAGATGGTTTCCTATTATTGGATAGGGTAGATGATTTTTTATATGTCAACCCCATCTTATATGAGTAAACAATAATATGAGTTATAACAATATTTTTAAAAATAATTAACCATTCTTGTTATTTGTGTCAATTCGGACGGAAGTGATTTTTTCGGAAAATTTCAATTTTGTTTGGAAGTAACAGATGGGTTCTGATTTCCGTTCCAAAAAAATAAGAATGCAAAATTCATTTCAATTTTAGAATTAGCGGAATTTTGAAAAGTTCAGGAACTACATTAGTTTATACTCTCTTGTTCCAAATTCGGATATAATGGGAATTTTCGCAATATTTTTTTTATCATTTTTGATTTTTTTTAGAAAAAGGCAAGAAAATCCAAAAGAGAGTTCGACAAAACGCAATAAATACAACCGCATATAGGAACAACAAATTAAAACAGAGATTTTCTAATAAGCTAAAATGCAACAGATAATTTCTGATACAAATTAATTTTTTTAAGATCTTAATTTACTTGCCCCTTGGATTCTTATATACTTTTCCTATAAAATATTACATAATTTATATTATTGAATTACAAAATATGTCATAAGGTTTTATATATTTTGAAAAATGTTGAAATATTTGGAATTAAAATCGGACCAAAATCAAAATTTTCGGCAATTTTATATACAATTCCGATCATGTTCCAAATAAAATCGGAAAAAAAGACCAAAATTTAGGAAATCGAAATGAAAAATACGGTTCTATATTCGGATATTTTCGTATCGGAATTGCCGGAATTCGGGAATTTCATTCCAATTTCTAGTCCTATTCACAATGTAATAATTAGAGTAAAATTCATTTTATATCCATGTACTATGCGAAATATATCATTAACCCCCTGAAACCCCCTGCCGCTGTTAACCTTTTTACTGATACCGTTAGTCAAACCCTTTGATCGATTATTGGCTCTTTGTTTTTGGCGAAAATACTCCAAAAAAATCTAGGCTTAGTTTTGGCCATTTTTCATCAAAATTTGCACTCTTTTCAGCTTTTTTTCTTCTTCACTTTATTCAGTTATTTTTAAATTTATTCAGTCAGTTTTAACTGTTTTCAAACCTTTTTTTTTTCTTTCGTTTCTGCATAAAACAACTGAAAAATCGAATACATAAAAATGAAGCTTTGCGTATCGTAAATGCAAAAACCCATAAAATAGAAAACTGAAAATCCCTAATTTGAAATAATTGCAAAGCTGAAAACAAAGCTTTTCATATTATAATCGCAAAAACCCAAAAAAAAAAAAAAAAAAAAAAAAACTGAAAAACGAATTTTACCCTAATAATCTATTACCACTTGAGCTTTTCTCCCGCCAAAAAAAAATAAAACATTCAAGCTGTCACATGCTGAATGGGAATCTTTGGTCCAGCTGGCATGCCACCCTCCATCCCATCCCCGTGGCATTTTAATTTCAAGATTTCTTGCTCGATCAACCTTTCCTACAGTCGTACAGTCTGTCCTTTTACTTCATACTTCACAGTTAATTGAAGAAATTGAGATTGTAGTTGTTACCATGGCATCGAAGCGTGTTTGTAAGTGATGACCCATTGTACGGCATACGTGAGGTCAAATTTTATTTGTTACGCCCATACTTGTTTAAACGTGGAATAAGTATCTTGTCTTCTTGAGCTAGCTTTCAGAGACGAGTTCTACCCAAATCCATTTTAAATTATCCACTAGTATCGATTAGTGAATGCTGTACCACGAGCGTGTATTGCATATGGTAGCAAAATGTAGTATATTATACAGTTATACTGACCCTTTGTTGTGCAGTACAATGCACAAGTGTCCTCTAAACATGAAGAGAGCCATTTCAGCAAATGCCCCTTCAAATAAACAAAGTTCCAACATTTCACATTTCCCACTCAAAGGGTATTACCGACATTTCACATTTCCGACCAAATCCAAGCCCGAATATCATTCTCTTCGCAAAATAGTTGTCAAACACTCCACTCTCGTTTCACCAAACAATTTCAGAACACAAAATTAGAGATATCTTTCTTATGGTGAATTGTGCATATTGTAGTCCGAAAATTGTGAGAATTGTTCATTTCCTCTTCGATTAGAAAGCTAGCTGAGTGTTCCCGTCACAAGGGTTCAAAATCATGAGAGAAGGAACACAAAAGAGGACACTAGTAATGTATGGTTTCAATTCGAACAATGTGTATGCAATTGTGAGAATACCAATGCATCAGGCCGGAAACGCACAAATATCTTACCTCTGTTAAAGTTCTTTCACTTTGGGAGAGAAGAATCGTAATTTTGGAGAGTAGGTAGAACACTAATTTTTCGATCCTAATGTGTCATTAGCAGGTTATACGACAAAATTATACATATATATACCTTGAAATGATGGCAATACCCATTGAGTGAATGAAGTTTTGTCAATTCTGTAAAAGATACGCCGGAAGTTTGACTTTGGGGCAAAATGCAACATACATATATTTTGCAAGGGTGGACGTCAATTTTTTTTTTATTTCTAGGGGCCAAAGTGCAATTTGTCCTAATTTTATATTGTAATAAAAAAGTTTTGGAAAAAACCTACATAAATTTACATATATGTATGAAAGAAGTTCAAAAATATGCTGCTTGTAAATGGAGGTATGTTACTCATTCCTACTGCAAAGGTTATAAGTTTTATGCAAAAAAATGTAATCTTGAGAGGTGGAAAAAGGTATCTTGGTTCCTTGCTTTGAAATGTAGCCAAAGAATACGATTACTATAAATTTATTCTCCGTCTTCTTGCTTCGATTTCGACTATTAAGGAACATATTTGCTTAGATACGTCCTCGGTTGTTTCTTTCAGCATAAATTACAAGGATCCAATTGGGTCATCCGAAATTGCAAGGTCTTGAAAAATAAAATATGGAGGTTTTAGCATTCGGTACCCCTGTATAATGTCTAATGGTTAAAAAAATCCTTGTGTTAAAACAATAAGCACATACCCCCTTATGTTACATAGTCAACGATATTAAGGCTCCTCCTATGAGCTGTTCGTGTAATATACACGCCAAATATGCGACTGAGGTTCGATTTTTTTATATGAAAAGACCCAAATACCCTTTACATTATAAATTTCAAAAATAAGCCTCAAATAAAATTTTCATTTTTTTCAATTCAGTCCCTTGAAGGAAAGCCCTCTTCTTCCTTAAGTCAGGGACTGATTTGCAATTTTCCAAAAATACACTGAACATAGCTGACCGCCGCTCTCCTTCCGGCGCTCTCCGGCCTCACCTCCCTCCATATCCTCAGCCTCCGCTTCGCTCCACCACTCCAACAGTTTCTCCGACGAAATTCGGTTCGGATTGGAGCTAAGATTCAAGCTCATTATTCTTCTGCAAAACCCATCAACAACCCGTGAAACTCCAAGAAAATATCTGCCCTCATCGAAAACAGAGTTTTTCGGAGAAAAAAATCCAAGAAAAAAACTATTTATGCAAGATGCATGATGCCTCCGGATCCAAACATTCCCGTTGTTTTTCTGCTTTTTATCGTCTTCTCCGACGATGGCGGCAATTAAGGCTTCGGTGGTGGTGGCAATTAGAGCTTTGGCTGGAGTTTAGTAATTTTACTAGGCTCGCTAAGATTCTAGAATTTGCAAAAGAAGAATCGACTGGTGTGGAACTGGCAAGAAGAAGTTGGCAGTGGAGGGGACGAGAAGAGCGGATGAGGTGGGTGGTGGAAGGAAGAGACGGCGGCGACGTGAAGATGTGATTGCCGGAGGTGGTGTTGTGAGTTAGGTGGTGGTGGCCGTGATTGCAATGAGGAAGAAAAGTTTTGGGGGAGACATCTTCTTTCTCTCTGCTTGGAGGCGGCGATGGGAGTTTGCCGGTGGTTGTGAGTTAGGTGGTGGTGGCCGTGATTGCAATGGGGAAGAAGAATTTTGGAGAAGATACTTTATTTCTCTCTGTTTGGAGGCGGCGGTTTGACGAGGTGATTGCCGGTGGTGACGTAAGGAGTTTGCCGGTGATCGTGGCAATTTCAATGGGGGAAGAAGCAATTTTCTCTCTTTTCTTTTCCTTTTCCATTTTTTTCCATAAAAAATGTGTTTTTTTTTTCTTTATTTAAGAAATTTTAAAAATTTCAATTTGATTCAAAGTTTTGGATTAATTATATTTAAATCCAATTCGATTTTATGTTTGGCAAAATTACAATTCAGTCCCCTAAGTTAAGGTTTAGAAGTTTAGTAAAATTGCAATCTGGCCTCTATTATATATTAATTCGAATTTTATGTAATTAATTGAAGGGTACCTGTAGACGAACAAATTTTCAAGTAATTAAATTGCTAATTTCCATAGAGCCGAGTGATTTTTAATCAAGTGGCAAATATGTAATTATGCATATAAAGTCATATATATTATATATTAAATATCAATTATATGTTTTTTATTTTAATATTAGGAATTAAATAAATTCCTAATTTAAATAGATAATTGATTTTAATATATATATATATATATATATTGACCAATAGGATTATTTCTTCTCTGCCAAGTTACAAGAGATAAATATCAATTTAATTCGGGCCAATCAAATCGCGCCACATCATTAGTAAGGCCCATCAAGGACTCTTATTCTACCATTATAAATAGGGATCCTCCCTTCACAATTCAAAAACACAACTGAAGGAGCAGAAATCGTAGGAGCAAAATTCTCTCTACAACTCAAGAAGCAAGGAAGAAGAATCCGTAGGAGGTAAGATTCTCTCTCTACATTCAAAGTGTTCTTCGTCTGCATTCAAAGTGTTCTTGAGCAAGTTCAAGGCAGTCTTCATCAAAATCTAGCGTTCGATCCGAGATAACAGTGCCAAACCTTCGGATTAACGTTAATCAATTCAAGTCAAGATCACCGGAAGATTGAAGGGCCAAATCCATCAAGAATTTCAAGATCTTCAAGTCAAATCAAGTCAAAGTTCAACGTTCGATCCGAGATTCAAGTCGCAAGACCCTCAGAAAACGTTATTCAAATCCAAAATCAAATCCGGAGAAGATCAAGTCAACGACCCGACTCCGAAAATTCAAGTCAACTATATATTGTTCTAGAGAGAAGAATCAGAGGATTAAAATAGAGATTGTAACCCGCAATTTATTTATTTTAATTCAATAAAATCATCTTTGTTCAATTTTTCTTGTTTGTTTATATCGCAGATAAGAATTTGTTGTTACAAATTTTGGCACGCCCGGTGGGACCTCTCTACCTCTCATCTCTTCTCTCTCTCGAAGATCCTAGTAGCTGTTCTACGTTCACGATGAAGGCTGCTACTTCAAATTCATCAAGCATGGGCGTAGTTACAAGGAGTATGGCTAAGAAGCTGCAGACATCCTCCGGGACTAGCTCAACGCCCCAAATCATCGAAGAAGGCTCGTCACCTCTCGTCAACATAGGTGGAGGCGTGGAAGGATCTAGAGGAGAAGCTTCATCATCCACGTCCCTTTCGGCATCAAACTACTCTGAAGTGGCCCCCGTCATGACAACACATGCTACGACCATGGAGGAGCAAATGGCGAATTTGACCAAGGCCATTGAAGGGCTAACAAAACACATTCAAGAACAAGACTCCCAAATCGCGATATTGAGGAACAAAGTTGACAGTAGTTACGAAATGGGAAAACAAGGTGAAAATCACACCGAAGCTGAAACTTCTGCAAGGCGACATCCAACCGACAGGGAGAAGAGCTCAGCTGAAGAATTCCAGGTTTCGTCAGAGGGGTTGATCCCTATAGACCAATTGAAGGAGTTCATCATGGGAACTATCAAGAACAAATTCGATGAGGGTTCAAAATCATCATCAACATACACCAAGCCATACACTCTGAGAGTAGATGACTTGAAGATGCCAATTGGTTACCAACCCCCGAAGTTTCAGCAATTTGATGGCAAGGGCAACCCAAAACAGCATGTGGCACATTTTGTTGAAACTTGCAACAATGCTGGGACTTTTGGAGACTACCTCGTGAAACAATTCGTTCGATCGTTGAAGGGGAATGCTTTTGATTGGTATACGGACCTAGAGCCAAACTCAATCGACAGTTGGAGTCAAATGGAGCAAGAATTTTTGAATCGCTTCTACAGCACCCGAAGAACAGTGAGCATGATCGAGCTCACAAACTCTCGCCAGTGGAAAGAAGAGGCCGTCATTGACTACATTAACCGTTGGAGGAATTTAAGCCTGAATTGCAAGGATCGATTGTCAGAGCCTTCAGCTATCGAGATGTGCATTCAAGGAATGCGATGGGGACTCCGATATATCCTGCAAGGGATTCAACCTAAGACTTTCGAAGAGTTGGCCACTAGAGCGCATGATATGGAGTTGAGCATTATGGCTAGTGGAGTTGAGGGACCACCATTTCAAGAGCCTCGACAGTCCAAAGAAAAACAAGACTTTCGGAAGGGGGGTAGAGTTTTCTCTAAGACCTCAAGCAAAGAATCTTTGGCAGTGAATGCAACCCCTATCAAATTTCAAGGAAAAGTGAACGGAAACAATGAGGAAAAACAAGATTTTTCCCAAGAAAGAAGAAGACTTACTCTAAAAGAAATGCAAGCAAGGGAATATCCATTCCTTGACACCGATGTGGCTGGAATATTTGACGATTTGCTAGGTTTAAAACTTATCGAATTGCCTGAAATGAAGCGCCCCGAAGAAGCTAACAAGACCGATGACCCAAAATACTGCAAGTATCATCGGTTGGTCGGGCACCCAATTCATGATTGCTTCGTATTCAAAGATAAAGTTATGCAACTAGCTCGCCAAGGGAAGATATCACTTGAAGAGATCAGCGCCACTACAAATTTTGTCGTCATCACTTTTGAGTCCCTTGACATGACGACAACAAACGTACACGAAGGAGATGATGATCATGTTAACATCTCATGCAACACGATAATTGAAAAGGAGATCGCTGCTAGTGGAACAACTCCGTCTTCAAATGAGGTTTGTACCGTGATTGGTAAATGCATGTCAACAATGACTTTCGCTGATGAAGATTTACTTCTTGGTTCCAAACCACACAATAGGCCATTGTTTGTTGCCGGCTATGCTCGTGAGCAGAAGGTGAATAGAATTTTAATCGATGGAGGTTCTGCAGTCAATATTTTGCCGTTGCATACTTTAAAGGAATTGGGGATCTCCACGGAGGAGCTCAAAACTAGTCGCTTGATGATCCAAGGATTTAATCAAGAAGGACAAAGGGCCCTTGGTATCATAAGGATAGAGTTGTTAATGGATGATATGTTGTCCACTCCACTGTTCCATGTCATTGACGCAAGAACCTCATATCGCATGCTTCTCGGGCGACCTTGGATACATGAGAATAATGTGGTTCCTTCTTCTTGGCACCAATGTTTCAAGTATTGTCGAGACGGAGTAGTTAAAATAATACTCGCCGATGATAAACCGTTCACCGAGGCAGAAGCCCACTTTGCCGATGCTAAATACTATCTTGATGATGAGAAGACGGTAAAGGCCAAAGAAATTCTACCAGTTGAAGAACCAAAGCGAAGAAATAATCAAGACAAGGCTCCTTTAGCGTGTGAGGCTTTGAAAGATTTGATGTTTCCCTTAACACCAATTGACGAGAAGCGATCAACTTCTCAACCACCTAAAGGATTTGTTCATCCCACAGAAGAAACCCAAGAGGAATGCGAAGAATTCTCCGAGTCCCAAATGACAAAATGCTTTGGCCCAAATGCTTATAAACTCTTAGTGAAAGCTGGTTTTAACCCACATGAAGATTCTACGCTTGGAAGGCTTCCTGCCGAAGTTGCTGGCGAAAAGGTGCATGGCCTCAATACTACTCAAATAATGTTGAAAGAAAAAGGACATGCTATTCAAAGTCCTCGAGTTGGTCTTGGATTTGTTCCTCAAAAGCCAATTCGTATTGCTATCAATAGAGCTACCAGTAATTACATAATCGAAGACGAATTCTCATCAACAGACGATTTTCTTGAAAGTGAGACAAAAGTGAGAAGGACATCCGTCTTTGATAGGCTTACACCATCTGTCTTCGATAGACTTGCGCCATCCGTCTTTGATAGACTTGGACCACTTAGAGAGTGGGGGCATAAGAAAGGCGACAAACGAGGGTTTGATAGACTTACGCCATCCGTTTTTGATAGGCTTGGACCACTTAGAAAGTGGGGGCATAACAGAAGCAACAAGCAAGAGTTGGGTGTCTCTAATACTAAAATCACCAAAACACGAAGGGTTCGAAGTTCGATTCCATCTCGCATGAAACGACGTACTTATTTAACCATATCATGTGGTGAAGAGTTGAAGGCTAAAATACGAACCGTCGTCTTTACAAAAATCCAAGACGGCGAGGAAGATGACAGAGAAAGTGTGGCATCATCATATCATATCACTTTAACTGAGATAGACGTGATTGAGGAAGAAGACGCTGAAATTGCTCCACCCGAGCTTGAAGAAAGAGTCAAAGCCACGATCGATGAGTTAAAGGAAATAAATTTAGGAGACACAGAGAATCCTCGACCAATCTACATTAGCGCCTTATTGACTATGAATGAAGAGGAGACTTATGTTGAATTGTTGCACGAGTTCAAGGATGTGTTCGCATGGTCTTATAAAGAAATGCCCGGATTGGACCCAAAAGTGGCAATACATCATCTCTCCGTGAAGAAAGGAGCTCGCCCTGTGAAGCAAGGCCAACGTAGATTTAGACCTGAATTAGTCCCTGCAATTGAGGCTGAAGTGAACAAACTTATTGAAGTTGGTTTCATTCGAGAAGTCAAGTACCCAACATGGATTTCAAGTATCGTCCCTGTTAGAAAGAAGAATGGACAAATTCGTGTGTGTGTTGACTTTAGAGATTTGAACGAAGCATGCCCTAAGGACGACTTTCCAATGCCAATAGCCGAACTAATGATTGATGCTACTACGGGCCACGAAGCATTATCATTTATGGATGGATCGTCCGGATACAATCAAATACGAATGGCGCCAAGAGATGAAGAATTAACAGCCTTTCGCACTCCTAAGGGCATCTATTGCTATAAAGTGATGCCATTTGGCTTGAAAAATGCCGGTGCTACATACCAAAGAGCCATGCAGAAGATATTTGATGACATGCTCCATAAAGATGTTGAATGTTATGTGGATGACTTGGTGGTTAAATCCAAAAGAAGGGAAGATCATCTCCAAAATTTGAGAAAAGTCTTCGAGCGCTTGAGAAGGTACCAATTGAAGATGAATCCATTGAAATGTGCATTTGGTGTTACTTCGGGGAAGTTTCTTGGATTCGTAGTTCGTCACCGAGGCATAGAAATCGAACAAGCCAAGATTGATGCAATTTTAAAGATTCGCGAGCCTAGGAACATTCATGAGCTCAAAAGTTTGCAAGGAAAGTTGGCATATCTAAGAAGGTTCATTTCAAACTTAGCCGGTCGATGTCAACCATTCAGCCGACTTATGAAGAAAGATGTTCCCTTTGAATGGGATGAAGCTTGCACTAGTGCCTTCGAAAGCATAAAATCGTATTTAACGAAGCCTCCTGTGTTGATTGCACCAGTGCCCGGACGATCGTTAATACTCTATATTGCTGCTCAAGAACGATCTGTCGGAGCTTTACTAGCCCAGGAGAATGATGATGGAAAAGAGAGTGCCTTATACTACTTGAGTAGAACAATGACACCAAATGAATTGAACTACTCGCCAATCGAAAAGACATGCTTAGCGCTCATTTTTGCAATTCAAAAGTTGAAGCATTATTTTCAAGCACATGTTGTCCGTCTGATCTCAAGGATGAATCCTCTTAAGTATGTCATGTCAAAACCCGTCCTATCCGACAGACTCGCAAGGTGGTACCTGCAATTGCAGCAATTTGACATAACATATATTCCACAAAAGGCTGTGAAAGGACAAGTTCTAGCCGATTTCTTGGCGGATCACCCTATCCCTGCAGAGTGGGAGCTATCCGACGATTTACCCGATGAAGATGTTCTTGTGATTGAAGTTTGTCCTCCCTGGAAGATGTACTTTGATGGAGCTTCTCATAGAGAAGGAGCTGGCGCAGGAGTAGTTTTCGTCACACCCAACGGCGAAGTGTTGCCTCACTCTTTTACCTTAACACAAAATTGCTCTAACAATGTTGCTGAATATCAAGCTCTTATCCTTGGGCTAGAAATGGCAGTTGATATAAAGCGACTAAATTTGGAGGTATATGGAGACTCCAAGTTGGTGATCAATCAGATACTCGGATCGTACGAAGTAAAGAAGCTCGATTTACTCCCTTATGTGGATTATGCTAAAAGACTTATCGGATACCTTGGTGATGTGACGATAGAGCATGTGCCAAGAAAGGATAACAAACAAGCAGATGCATTGGCAAAACTTGCTTCTACTTTAGCCATGCCCGAAGACGGAGCTCGTATATCAATTTTCAAGAGGTGGGTCGTACCACCAATTTTTGAACACGAAGAAATTGAAGAAGACGAAACTCGAGTGGTTTACGTGTTTGAAATCGAGAAAGAAGATTGGCGTCAATCGTTTGTGGATTACTTGAAGTACGAAAAGTTGCCTAATGATCCACGTCAAAGGGTTGATATTCGACGTCGTGCGGCTCGTTTCATCTACTATAAAGATACACTTTATAGACGTTCATTTGATGGAGTCTTCTTGAGATGTTTAGGTGATGACGAAGCCATTCAAGCCATAGAAGAAGCTCATTCAGGAGTTTGCGGCGCCCATCAGTCAGGACCCAAGCTACATTTCCGAATAAAAAGAATGGGCTATTATTGGGCCATCTATGGTGAAGGACTGCATGGAGTATGCCCAAAAATGCCAACCTTGTCAATTTCATGCAAACTTTATTCATCAACCGCCGGAGCCATTGCACCCTACTGTTGCTTCATGGCCCTTTGATGCTTGGGTTTTGGATGTGGTTGGACGTATGACAAAGTCTTCCGCTGGACATCTCTATATCTTGGCAGCAACAGACTACTTTTCCAAATGGGCTGAAGCAGTGCCTCTTCGAGAAGTAAAGAAGGAGAACGTTGCTGATTTCATCCGCATCAACATCATCTACCGTTACGGAGTTCCTCGGTATGTGATCACAGACAACGGAAAGCCATTCTGCAACGGTGTGATAGATAAACTTTGTGAAAAGTTTGGCTTCAAGCAAAGAAA
>NW_012193091.1:513183-531227 GCF_000504015.1 Erythranthe guttata
TTCCTCGCTAGATGACAAAGAGCTAAAGGTGTTTACCTCTCAGAAGGCATTGAAAAAGGACGGAAGCAACTTGTCTCACTTTGAGAAAGGTTAAGTTGCTTGCAAAAGAAAGGGTGACAACGACCTTGAAGAGCGATCAATCTGTGGAGAAGAGAACAAGAGCCTTGAAGAAAAGTCAGCAGACGAGCCTACGGTAAAGCATGAGAAGATGACGAAGGAATTAACATCATGAGAGAGGAAAGCCTCGAACAAAATGGTTAGCTTGCGCCGGAAAAGTGGTGAATCATCTATGTACCGCTTGTGGTGAGGCGCCAACTTTGCAATATTTGCACGAAGAAACTCGGTTGCGGTGAGGCGCCCAACTTTGGAATATTTACATGAAGAAGCTCGTTTGTGGTGAGGCGCCCAACTTTGGAACATTTGCACGAAGAAACTCGCTTGTGGTGAGGCGCCCGACTTTGGAATATTTACACGAAGAAGCTCGCTTGTGGTAAGGCGCCCGACTTTGGAATATTTGCACGAAGAAGCTCGCTTGTGGTGAGGCACCCAACTTTGGAATATTTACACGAAGAAACTCGCTTGTGGTGAGGCGCCCGACTTTGGAATATTTGCACGAAGAAACTCGCTTGTGGTGAGGCGCCCAACTTTGGAATATTTGAACGAAGAAACTCGCTTGTGGTAAGGCATCAAACTCGGAAATATTTGCATGAAGAAGCTCGCTTGCCGTGATACGCCAAACTTTGGAAAGTCTCGAGAGGACGCTCGCTTGTGGTGAGGCATCAAACTTTGAGATAGTCGCAAGAAGAAGCTCGCTTGTGGTGAGGCATCAAACTTTGAGATATTCGCAAGAAGAAGCTCGCTTGTGGTGAGGCGTCAAACCTTGGAATATTTGAACGAAGAAACTCGCTTGTGGTGATGCGCCAAACTTTGGAATAATCGCAAGCAGAAGCTCTCTTGTGGTGAGGCATCGAACTTTGAAATATTTGCACGGAGAAGCTCGCTTGTGGTGATACGCCAAACTTTGGAAAGTCTCGAGAGGACGCTCGCTTGTGGTGAGGCATTAAACTTTGAGATAGTCGCAAGAAGAAGCTCGCTTGTGGTGAGGCGTTAAACCTTGGAATATTTGAACGAAGAAACTCGCTTGTGGTGATGCGCCAAACTTTGGAATAGTCGCAAGAGGAAGCTCGCTTGTGGTGAGGAGTCGAACTGTGAAATATTTGCACGAAGAGACTTGCTTGCGGAGGGCATGAATAATCAAAAGTGTGCCTTCATCAGCGGGTTGATGCTCGAATAGCCAATTTTTGAGAAAGTACCTATGCTTGTCCCCAAGAATCACCTGGCCGTTGAGCTGCCTGTGCTTGTCTTCGAAAATCACCGACTGTTGAGAGCCACAAAACAAGTATCTACCCTTGAAGTAAAACCATCGCAAAACCTGTCAAAACAATTCAAAAGAAAGAGCGATTAGTTTGACGAAAAGAAGGGTTCAATAAATTCAATGGAGAATTCGAAGAAAGCACCAGCAAAAAAAGGGGTAAATAAAAAATATATATGTTTATGTATATATAAAAAAAAAAAATCAAGAGACAAGGTGAAGAGGATGCTCGAAATTCTGTAAACAAGAAAAACTAGATGGCTGATGAATGATAAGATGAGAGCACGGGCACCTCCTTTTATAAGCTACGAAAAGACAAATCCTAATGGTATTAGGATTAGGAATTATCCAATTGCAAGGATTTGTAGTGCATGTTTGAATTAAAGAATCCTTTTGCATGTATATGTGAGATGACGTGGAGAAACTTCTTCTATTGTTTTTTTGCCCCACTTGGAGTTTGTAGAATCGGAGTATTGTACATGAGGGGTTGTTGTCCAATGGGAATTCTTATGCATGAAGAATTCTTATGCATGAAGAGTTCTTGTTCAAATTTTCTAATTGCAATTAAAGTTGCATTCCAAGTCTCTCTCGTCATATTTGGTTTCGGGTGGGACCAGTTGCTTTTATATATATTGACAAAAACATGATTCCCTACAAAGAGGCGTATACATGTGTTTATTCAATGATTTTATTTTTGAGGCCGATTTCATTAAAAAAAAAAGAAATCGGGTCTAAGTTTAATCCACTCTGATTTCACAAAGGACCCATGGAATCAAAATAGCAAAGGGTCGTGTCTATGAGAATACCGAATTATGTTTAGAAATGAAAGCTCCAAACTATTCGTGACTTATTCACTTCAAGATGCATCGTCCGTGAACAAGTCTCGAGGGGGCATTTGTAGACGAACAAATTTTCAAGTAATTAAATTGCTAATTTCCATAGAGCCGAGTGATTTTTAATCAAGTGGCAAATATGTAATTATGCATATAAAGTCATATATATTATATATTAAATATCAATTATATGTTTTTTATTTTAATATTAGGAATTAAATAAATTCCTAATTTAAATAGATAATTGATTTTAATATATATATATATATATATATATATTGACCAATAGGATTATTTCTTCTCTGCCAAGTTACAAGAGATAAATATCAATTTAATTCGGGCCAATCAAATCGCGCCACATCATTAGTAAGGCCCATCAAGGACTCTTATTCTACCATTATAAATAGGGATCCTCCCTTCACAATTCAAAAACACAACTGAAGGAGCAGAAATCGTAGGAGCAAAATTCTCTCTACAACTCAAGAAGCAAGGAAGAAGAATCCGTAGGAGGTAAGATTCTCTCTCTACATTCAAAGTGTTCTTCGTCTGCATTCAAAGTGTTCTTGAGCAAGTTCAAGGCAGTCTTCATCAAAATCTAGCGTTCGATCCGAGATAACAGTGCCAAACCTTCGGATTAACGTTAATCAATTCAAGTCAAGATCACCGGAAGATTGAAGGGCCAAATCCATCAAGAATTTCAAGATCTTCAAGTCAAATCAAGTCAAAGTTCAACGTTCGATCCGAGATTCAAGTCGCAAGACCCTCAGAAAACGTTATTCAAATCCAAAATCAAATCCGGAGAAGATCAAGTCAACGACCCGACTCCGAAAATTCAAGTCAACTATATATTGTTCTAGAGAGAAGAATCAGAGGATTAAAATAGAGATTGTAACCCGCAATTTATTTATTTTAATTCAATAAAATCATCTTTGTTCAATTTTTCTTGTTTGTTTATATCGCAGATAAGAATTTGTTGTTACAGTACCATAGTGACTTTGTTTTAGTCAACATATTTATTTCCACTAAGGGCGGCGAACTAAATAAAATGCAACATAGAAGGTTAATTGCTAATTATTTTAACATGAGACCTTTTTAGCCATTACACCTTACACAGGGGGTCCGTGCAAATAACTCATAAAATGTATCTCACGCAAATAAATTATCGTGAACGAAATGCTGATGAACAAATCCAAAAGCAACCAAAATTGGTTTACATTGATAGTTACACGGAAAATATATAGATATTACTAAGAGTTTCAGACATTATAACTTTAACTGAGATTTCTTCCTAGGCGAATCCGAATACCGAGGAGAGGAAGATGGCGAAACGATCGAGACCAATGATTGTAATGCCTTCGCTGCTATATTTATCTTGATTTGGCCTCTCTGTGGAACGGGACTTGTACTCTTGAAATTCTTGCTGAACGCCGATGCTGATGTGGCGTCGTCGTTTACCTTTGTCCTCATTTTTTTTTTGAACGTAAAATCGAACTGATTCTTGTTTTTGTAAGAGAGATTGAGCTGATATACTTGAAACCCTGATATTGAATTGTAGCGGAAATCGACTGTATATATATATAGGGAAATAATTGTAGGAGAAACGAGCAATTTGTCGCCGGAGATTAGTAGCAGTGAGGGAACATGACAGCTAAAATTTTGAGACATGGAAAGATTCTGTTAGAGCAGCAGATTTCCAAATTAATTATTTTAATTTTTTGTGTTATGGTTGTTTAGTGTTTTGGTTGTTACAAAGCAGAGATGTTTTCGTATAATTGAATTAGGGGACATGATTTTTTTATATGCCAACCCCATCTTATGTGATTGAGCAATAATAGGAGTGTGTCCCGCACGGGATTATTCAATGGTTGTTGCAAGTGAGTTCGTGTCAGTTGACTCAAGTTCGAATTTTCCTTGTCAACCGTTGCTAAATCGAGTTTGTCACACATAGTTAGTCTAATGTCAGATTTATTCAGTGCACCTATATGGTTGGACTGTGTAGCATGAAAACTTCAACTTGTTAACGTTTCCGTGTGTCGGAAACTCGAAGACACATGCCGGATACCTTTTGGGCTATTTTGCAATTTCTAAACAGTTATAAACATGTTTGAATAGCAATTTTTTAAAATATTTTTGTTGTTTTCCAAATTATTTACATGATTTAATGATCAACTAAAAGTTATATTTTAATATGTTGGTATAAAAATATGTAAAAAGAATTTATATATAAAAAAAACTTATATAGTTATATATGTTTAGATAGAATATTTATAAATATACCTCTACGCTTTTAATATTTACACGTTTCCCCAAATTTCCTTATCCCCATTTTTTGAACATGCCGTTTCCCCTTATCCGTTTCCTCGTTTTCCCATATTGTCGTTTCCGTTTCCGTGTTACATAGTGGTTGGACGATCACTTTCCAACAGTTACTAGACAGATAAAGCAACCAAATACACTACAACATTTTGAGGCTTTTACGACGCAATTTTTACCAGACGGTTTCATAACCGTCGTAAAAAAAGGTATTCTTGACGGTTTTATAAGATTCTTGACACATAGAAACCGTCAAATATATTGGTTATCTTGACACTTTTTAATCCAATCTTGACGAATTATAAGCGTCACATAAAGTTTTATAAAATTGCTACTTAAGATTACCCGTTTAATGTTTTATAAAACGGCTAATTAAACGATTTAAATTAAACAACACAATCTTATATTATAAAACATAAAAAAAAAAAAAATTACGCTCCAGCTCTAAACAACGCAATTAGGGATTTATCAGCAGTACCACCGCCGGTGCTACAACACCTCCACCGTCCCGCTTCAACTGCCCGCGATTGCTGCGACTGCACCGCGACCTTTACCACCATGCCGAGAGTGCTGCCGCCGACGCACAATTGCTTCCGCCGACGCACAATTGCTTCCACCGACGCACGATCGCTTCCACCGACGCACATCCGCTTCCACCGTCGCACATCCGCTTCCATGGTCGCACAACCGCTTCCGACACGCCACTAACGCTACCATTACGAATTCGAGGCATAAATTGGAATTAGGTATGACAAAATTACATATACATCTCTTCCAATTACGCTTGGTGTTATTTTTTGGCTTGATTGGGTTTTGATATTGTGGGTTTTCTACAAATTAGCTATGGAATTCATATGGTTCAGAAAAATAGAAAAAACTGTAGTGAAAATACTTGTGAATTTATACTAATAAGTCAGATTATATATAAATCTCTAAATAAGTTGTTAATTCTAATGCTAATATTTAATTGTACAATCTGCCAGCATATGATTATAATTAATTTATTCATATGGTACTGTTGTAGAACCATTAGATATTTAGAGGTAGAAATTAAAGCATATATATATATATATATATATATATATATATATATATATATATATATATATGACCAAATAAATCACAATTGAATCAGTTTATATTGTGTTTTTTTAATAGTTAGATTGTCCACTTTCTAACATTTTGATTACAAATTTTGCAGTTATTTTTCGATATCAGCGAGGTTAAAACAGTTTTCCAGAATCAACTCAAGGATATCATGAATCACTCAAGTCATCTTTCGAGGTTTTGAAAAATGGTGAGAATCAAGTGGAAAATCCACTATATATACTGAACTTTATTTTACAACTTGCATATCATGAATAAAAGCTGGATTAAAATTCGAAACCGACTCCAGTCCGAGTACATAAATGGTGTCAACGCCTTTCTTAAGTTTGCATATAGGAATGGGAGTTTAGGTGATGAAATCAAGTGTCCGTGCACTAAATGTCAGAGTTTAATGAATAGAAAAAAGGGAATTATTGCTTCTTTTCAAAACGTGTTGAACTTAATCTAATCTCTGGTTCTTTTAGTTTCATACAGGTGAGCTAGCATTGATGTAGAACCATTGTCAAGGATAAGGCTATTAATTGTTATCAAAGATAAGGCAGTTAACCCATTTCGAGTAAGATTTTTCTCTATCTAATGGAAGAGTTAAAAGAGTTAGCAAACTTAGTCTATAAACTTCATCATTCATATCGATACATTATCGCTTTATCCTTAAATTTTGGCCTGATTACCAAAATTTCGTTTTTTAGTTTTCAACTCAAGTGTTTGGTTTCGTGCTGATTATTTTTGCCTATTTGATGATTAATTCTCTGAATAAGGTCTTCATCAGATGATTCAAGATTTTTGGGGTTTTAGATTTTCTGCACATGAATTTTATAAGCTTTAAAACATGAATTTTGATTATTTTGTTTCTGCTATGAATTCTAATTCGTAAAAAATGTTCTTAAGAAATCTATTTCGTTCACACAGGTTATGAATCGTGGAAAGCGCCAACGCAAATCTATCTCACAGGTAGATGGAGAATGTAGCTTATTTTTTTGTATTTGTCGAATTTTGCAGACTGCGGTTAAATGCTTAGGTCAGCTTCAACACGAGAACTTGGTTAAGCTGATCGAGTATTGTTCGGAATCTAAAAACATAATGCTTGTTTACGAATTCATGCCTAAAGGAATCTTGGAGAATCACTTGTTCAAGAGTATGTTTTTTTTTTTTGAGATCGAAATATCGAAAAATCGAAAAGTGGTGTGGAAATAGGAATTGATTTGCTTTCGTCTGTACAGGAGGAGTACAGCCGATGGCGTGGTGTACGAGAATGCAGATAGCGATTGATTTTGTGAGAGGATTGACGTTCTTGCATAGTTTAAATGCCAACATAATTTACCGCGATTTAAAGGCTTCCAATATTCTAATTGATTCGGTACGTTTAACAGTACTTACATTTTTTGAATATAGTGTGTCATTAGTGAGTTTGATTCGTGTAGTTAGTGACATTCTTGAATCTCTGCAGAAGTTTCGTGCGAAACTTTCGGATTTCGGGCTCGCAAGAAAGGCCATCATCATCTCATTTTCATATTCCACTTAATGGTAATGCTGAATTTATGGAGTCTGATAGTGACGCAAATGAGGCTTCATCAACGCCACCTGGTAAAAATATTACTTATTTTAGTTATAATGTTATATTTTTCACAAAAATTTCAATATTTTATAACTTTCAAATATTTTATAAGGTAATCTTTCTACTCTCGGTACATTATCTTACATTCTCTCTTTGGTTAGTCATCAACACCTTATTTGTTTTTTAATATTTGATTATAGGCAAACTTCTCGCTTGAAGATAACTTTAAACATCAGTTCTTAAAGAAGTTGAGCGTAATGTGGAAGAATTGGAAATCGGAGGTAAAAACATCTTATTATTCTATGCATGAGACGGATGTGGATCGATTGGCTAATTGTCCTGACCTTGTGGAAAAAGACCAACGACCTACTTTAGTTCATTATTGGAGTTCTAGTAGTGTAAAGGTTCGATAATTGTATATGTTTTCCTTTTATATTTTTGGAATTATAATTGAAAATTGTATTGAACTTACTTAATGTAATTTGCTTATTTTCTATGTAGGAAATGAGTCTAAAAAATGCTTCGAACAGAGGTAACCAAAAAGTGCCACATAGAACTGGAAAAAAAGAGTTATGCTGTCGTGAGGAATGAGGTGGACTAACTTCTCACTCTTCATCACTAAGATTAGCTAATGTTTAGCTCTAAAATGAATTGAGTTGTTTCATCTATAATGGTGCATATTTGCTGAAGCAAAGAGATTGTGTTGTTTAATTTTTTAAATCGCTTTTCAGATGCAAATGGAAAACGGTGAGGATCCTACAGACTAAGACTTTTGGATGGCGACACATGTTGGTTTTGCCAAGAGCACATTGGATAAGAAGACTTCTAAATTTATTGCGTGTTATTTATTATTTATATTTTGATAATCTTTGTTTTCAATAACCTTCTAACTATTTATATCATTTGTAGGGAAAGATTAAACAATTAGTCTAGCAAGCCTCAAGTCCAAGAAACTGATGCGCGAATTCAACAATCAGGTGCAAACAAGGTCAAACTTAAAAAGAGAAAACTTTATGGGTAAATTTTCTCAAACATATTTCACCTTATTTGTATTTTCTTTTTTTTTTAATATCTTATATTATATATGATGTGGTCTGATGATTATCAATTTGGATAATTATTTTCAAGGATTGTAAGGAGTATTTGGAAAAGTTGATGGTTGATGTGAAGTTGAAGTATCACTGCAGACCATTAAGGTAGTAGTTATAATACAATTTGATGTTTTTTAGTTATCCAAATGACAATAACACGTAGACAATTGAATCATTAAGAAATGACATGTTTTTTTAATTGTTCAGGAAGACACTATATGGTCATCGGAGCAAGGATATGCATGCCACTAATCAGCCAAATGTAATTAATTTCAAAGTTATTTGTTTTTAATTTGTTGTTTTTGTTAGAAGTATTAATACTTCAAGTTCAAGTGTTGTTTTGAAGATATAGTTTGTAAAGTTTGGTATACTTTTGGAAAGCAAGAATTCATGTTTTGAAGATAGATTTCATAAAGTTTGTTAATATTTGTGTTTGTATTTGGCATCTGTTATATTTGTGTTGGGAAAATATATTAATATTTGTCATTTGGTTAAATTGTTGTATAGGTTCCATTATTAATTCGAACAAAATATTGAAAAAAATGTACCAGTTTTCCCGACGGTTGTCAACGGTGGATAATGTATTCTTGACGGTTTTCAAAATATGTATGAGTATTTACGATGGTTCTTAAAGCGTCGTTAAAGTTTTTTCCTGACGGTATTTTTACACGTAGGAGTATATACGACGGCCTTTTTCTTGACGGTTTTGTGACGGTTCAAAACCGTCAAGCATAATGTTCCCGACGGTTTTTCTACTATTTCCGACAGTTTTTGTCCGTCGCATAAAGCCATAAATGTTGTAGTGATATTACCTTTGTATCATTCAAAATCTACCCTAGGATTCCATGATGAGAGTTTTCTTTACAAACCACACGTGTTTAAAATGTTTGCATCTTGACAATATAATCTATTGCACCCCGGCAAACAATTCAACTTGCCACATGCTGGGAATCTTCGTCCAGCTGGCATGCTACCCTCCCATCCCAATGTCAAATTAATGTTACATATATTCAAGATTTCTTGCTAGATCAACCTCTCCTATAATTGTACAATCTGTCCTTTTACTTTAGAGTTAATTGAACAAATTAAGGTTCCGGTTGTTATTGATTGTACCTAGGAGTGGAAATCGGACAAATCTGACCGAAGTAGCACTTTCGGAAAATAATTCCATTTTTTCGAAAGTTAAGAACTAATCCCATTCCCGTTCCGGGAAAATGGAAAAATCGAAAAGTGGATTTTTGGAAGTTGGAACGAGCAAACTCGTTCCGGCCAAGATCTGAAATTTTTTTGATCAAAATTTCAATTTTTTAGTCACTTCAAATATAAAATACTTGTAATATTGATATTATAAGTGTAATGTTGGTAAGAAAATTGGAACGTAACTTTCGAAATTAGTTTTGAAAAATAAAATCGAATGGGAAATTTGAATCTCGTATATTCGAATTCCGATTCAAAAAAACTTGGAAGTGGAACCGAAATCAAAATTTTCGGAGTCCGGAATGAAAAATATTGTTACAAAATCTGAAATCTCATATCAAAATCTGCCTAAATCAGAAATGTTGTTTCAATCTCGACCACTAGTTGTACCCATGAGATGAGTTCTTGCAAACCTATATAACATGGTACCTGATCGGGTTTGTAAGCAATGACGACCCACTGCAGACATACGTGGGGCCAAGTTTTATTTGTTGTACCGACATCGCAAATTGGTAATATGCGCATATACTAGTTTATATGTGGAACGTATATATCTTTTTAAGCTAGCTTCTAGGAATTGAGTTATACCAAATTCATTTAACAGTGACGTAGCATATTCATAGGAATAAAAAAATAAAAAAAATGCAGTTGTCGGATGATGAATGTGGATGTTGTACTCCAGGCTTGTACTACTTTACCAGCAACATATAGTATTATAGCAAAATTCACAATTGTCCTCTAAACATGCAGAGCCATTTCAGCAAAGTGCCCTTTCAAATAAACAAAGCTCCAACATCATTATTGAGTTAAGCAGGAGCGGATCTAGAACATTATATATAGTCGGCGATTTTTCTCGAAAATATTACAATATAATGTGGGTGAAAAATAATGAGATTGGAGAACATTATATATAGTTGATTATTTTTCTCGAAAATAAATATTGAGGGCTCAAGGCAATGTCCCGTAGGTTTTAGAAATATTTACTCAGTGGCTAAAATAAGTAATTATTTATAGATTTTTTTAATAAATAAGTATAAATTTTAGTAGTGTTATCTTATATTTTAGTAGATTTTTTATTTCTTCCTCTAAATGGATTTAGAGCCTGTTTGGCTAAGCTTATAATCACCTAATAACATCTTATAAGATGTTTAAGAGCTTATAAGGTGTTAAAAGGCCTTTGTTAAAAAAATTACAAAAGATCTTATTTTTTCAAACATAAGTTGTTATAGGGAGCTTATAAGATGTTTTTAAAAAAAGTACCTATTCGGGAAAATTACATTTGATGTCCCTAAATTTTACTAATAAAACGATTTATGTCCTCAAATATTTCAATCCACGAAATATGTCCTCGAACTTGCCACTTTTGATCAATTTATGTTCTGTCGTTAACGACGTCAGCCAACTTCAACGTAAATAGCCCGTGTGGCTCATGTGACGTTTATCTTGTCGTTAAATGTGACGTGGAATAACTACTTACGTCGATATGGCGAAATAATAAGACGTGGAGTGACATGTAACTCTCTTCCTCTATTTCAATCTCACCAACATTCACATTTCATTACCCCAAAATTTATTGAACCAAAACGCAGAAACCTACCCCCAAATTACCTATGTGAAGCTTAACATTAAGGTGAAATTATGCAACAGCAAGATAGCCCAACCCTAATTTCGCAGAGTTTTGAACATTTGTGGACCTGTGACATCATAATCAAGCAACAATTTCTGATTTTGGGTAAGCTTTTCAAAGATAATATATTTCAACTTCGATTTTGGGATTTTGGGAGGTTTGTGGTAGTGTTGATGTCACCCAAAGAAACGCGGCGTCTCATAAGGGAAGAACTCTTGCAATGTGAGAATGTCTGGATTTTTTTATAGGTTTATAACTTCGAGTTTGACATGGGTTCGACCAAGAATGCAGATTAGATTGGAAATTTGGGAGTGTATTGAGGAGACAAAAAGATATTTTGGAAATGGATGGCTAGGGTTTATGGGATGAAGCATGAATTGTGATTTGGGAAGAGTGAGGGGAAATTAGTACATTCGCTTGCCATGTCAACATTTCAATGCCATATATTATTCCATTTCCACGCCACGTTTAACGGCCAGATAGATGTCTCGTGAGCCACATATGCTATTTCCATTGAAGGTGGCTGACGACGTAACGGGAGAACATAAATTGATTAAATGTGGCAAGTTCGTGGACATATTTCGTAGATTGAAATATTGGAGGACATAAATCGTTTTAGTGGTAAAGTTTAGGGACATAATATGTAATTTTCCCGTACCTATCCCCACCTTTTTTCTTTAAGGTCTTATTTGCTTCTTTGCTAAAACACTCAAAATACAAAATTACCCTCAAATACTTTATTATATTACATAAATACTAATAACATTTATATTTTATCATTACAGCATATTCTTGTAATAAAAATTAATAATTAGTTAAAATATAATTATCATAATAATTGTAAAAAAAAAATATTATCTATTTATAATTATATGTATATAAAAGTACCTAAATATTCTTATTATCTCAATAATAAATTACATTTCTTTTATATATATAAAAAATTATATTTCTTTTATAACCTTTATTGAGACAAAAAATTAAAACTTTCACAAACATGTTTCATTAAAATATCATATCAACATAAAAAAAAATCATTTAGTTTATTTAATACATAATTTTATATTATTATTTTTATTTGAAAAATTAATTTGTAAATGTTATAATAATATTTTAGAAAAAAAAAATATTTGAGTCGAATAAGTTTAACAAAATTTTATCAAAGTAATGTAGCCTTGCATTAATATTTAGGGCAAATTACCAAAACCCCCTGAGGTAAGCCTAAATAACGAAAATCCCCCCCCCCCCCCCCCCCCACTTTCTCGTAATTACGAAAACCCCCCTTGACTAACGGTTGACCGAATTTTTTTAACCGAAAACTTGAAATGTCTATTATATCCTTCTGTTATACCCTCGATTTCAAACCTCCAAACTTTGCAAATACATTTGTTTGCTGCAATAACATTCGACAACGGAGTTCATAACCGGGGAAATATTCTGAGAATCAACAGCTTTGCGGGATTGAATCAATAGAGGGAAAATCTTGCCAGGTGGGTAATCTTGAACAATTGAATCTAAGATGGGGTTTCCAAGTACAGAAAGCTCCGACCCTAACAGTATCCGGATAATCCGGCACCGGTCGCCGATATCAGGCTTGAAATCGAGGGTATTCTGAGCCCAATTGAAGAAACTAAAACATATTTTGGGGTGGGTTTCGATTCTGTTCAAGATTTAGTGAAAGAGGGAAGGAGTAAAATTGGAGGAAAACTTGAGGGGTTTGAGAAGCGGAGCCCATAATTTGGAGTGTCGTTGCAGGAGGACTGTGGAGGCCTGTGAAACAAGCTCGGTTTGGTTGATTCGGATCCTCCAATTCCGGGTCGGGTTTCTTCCTGAAGTTGTGAAGTGATTGGGGTCGGCTGGATTTCCGGGCCGTTGATTTCCGAGCATTTGTTGGTGATGCGGGATAGGAATATCGAAGCGACCGGCGAAAGGGCAAAATTGGTATTATCAGAGGAATATTCGGGAGAATAAAAAAGATTATATCGAGTTTAACACCGTTAGAGCAATTTGTAAGATGTCTGCATACCTCAGGGGGGTTTTTGTAATTACGAGAACGTGGGGGGAATTTCCGTTATTCAGACTTACCTCAGGAGGGTTTGGTAATTTGCCCTAATATTTATGATATGTTTTTGAATTGAAAGGTGAACCAAGATATTATTTGGTCTTTTCAAGAAAACATGAGGAAAAATTGTAGCAGTAACTTTGCACTTTATTTAAAAACTTTTTCTCATGTGTCAATCGAACACATCAAATAATGGAGACAATACTATGGCACAAGTGATGGATAGGTATTCCCACGCCAAAATGCAATAATTCAACTTAATAATCATTATACTACTCGAAAGATATAAAGTTTTTTTTGCTGCATTTTCTGTCTATATAAACTATTGCACCAATAACATTTAACTTACCATCCATTTCTTCTACCTTCGATCTGCTGTAATGGCAACCAAAAAATCCATCATTTTCCGTCAAGAAGACTCTCTCTACGAACTCAATTGAGATGAAAAAATCGTCAATACTTTCATCCAAGTATTGGCTTACGAAGTACGTGTAGGTAAATTTATTGTCGGCAAAGAAAACAAAGAATCACTCCTTTCGGCTCGAAGTGTTAGTGGAAGAAAATACGGGGATTTTTTTTCAAGAAAATACATTTTGAAGAAGTTGGGGATTCTCAAAACGAGGCACCGCCACATTCGGTTGGATGATATCGCAACTAGGCGTCACATACGATGAATCAAGCAATGTCGTAATTGCTTCGGATTTGGTGTGGAAAGCTTTTTTAAAGGTATAGTTTTTGCACATTATCATATTATGTTTTGAATCACGAAGTTTAGTTATATGCAATTACTCATTTCTTTTTGAAATATATAGGAACACACCTTCGCATTTGCATATCGGACTTACGGGGATAGCAATTGGGAAGAACTATAGACCATATTCGTATGTGTTCGCCTAGTTGCGGTAGCATCTAACCAAATGCGGTGTGCCTCGTTTTTTTAAATGTATATACCCGTGTTGAGAATCCACAACTTCTTCTAAATGTATATTGTTGAAAAACAAATACCCGTGTTTTTTTCCAGTAAGACTTTGAGCCACAAGGTGATTCTTTGTTTTATTTTTCGGCAACAAATTTACCTACACGTGCTTCGTATGCCAACACTTGGATGACAGTATTGTCTATTTTTTCATCCCAATTGAGTTCGTACAAGAAGTCTTCTTGACGGAAAATGATGAATTTTTTGGGTGCCATTACAAGATATTGAATGTAGAAGAAATGGATGGTAAGTTGCATGTTATGGTGCAATAGTTTATATTGCCGTCGAATACGGTAGCACGGAAATAGAACGTCGTCGGGCTCCTCGACGAGTCCGTAAGTCAAGGATTAATTGTGGGTGTCGGCCGATTATATTCACTTCGTTGTTCGTTAATGATCAGTTATACTATTTATATGTTGAATATTTAAACATGGTGAAATTTTAATATATTTTATGCTTTTCGATATTATTATTTGATTAATTAGTTAATCTTTAAATGTTATTGAAAGCTTTGTAATTATATCAATTTATTTGATATAATTAAATAATATAAGGGGCATGATAGGGGCCTCATTTATTTGTTTTACTTTTCATACATATTTCTTTCCTTCATGTTGACTTACATGATGATCTAATTGATGAAGAAAGAGAACACCTAATCAATTGGTCTGAATTCAAATTTGTTTGTCTAATGATTACTGGATTGAGTTTGTTACACGTGATTTATTTACAGTGATGTTTATAAATTCTTTTAAAAGAAATAGAACTCGGGTTGAAAATTAGACGGATAGAATGGTAATTAGCCATTTTAAAAAAAATTACAATTTTTAAAATAAAAATCTCAATACAATTCCATTCTGAAAAAACAAAAAAGTAAATTGGAATTTCAAAAATTGAAATGAAAAATGCATCACAAATTCGAAAAGTTCCGGCTCCAAATTAGCGGAATCAGAAAAGTTCCAATTTTTTAGTCACCTAAAATATAAAATACTAAAAAATATTGATATTATTAGGGTAATTTTTAGAAATATTTTTTTATATCAAAATCGGACCAAAAATTAAAATCTTATATAATTTTAATCTGAAACATGCGGAGGGAAATTGAAAATTTAGATTTCCAAAATTTTGTTGAAAATTTTCGGATCGAATTCGGTGGGAAATCGAAGGCTTAATTTCACTTTGCACCCTCAAAAATAATTTATGGCACTTTGCACCCTCAAACATGTTTAATCGTTCAAATTGCACCCTAGCTTATTTTTAAGCCATAATTTCCGTTGTTTACCTAATATCTAATAGTCAACAAAGTCATTTTTGCTCAAAAATACATTAGCAGTTTGCACATTGAAGAAAAAATCAATTGAATAGACGAAAATGACCATGTTGACGATCAGAAAATAAGTAAACGACATAAAATTATGTCCAGAAGATAGACTATGGTGCACTTTGAGTAATTAAACATATTTTGAGGATGCAAAGTGCCGTAAGTTATTTTCAAGAGTACAAAATGCTAAAATGGTATAGTTTGAGGATGCAAAATGATAAAATGGTATATTTTGAGGGTGCAAGTGAAATTAAGCCGAAATCGAAAATCACATTCCATGTTTTCAACCCTACAAAAAAAAACCCCTAATTGGGGAAGAATTAGGGCACATATGAAATGAGTCAAAATTTGGTTACCTACGCTACTCACGCTGTTGCAATTTAAGGTATCTTCAACTCACAGCAGTAGATATTCCCACACCCCACCCCACCCACCCCACCCACCTAATTCCTATACGTACATAACTTCTATATCTATCTCCGTCTACACAACTCCTATACGTATACTGTATACATACAGTATTGTTACTAACAACTACACTAAGAGAGAGGAGAGAGAGAATCTGCCACCTGTGCATGCTTTGCCTCTCTCTCTCTCTGTTTTTTGCCCTTCTTCATCTTCACCGATAAATCAAAGATCCTTTTTTTTTTTTTGCTGCAATTAATTCATTTCTAAATTTATCTGGGTTTTCTTCGATTTAATCAGGTGAAGATACCGAAGAAATGAAAACATCTCAAAACAACCCAGTAAAATTCATCTGGGATTCGACCACTCGGTACCCTACCGCGCCGCCGCCCATTTCCACGGCGGCGCCGCCGAGTAAACCCTCCCCGAAGCCGATGGTATGGCTGATTCTACTCATCTCCGCCACTTATCTCATCTACACAATCAAGCTCCTCTCCTCTACCCACACCGCCAATTGCGATACAGACATCTTCGCCGCCCGCCGACATTTCCCCCTTGTCGGAAAATCAAACACCACAACCCAATTCACCACTTTCCGACAACAACAATCTCCGCCAGAAAACCAAAAAACAGGGTTACAGCACATCGTATTCGGCATTGCAGCTTCTGCCAAGCTCTGGGGAAGGAGGAAAGAGTACATCAAGCTGTGGTACAAACCCGAAGACAAAATGCGAGCAATCGTATGGCTCGACACCCCAGTCGAAACCCACCGGAACGACCGCCGGAGCCTCCCGCCGGTGAGAATCTCCGGCGACACCTCCCGCTTCTCTTACACGAACAAGAAGGGCCACCGCTCCGCAATCCGAATCTCTCGGATTATTTCCGAAACTTTAAGGTTAATCGATGATAATGATGATAATGTGAGGTGGTTAGTAATGGGGGACGACGACACGGTTTTCGTGACGGAAAATTTGGTGAGGGTTTTGAACAAGTACGACCATAACGGGTATTACTATATCGGGAGTTCGAGCGAGAGCCATTTGCAGAACATATATTTTTCATACGGGATGGCTTACGGGGGCGGTGGTTTTGCGGTGAGTTATCCTTTGGCGAAGCAGATTGAGAGAATGCAGGATAAATGTATACAGAGGTACCCTGGATTGTATGGCTCCGACGATCGAATGCAGGCTTGTATGTCTGAACTCGGTGTTCCACTCACTAAAGAACTCGGCTTTCACCAGGTGAGTTCGTAAAATTAGTAGTTCCATTCGGGATTGTTGATGGGATTGATAAGATTGATTGATTGATTGGATTGGATGTGATTATGTTATGTTTGGGATTCATGATTATACAACCATGTATTGGGTGTGATATTATTCATGTACTCGGTTTGCGTTCCATACTATCGGTCGTTTACGGCCTTTATGCACATATGAAGAATGTTTAAATATGGTTGAATTGTAGGAAACAAGCGTAAAAAAGACTAAAACAACATTTACCGGAAGATAATTGATGTTTGATAGAGTTCGATTAGTAAGGGTAAAATAGTAAATTCCTACTAGTAGATGACTAATTGGCATGCTTAAGTTTTCTTTTTAATGATGCTTCATCATTGTAATCTTGAGAAGGTGTTAAACCGAATTCTAACAGTCTTAAAATTCTTGATTGGACGGAATATTCTTTCAGTACGACGTACACGGGGACTTATTCGGGCTCTTAGCCGCACACCCGATCACGCCATTGGTCTCTCTCCACCACCTCGACGTGGTGGACCCCATTTTCCCGAACGTCACTCGGACACAAGCACTAAAACGCCTCAAAATCCCGATGCAGCTCGATTCGGCAGCTCTAATGCAGCAGTCCATTTGCTACGACAAAGTCAACGGTTGGTCAATCTCCGTTTCTTGGGGATTCGCTGTCCAAATATTTAGGGGGGTTTTGTCCCCCCGAGAGATGGAGACGCCTTCTAGAACTTTCTTGAATTGGTACAAGAAAGCCGATTACAAGGCGTACGCTTTCAATACGAGGCCTGTTATGAGGAACCCATGTGAGAGTCCGTTAATTTTTTATCTGTCGGGGGCGAGAATGGAATCTCGCACGAACCGAACGGTGAGTGAGTACAGTCAGCACCGTGTGCTACTTCTATATCTGTGTGCAAATGGGAGATGGCTGATCCTGATGATGA
>NW_012193091.1:531346-585819 GCF_000504015.1 Erythranthe guttata
GATCAGGGAGTAGATGTGGTAATTGGTTTAAATAAAAGGTGTTCTATGGTGGATGTGTTATAAGCTCTGAGTTTTTTTGCGAAACTTAAAGTGATAAAAATTCTTGGGTGTGTCGTGTCAAAAATCATGTAAAGATATATTTGAAGGAAACCCCCCCCCCCCCCCACCCCCCCACCCCAACCCCTTCTTTGAAAATTGTTGTAAGGTTCCTTGAATCATGGCATGTGGAAGATGGATTAAGAGTTTCAAGAAAGATTGGAAATCGTAAAACACGCATTGTAAATAACATTTTTTTAATCAATTTATTTTCATCGAAACTCGATTGACCATTGATTTAAAAACACGCTATGTAGTTCCCAAAGTACTAGTGCTATTTAACTAATAGCTTAAGCTTTTGGCTGACGTCGTCATTTGATATGGTATAGTTGCTATTTGATCGGTGTTTGGTCAACCATTTACGAATCAAACCGTCGTAGTTGCGTAAGTCGGTTTGTTGGTTATCTAACGAGTTTTATTAGGTTGCATCTGTTTTTGGTCCCATTTGATGTCTCTTTCAATACTTGCCAATTGTCTTAATTTTTTTCTTATGTAGAAAAAGGTCACATTTGAATGAGAGCGAATGTCAAACTCGAGTATTTTATACATGTTTGTTATTCTTTTACTAATTTAGTTGTCATCGTCACAGCCTTATAGCTTATCGAAATAAAAATTATATATTCAAATTCGGTTTGTCGGTCGTTTCGAAAATTGAATTTTAAACTAATTATTCAGCGGTTGATTTTGTAGAATTAAGCTTCTTTTCAACTCTATTTCGAACCTTTCTAAACTCAGTTGAATAAACTTACAAAAAAAAGGTATATTATAAAAATAAAAATAAAAACAGTTGAATAAGAGTCGCAATTTTTTTTTAAATAAATTCGCTGTCGTCTTCTCCATCACTGATACCGTTACGAATGCTGATGTTCTACCTTTCAGATGTCATTCTCATAAGTCATATCAAGATTATATTACCTTGAAACTTGAAAATGACATTACAATAGTTAATTAATTAACCCCACTTAGGTGGCAGTTAGTGAGAGGGCCAACGGGGTCTAACCGTTATGTATACCTGGCCTCGTTTGATTGGCTAGATCGTCAATGATATATACGATCAATCATGGCTACAATAGAGTCGTTTGAAACTTGACATTGCGTAAAAGAAGAAAAAAAACGAAGCAAGCCTTATGATAATTATACATCAATAATCCGGTAAAAGTCTTCTTTCGACACATTCTTCCCAGTTAAGCATAAAAATATCGGTCATCCGAGCAAAATCCGTGCATGCCAATATTAACAGTCTAAATCGACCCCAACGAGAAAAAAAAAAAAAAAAAAAAAAAAAAAAAGAAAAAACCCAAGTTCATTCCAAATTTCGACACAGATAATTTATTGGAACACTGTACAAATTACTAACTAATGTACAAAAACAAAGACGATAAATAACGACCCGAAAAAGAAAGTAAATAATAATAAAAATCGCAAACTGCATAACAATCAATCTTCATCCTCGTCGTCATCATCTTCATCGTCGTGAATTCCCGTATCTTCACCAATACCTTCGAGCAATTTATCCACATCCTCACCCAACTCCATAAGCCGAGCACTAAGCTTCTCGACTTTACTCTGTTCTTGCCCAAGGCACACAAGCAAATCGCTCAATTCACCTTCGCTCTCCATTTGAGCTTCTTCTCGTGCTTGCGCCTTTATCGCCTCGATATTCGGTACAGCCACAGCAGATCCACCGTTGCTCTTCAGTGCTTTGATTTCGCGCTCTAATTGGTCGTTAGCCTGCTCGAGGCTATTGTATGCATCGGACAAGCTCTTCAGATCGGATTCGGTTTTAATGGCTGTGTCCTTGTGCATCGAGGCTTCGGCTTCGATTCTGGCTTTCTCTGCTTTGAGGGTTTCCAATCTTTGGGAATATACGTGCAGATCTCTACGCATTGTTTCTATTTGAACTCTCTCGGAGCCGCTGCTGCTTTTGTGTTCGGTGTGAGATGAACCACTCCCACCGGCTTTTTGTTAGGTCCTCTACCAGAGTGGCGTACCGACTCAAAAGGTCCTTTTAAATAACAGGGAAAAATAATATTTCAAACACGGGAAAAATGGATGCAAAAGAAAATCGGAAAAAAGGATGCGAAAGGAAATCAGAAAAATACCTGTATCTCGAGGCATTGCTTCTCGACAAATCTTTTTAGCCGTTTGATATATTCCTCATCACTTTCCCCTCTGTTCTGTTCCAGTTCTGCTGGGACCACTGCCACCTGGCTCTTCGGGTGGCTATAAATTTCCACGATTTTTTCTCTAATATTTGCCTCTAACCTCTTCACAAAGACAATAAAACGCGAATCAAGGATCATCTCTAGCATCGGAGGGTCGTCACTCTTCTGATCGTTGGTCTCGTTTTCTTCAACATCTTCAATCTCCGACATGCTGGCGGCAATAGATCTGCTCAGTGGTTTGCGTGCCATAGCTGGCTTTGCAGATGTGAAGGGCAAGCTTTTCTGCATTTCATCAAACTTTAGGAAGTACGACGTAAGTCCTATTTTCTGGCTTACGGCATCGACAATGCTATACGCATCCTTGTCGATGGTTTTATTGTATACAACACACTCTCCCAAGAGTATAGCAGCCAACCCCTTTACACATGCAGTCGCAGTTTGATTGGATATTAACTCGAGCAAATATGTTAGATGAGGACGTGAATCGAGGAAGCACTGAACCGCACTTGGACAATCGAAGAGCCAAATAACTAGCAATTTTAAAATAATTGGGTGAACATACATAGAGCCGGATGCGCTTGCATTTCCGTCTTTATTTTTCATAGACGAGGCAAGAGCTAGGTACTTCACCATACGGTGCATGAAAGGCTCGGGACCACCTAGTGATGGTGTAGGCGCTTCAAGTTCAATTTTAAGAACCTGCAGCAACTTCTGTATTATACTAAGAAGAGAGGTATATATATGCTCACACACACACACATTCATACACACACTGGTGGAAACGAAATTTTGTACCTTCTCCTTGCAGTAAATATTATCCTTCAAAATATGTGACAGGACACTAGCAGCTCTGCAGCAAGCCTGCACAAATTTGAGAAGAAGAGAAGGTAAAACGATACTCTGCAGTAGAGGGTGGTGAATGGCGGTCGAAACTTACTGCAACTATGTAACATTTAACATATCCCCAGTACAATTAAATATTTTCTTATAGTAACCCTTCTGGCTTCAAAATTATTACTCGACATCCATATTTTCTACTTTGTTGTACTAATGCAGATTAACAATGAGCAGCTCAAAAAATATAAAAGCCCATTAATAAAGTTGAATGAACAAAACCAACATAATGGAAGATTCTTTTGACATTTAAAGAGTAAATAAGAAAAAACGACAATATAGATATACTATTTAAAGACTGCAAGTTCTCATTTTGCGATCCTCTTTTAGTGCCCCAGATATTCACGAACTAAAAAACAAATCATGATGAAAATGGGGAGTAAAACTTTAAAAATACCAAGTCCAGCTTCAGTGGTATAAAATTCTGAAGGACCACTTCTCATAAGAAAGAACTTAGTTAAAATTTAAAACCGCATGAAATATACAGCATTACCTCGAGATCGCCATCACTTTCACTCAACGTCAAACCGTGCAATAGCATGCTGCAAGAACAGAACTATTAAACATTTAATCCACACTTTAAAGGGAATGATCCAGTAAATATATGAAAACAAAAAGAACCTTCCAAATGACATGTTAACATCCTCCTCAAGTTGACCATGAACAATTGAGTGCGGTTGAGGAATCAAAGTTGATGCCAGCATTTTTTGACCCTCGGGATTTTTCTGGTCCAAATTGAAAGCACACCCAGAAATGGATCAATAGAAAAATAAATAAATTGTTCTAGTTCAGCATCACAGATGACAGATGTAGATTTGAATTAACATCAGGATGACTCAGACACATACAATATTACGAAATAGTTATTATTGAAGAAATATTGGCTCAATTGCCAGCGCACTCCAAGTAAGTATACAAACCTCACAAAAGCTCTTAAAAACATAGTCAGCTGCAATGAATTCTTGCACGCTAGAAGTCCGCAAAATAATCCTAAGGATGGAATTTACGGCAGGCTCAGCATCCGGCTCCTCTCCAAGTACTTTACTTGCAAGGGCATCACGGTTCTTTGGATGATCGGTAATCAGATCGCCTATGCATCGGAACGCCTAAAATGGTTATAGCATTAACAGTTAACATCAGACACTCTGAAGAAAATTTTCAAGAGTTTATAATGGAAGCATATACTTTAGAAGTGGACGCATTCGTAGGACAAAAGGCTCAACTCATTTTTTGGTCAGAACATAGCCTTATCGTGCATAGTGCATACGAGATGTTGAGTTAAGCAATATTTATGTAGAAAATCCACAAGCTATAAAAAAATAAGATGTCAACTACTTATAATCTATTAGAAAAAACGTAAAGTAATAAGTCCTCTATGATCTAATAATCTCTTCTACTTCTTTCTCATTTGAGAAATAATACCACCTTGCGTTAATAATTCTTCTGAGCTCGGAAAGCTTATATAATCCAAACAGTTCAACTAAGTTTTCTACTGAAATACAAAAACACCAAAGACAAAACTAATAAACTTTTCACAATTTTACAAATTAACTTAATTTTAAAAACTAAATAGATTCTTTTACTTTAAGCAAAGCTTCTGCTTCTGCTTCTTCTGCATTGGTAAAACACGGTATTTCTTTTTAACATTATCACTCCGGAAAGTATTGAAATGCCGAGGACACAAAAGTAGGTTTTGAGTATCAGAAATAATACATCAGTAAGGAACAGTTATCTCACCATACAACGTAGAGCAACAGGTGCCCATTGGCTCTCAACTCCCAGCACCAAAAGATAGTCCAACAGCTTTTTCTACAATATTAAAAAAAACATTTTTGAGTAAAATAAAAATAAGTCTATGAGGAATAATGTTTTATACTTTTTCTTTTAATGAGAATTTGAACATCTAACTCAAACCTGAACCAAGACTGTTTTATTTGCCGACCCATTGGTGTCTTTTCCAGGATCAGTTTGTGAACTAGCATGCAGTATCAAGGCAATGGTATCCAACACACTGAGTAGATTTATTGTCTACTGGCAACCATTTGGTTAAGAGAAAAGGTTAGAACTAGCACTTGCATGGTAACATTTGCTAGCAACGAGGATTATGTTAAGTTGCAAGAAAGTAAAGCATTAACCTTCTGCTGTGTGAATTTGTACGTGCTTCCTCTAAGCTTCAAAATTGAAATCAATGGTTCAAAGCCCATTGTCTCCCTAAGCAATACCTATAGCACTTTCAAATCAAGTTAGAAGCAATAAGACAATCCATCCAATATTAAACGCTATTAGAAACATGCGAGGAAAAGTAAGATAATCAAATGGCAGAAACCTGATTCGAGGCGTTATTCCGGAGAAGATTGTTTAATAGTTCCAGACAGTCCTGTATGCAACACCAAAGATAAACATGGCAATAATATCAAAAAGGCTTGCATTAGTCAATTAGTGAGAGTTGTCGTTAAATCAAAGTTTCAATCATAACACCTGCACCACGACGCCACCTTCAGAACCACCTTCCTCTTTAATGATGCTAAAGATCTTCTCAAAGGCACCTTCAAAGACCAGAATTTTTTGAATTTCCTGAATTGTAAAGATACTAATGAGCCCGGAAAATGGATAAATAGAGTTACATCAAAAAATGATTTTCGGCAACGGTATATATATATATATGGACTTCAATTTGCACCGTGATATATAATCACTATTTCAACTGGTCAAAATTGATATCAGAACTTACCTCAGCTTCGCGAGTCAAGTATGTGAGAAGTAATAATGCCTCATTGCGTATAACCTCCAAAACAAAGAGACTTGCAAATAAGCATGAGTTTGATAGGTAGAAAAAAAATGAAGCATCTTATTAAGTCTATCAGCAAGATACCTCCCGTTCCATGAGCATATCCATAAGCCTTGTGACACCACGAGGAACTGTTAGAATAGCTTCCTGTAGTCTGTAAACATCACCGATGACATACTCTTAGAGTTGGGTAAGAAGGGCAAAGCTTTTTAAACCAAAATGAAAGAAATTATACCTGTTTGGTGAATTTGTAAGAAGGGCTGTCAACAACTGCAATGTGTAATACCGTATGTAGAAGTCCTCCTCTGACTGCAAAGGTATTAAGTTAGCAAATGATAGATACACATTATCCAAGTTCAATCTCTTCCAGAAGATCAGAAAGCAATCTTACCAGCAGACTCAAAAGAAGAGAAATGCTTTCTATTTCCCTCGAAAGCAGATCACTGTTCATCAACGCTGGTTGAACCTCATTTTTCGATGATCTAGCGTGCTCAATAGGAGTTAAGGCACTTACAAGAGTTTCCAGAGCCCCTCGGACCTTCATACATTCAACGACAAGTTTTTAGCACCATACAAATCAGGACTAAAAAAAAATAAGCCACAGGCAAAAAACTGCATTACCAATAGAAACTGCGGAAAAGGTATTAGATATAAGTTAACTGCAAAAGACACTCTCAACTGAGACAGAACTTTCAAAAGTAAAAGTAAACACTATACGGGTCGACAGCTACTTGACGATGAAATTTTTGCAATCAGAAGTTTGAAGATTGCAACACTGTTAGGTGGTGTAATATATAGCCAAAGCTAATATTTGGACAGCCAATATCGGTTTTGGTTAAAACAGAAAAACTGAAGTCAGGAAATCGATGATCTTAAATCAATTAACTTCTTTGCATACATGTCTGAGCACATTCCAATCCACTTAAAGTGCAGGTTCAAATTGTATAACTGGAGACTTACTACCAAATTGACATAAGTTAGAGACAATAACACCAAACTACGGGGAGACTAAGTAACAAACTGAATGTAAAAAGGAAGACAATAGAAGCTGCAAACCATTTCTACATCATCGCGCTCCTCCTTTAAGACACTCAACAATACTGGAAAGCCTGCATTGAAAATTAAAGTTTAGGGCAAAAATGACATCACACTTGTAAACAATTGGAAGTAAAAAGCCTAGCAGATTCATAAAGACTAAAAAAAAAAAAAAAAAAAAAAAAAAGAGAAAAAAAGAGAAAAAAACAAAAAACCAACCCATTGCCCCAAAAGCTAACTGAGCAGCACCGCTTTCAGCTACGACTGCCTGAAGTTCAGCCATGGCACTCCTCCTATCCTCAGCCAGTGAGCCATTGCTAATGCGATCAAGCAACCTCTCGACATAACTATCAATATGAACCACATAAGATTATAATTTGATGGAGCCCATGGATAACATAATTAAGAACATTCATAAGGTTAAATCTACATTTGAGGAGTTCTTCAAACTTTAAGTGTATTGTTCACGTCGACACTAGGAATTTTCCTCCAAAAAGAATATTATAGGAAGCCATGGATTTGTGCATAAAGTTACATAATTTACACGTTATGGATGTTCTAGATGCCTCGTAAAGTTGAGAAGGAAAAGAAATTTAACAATGACTCGTCTGACATTAGATTAGTTTACTGATTACTGATTACTAGTATTTATAACTCTACTCCTATTAAGTATTTATTCAATAACTCATCTCTTTACCTATTTGTAGTATTATAAAAAATTACATGATTGAATATAGCTTATTCTGAGCGACATGCATCGCATGTATAATGCATGCATACATTATTCAGAAAATAAGATAAAACAATTACCTATCGTCATTTGAGCTCGAATTGTCATTTCCAAAAACACGTCCCACAACGCCCTGCATTACGAGTCATAATAAACATAAGAAATAATTATAAATATAAAAAAAAGACAAGCTAAAGCACAAGACATATTCAGCACGCATAGCTAATCTAAAGTTTAAACACACACATTAAAAAATGAAATTAGCTACAAAAAACAGAAACAAAAAGCACACAATTTAGAACAAAGAAACAATTATCAGAAAGAAAAAAAGAAAAAAAACAGTAATTGGTGGAAAATAAAGGCAAATCACCTGGTACTTGGATACAAAATCCATCTTCCTCTGCCTAAAGGAATCAGAACTGCTTGAACTTCCACAATGCACTACACAAACAGAGTACCAAATTCAATATCAATAATCTAAACTACGAGTCAAAGCTTTTGATCACAAAATAACAAACGTTAGGAGCATTAATTCTCGGTTCGCATAAAATCGGTCGAAATAAATATGTTTCTGCATAAAATTGATGAAGAAGATCAAAATCGAAGAACCCTAGATTGAAAATTCGTTAATTTTACCTGTGAAAGAGATCGACCAGAGAGAAGGGGAGGATTCCGGGGAGAGAGAGAGGCTTGATTTGACAGGGTCGGGTCAAATACTTTCAATTTGGATGTAATAAACTTGATTTCGATAATGGATTTTCTTTTTTGTTTTTTTTGTTTACCTGAATCCAGATTTCGAAATTATTTGCTTCTTTAATTGGGCTAATTGAGTAATTGATCCAATTACATTTTTGGGCCATTCTTTAATAGTGAATTGCGTTTTGCGCCCAGAAATAACACTAATAGGCGATTTCCACCCTAACATTTTAGAATTCACAAAGTTCACCCTCAAATTATGTATCTCATGGCAAAGTGCACCCTATGTCAACTTCATGTGTGATTCTAATAAAACAAAGTCGATAAATTAATACAGTCGTGACTAGGTAAATTTTATTAATCTAGTAAAATATTAAATTATCAAATTAAACTAATAGTTTTCCCGAGTTCGAACCGAAAGAAACTATTATTTAATTTATCGAGGTTTTGTTGCATCATGATACTCTATCTCAAAATTGATTATATGTTGTCAAACAATATGATGTTTTCTTTACTTGATTTGAAGGTATAGGATGAAATTCGTTGTAAAACGTCGGAAATGCCCTTAATGTTGTACATCGTCTACTCATTTCATCTTCTTTATAACGGACTAAAAATTCCTCTCACCTACAAAATTCCATTGAAATTGGGATCCAATTTTCAGTTGTCTCGGAAAACGAGTAGTGGTAGTTGGGGTTCGAGGAGAAGTACGACGACCAACAACAGATATGATGGCGGGGCGCAATCGGAATTTTGTGATTGCGGCTTCAAGCTTCGTCTGCAAACTTATTGGAACAAAGCGAATCAGGGACTAAAATGAATTTTACCCGAATGGAGAGTGGGGAATGATTTCACAGGGCAATTACGTAATTTCACCTCACAAAGTTTGATACCAATCGCACAAACCGCGATTGAGTTGCACGATCTCGCGTCTGGGGGTAATGTGCCTTTGACTAAATTTCACTTTTGCTAGTTTATTTATCAAATAGGGTTTTTATAGGAATAATAGAATAGGAGAAAGAGAGAAATAATAATACATAATATAATAGAAACCCCCATTATGTTATGGGTTGATTACATGGAATATATATAGAGAAATATTGCAAGGTAATAGAGTTTGACTAGGTAACTAAATCCTAACTAATCTAGGTAACCGAATCATACTAGAGTCCTAATATCAGGAGAGTTCTATAATACAATATTCTCTAACACGCCCCCGCAGTCGAAACGTGACGAACGTGAAGACTGGGCAATCACTTGCTAGCACGCTCCCGCAGTCGGAACGAAGAAACTCCAAAAGTGAAGACTGGACAGAAGTCGCGAAACACAACGCTAGAGAATTCCTCTGTTGAAATATCTGCCCAATTTAAAATAATAATAATAATAATAATAATAATAACGGGTGAGAGAAAAAATAAGCATTTTTTTTTTTTTTTTTTTTTTTTAATCGAGATAGAGAGAAGAGATGAGAGAGGGGGGAAGAAGATTGGGTGGTGTTCGCCGGCCATGGAGAAGAGAAGAGGCGGCGGCTAGGTTTTAGACCATGGAGAAGAAAAGAGGAAGAAGATAGATAGATAGAGTACCACCACCGGGAGGGAGATAATTGATTTGGTGGTCGCTGGCCATCGAGAAGAAGAGAGGCGGCGGCGGCTAGGTTTTAAGCCATGGAGAAAAAGAAGAAGAAGAAAATATAGGAAGAAGAAGAAGAAGAAGAGATAGAGAAGATGCACCACCGAGAGAGGGAGAAAATTCGGTTTGGTGGTCGCCGGCCATTGAGAAGAAGAGAAGCGGCGGCTAGGTTTTAGGCCATGGAGAAGAAGAAGAAGAAGAAGAAGAAGAAGAAGAAGAAGAAGAAGAAGAAGATAGAAAAGGATGCACCACCGGGGGAGGGAGAAGAAAAATTGGGTGGTGTTCATGGAAAAGATAGAAAAAAAAAAATAAAGAAAAATATTAGAGTACCACCACCAGGGGAGGGAGAAAATTGGGTGGTCACCGCCATGGAGAAGAAAGGCGGCTAGGTTTTCACCGCCATGGAGAAGAAAGGCGGCTAGGTTAAAAAACCTAAACCTGGAGCTCTGATACCATATAGGAATAATAGAATAGGAGAAAGAGAGAAATAATAATACATAATATAATAGAAACCCCCATTATGTTATGGGTTGATTACATGGAATATATATAGAGAAATATTGCAAGGTAATAGAGTTTGACTAGGTAACTAAATCCTAACTAATCTAGGTAACCGAATCATACTAGAGTCCTAATATCAGGAGAGTTCTATAATACAATATTCTCTAACACGCCCCCGCAGTCGAAACGTGACGAACGTGAAGACTGGGCAATCACTTGCTAGCACGCTCCCGCAGTCGGAACGAAGAAACTCCAAAAGTGAAGACTGGACAGAAGTCGCGAAACACAACGCTAGAGAATTCCTCTGTTGAAATATCTGCCCAATTTAAAATAATAATAATAATAATAATAATAATAATAACGGGTGAGAGAAAAAATAAGCAATTTTTTTTTTTTTTTTTTTTTTTTTTTTTTTTTTTTTTTTAACCCCGATAGAGAGAAGAGATGAGAGAGGGGGGAAGAAGATTGGGTGGTGTTCGCCGGCTAGGTTCTAGTGCTAGCAGTTTTCACTATTTTGAGATTACACATGGAGGGGTACTTTTTACAGTTTACTCATTTTTCTTTTTTTTTTTTTAATGCATTGAACATTTTCTGTGATCGTGTAGTTTCTTATTTCAGCAGATGTGTGTATTTGTCAGTGGGAGTGCGTGTGTGTGTGATTTTGGATCGGACCGGGTTTATCTTATTCAGGAGTTTCTGAAGCCCTTCATTGGAATAGAGTCGCAAGTTTCCTTGGAAAATCGAGCTTCTTATATTTTCTTGTTGGAGCATGATATTTTTGAATTTGATTGTTTAAATTATTTAGATTGGACAAAATGCACTTTGGCCCCTTACAAATTTTGAATTTTTGCACTTTCCCTCCAACAAATACAGAAAACAGATTTCCCCCCTTCAAAATTTGTTCCAGTTGCAGTTTGCCCCAAATTACAATTTTCAGACGTATTTTTCATCGGAAATGCAATCAATCCGTCCAATTGAAGGCTATTTGGGTCATTTCATGGACAAATCACCATAATAGCTACTGATTGAAGTAGAAATTGAAGGTTTTGGCAATTATGGGACCACAATAAGCACAATTCCTTAGTAAGAAAAAAAAAAAACCATAATTTTTTTTCTTCTGAAATCAGTCAAATAGGTTGTGTTTTTTTTCATCTATTAGAAAAGATAAGGATATCAACATTTGGATGATAATAATGAAATAACTCAAATGCCCTTGAAGTGGACAGATAAATCGCAATTCCAATGAATAATAAGCCGAAAATTGTGATTGACGACAAAGTGCTAATGGAACAAAATTTTGAAGGGGCAAAACCTCTTTTTTTTTTTAATTTGTAGTGGGGAAAGTGTGAAACTTAAAATTTTTTATGGGCGAAAATGCATTTCGTCCTTTAAATTTTACATATAAGAACCACTTGAAGATGCTAAAATAAGATTATTTATGACCCAAGAAAAATCAATTAGTAAGTACACAAATTTATGAAGAAGCATGACCTAAGACACGCAACTATACGACATCGAATCTACTATTAATCGTCAATTTTACATGAAGTGATAATTTAACAATACATAAATAAATGCATAAAGAGCTAAGCTCAATAATAAGCGCGGATCATTATCCGAACAATTTAAAACATTTATTTTAAAAATAAGATGTAATAGCTATTCGATCAGCTATTAAAACATCTTATCAGACGTAAGAACTTCTCAGTTGTTTAAAATAAGCTTAGCCAAACGAGCTAGCTCTAGATATATCTTCACTTAAGTAAGACGAGGGTCTATATATATGAATAAAACAAACTTCATGGGGTGAAAAAGAAAAAGAAAAAAAGAACTACATTTTTTTCCTCGATCTACATGGAAGCCAATAAATCTCTCATTTGTGAGACATCTGGTATATTCTCGCCTGGATATATTTTAGCTACTAGTTGCGCGAAGCTGTCGTACTTGTCGAGGAACTCTTTCTGCATACAGTAGTTAGATTATATAAGTAACAAATATAAGAGTACTAAAGCACGTGCGTATGCATTTTTTTTCTTTTATCAGAAACTCTCTATGGCATTTTGTTGTTCTTACATGTCGTTTATTTAATTGCATTTTCTTGAATTCTTTTTCGGATTTTCTTGCATTTTGCTAGAAAATCCCGAAAATAAGTGAATAAATTGTGAAAATTCCCGTTATATCCGAATTTGGAACAAGAGATTACAAATTAATGCTCAGAAATTCCCGAAATTCAGCCGATTTCGAGGTATTCTGAAATCATAATAGATTTTTGAATTATGTTTTTTTTAGAATGGAAATTGGAACCCATTTTTTACTTTAGAAAAAAAATGGATATTTTCCGAAAAAGTCATTTCCGATCAATTCCGTCCGATTTCTACCCATAATTATAGATACGTACCTTGCACTTGTCCCATAATGAAGGCAACAGTTCCTCGGAGGTCAAATTCTTCTGCAACTTCTTATACATTGTAGTGATGGACTTATCAACCTACAACATTAATGCAAGACAACAATTATTTTACCAAACATTGACCGAATTCCCAACAACGATAGATTGCAAGTACGTTTTCATACCCCAGATAAACTTGATTTGACGACCTTTCGTAGATCAACTTTCGACAATCCAAGCTGGAACGGTATCTGCAGATTTTTTCACCATAGTTTATTGGACTTTCGAAAGGAAAAGAAAAAAAGATATTGACATCGGAGTATTTACAAGTTAAGCTGATTTGCATTTCGGACCACTTCCACTTGGTGTTTACAAAAAATTATTTAAAAGCAGAA
Source organism: Erythranthe guttata (assembly GCF_000504015.1). The sequence continues at coordinate 544,665 of NW_012193091.1, forward strand.
GTTATGAATTGTGAGTTAAGTTGGTTTTAAGTGCTTATATCTAAAAGTTGGGGGTATTTGCAAATTTACTGGAAAAATAAACTTAAATAGAAAAAGCAGGGTCATGGGGGTGCTTAAGTGGTGTTTGCAAATATTTTTAGAAATAGATTATGAGCTTTTTTCTGCATATAATCTGTTTTTAGGTGTTTGCAAAACAAGCTTTTGCTTTTGCTTCTATCAAAATAAGCTGCTTTAAGCTATAATTTTAAAAGCACCCATATATACCTGTTTTTCCTATTTTAGTTGATTTTCCAGCTAATTTGCAAACACCCCCAACTTGTAGAAACAATCACTTAATTCCAACTTAACTCACAATCACTAACTTCTGCTTTTAAATAAGCTTTTGCAAACGCCACCTTAACAAGTTTTAGCTTAAAGTTGCTTAAGAGAAGCAAAAGTAAGAGTTCGTTTTGCAAACACTTACAAATAAACTAGGAGCTTAAAAAAGCTCATAATCTACTTGTAAAAACGTTTGCAAATACCACCTAAATCAAGAAACTTATTTTTTAAACATGAAGAATGTTCGATCGAATCGTAAGGCAAATAATCAATGCATAGTTCAAGCTAACCTCTTCGGGTGTGATTGTGCACATTAAATCCTCTATTCTGCGAGCAAACTGGAATAGTCGTTCAAATTGCTGCAGAGTTGAGAAATAGTATCGTAAAATTTCGAAACAAAACTCGAAACAAAAAATTAATGGCATGAAAAATAAGACTACTACTTACATAGTATATGATTGTGCTTATAAAGCGCGTGCAAGATTGTTCGTAAGATTCACTCGCTTGGTGGTAAAATTTTGCCAAAGTGGCTACAACGTTAGCCAGTTCATATAGACTGTATACATTAATTCAAACCAGGTGATAAGTATAATAACTGGAAAAACAGTTCTAATATTCATAATTTTTTTAGTCAATATTTACGGATACCCCTAAGGTAAGACTAAATAATTTACAACCGCCCCTAAAACTAACAGCCCGTTATAAACCCTAGCGGAATGAATGAATTGTCTAAATTACCCTTTTATTAAACAATCAAACTTTGGGTAATAAATTACGGAGACTCCAGGTAAGACTAAATAACGTACAAACCCCTGAGATATTGGTAATTATAAATTCTCCCAAAAAACCTAAGTACCTAACAGCCCATTATAAACCCTAACGGAATGAATGAAGTGTCTAAATTACCCTTTTATTAAACAAACAAAACTTTGGGTACATTACGGATACCCCTCAGGTAAGACAAAATATTACATTTACCCCTGAGGGTAGATCTGCAAATTCATATCGAATATTCTTCAAGATTTCTTTAGTCATAGTTCCATAAGGGTGTGTAACTGTTAAATGGAGCAATAGTTGAAGAGGGTATTTGCAATTATCAACACAATATGGGTGTATAAGTTATTTGGTCAGTTCTCAGAGGGTCCCCGCTATGATGCACGTAAGCTGCAACCCACACGTGTTTTCCACGTTTCGGAAACCAAAACTCCAATCCATGACACCTGCTGGAAACGTTTCGTGGCCGTTTCCATAAATATTTACAAGTTTCGGGGAGGTTTCTGATAATAATGAAAAATTGAAAACGCGTTTCCACTCAAAATAAACCCAACTTTCATTTTAAATAAAAACTCCAAATTGCATACGCTTAGAAAAATCTTAAATATTTATATCTCCCCTTTTCACTTCTAGTGGTGTTTTAATATTTTTGTAGATGTTAATTCTAAACTAAAATAAATTTATATGCTCGAATGTAATTTGTGGAATGATATTAAACATTATAATATTTTTAGAAATTATGAATGCACCCCTATATTTTTATTATTTACGCGTTTCCCCAGGTTCCCGTATCCAACTTTTTGGTAAACAGAGTTTCCCCATGTCCGTTTCCTTATTTCTCCGTGTCCGCATTCCCGTGTCCGTGATTAATTTACGCTAAATTTAAAGTGATAATAACAGGCAAAACCAAAATTGTACAGTACCTGTTCTGAAAAGCTGCATAATTTTCTAAGAGCAAAACATCTGCATATTTTGTGTCTGCTTGAGCGATTTTGTCCAACGTCACAAACATTATGGTGACCTGCCAAACAACATTATTGTCAAGCATATACATGTCTACAAGAATCTAAATTTCAATGATAAAACATTTCTTAATTACTTCTCACATGATAAATTACGGGTACTCCTGAAGTAAGATCGATAAAATGTTACATATTTACCCCCTATAGCAAGTATACTACATTAACCTTTAATTTGGGGGTAGATAATGGAAATTCACATTGAATATTCCATGGAATCAGTGGTGAATCCAAAAATTTGTTATAAGGTGGGCCCAAATTTTCCGAGGTTATGGGGCAGTGCAGCTAAAAAAAATTAGGATTTTTTTGTGAGAAAAACTTAAAATAGGAAAAGAAAAAAATTTAAGAGTTTTTGTTACATTAATTAATATTTTGAGTGGCTAATTACTAAAAATTAGGTGGACTAAATAGATATATACGTATAATATAGGGAAAAAAATATAAATTGCGGGTGCGCTTGAGTCCACCCTTGCCCAATGTTGGACTCGCCCTAAATAGAATCTTCAAAGTTCTGTTAGTCATTGCTTCGTAAGGATGAAACTGTTAAACAGAGCATGCAATAGTTGAGGAGGCTGGGGTATTTGTAATTACCGATACCAGAGATGGGGGTGTAAGTTATACGGTCATATTTCAGGGGGTTCAATTCCTCTCGTAATTTACCGTATTTATTATTTGATAGTGTTAAGAGCAAACCACTCACAAATTTTGTGTAAGCCTGATCAACCAAATCCCTCGACTGTCCCTGAATGTACTGCTCCATACGTGTTGCAAGAATAGCAAACCTGTCCAAAACAATTTATTAAGGCCCTGTTTGGTTGGAGAGATTAGTCATGATTAAATAAATAATTAGACTTTATATAATGTTTGGTATTCCCATTAACTTATCAACCCGCAAATATTATGTTATCATGACTTATCTTGCCTTGACTTTCTAGGCATGTTTATTGGTAGACGTCTCAGCGTCTAACAAAATAATTGGATTTTCATCAGATTATTTAATCTTATCGTGGTTAATCCTATCTTGACAACCAAACGAGGCCTAAGTCTAGTTTACCTGGGTATATATGACAAGACTCCCACCTGCCGAACATTTCTCTCATTTCTTTCGATCTGGTGGCAAGCTTCATCAACAAACTGATCAAACACATTACATATCAATAATAATCCTTACCGTGTGTGCGCGCGCGCGCGCGTGTGCGTTTGTATAACTTACACGACTAAACTGATTCGAAATTCTGTTCTCAATGTCATCAAGTAAAATACGGACAAACCCTGCAGCATCAGCTTTCTGACCGGAAATATAGCGTTCAGTAATTCCATGCATTGATATACAACGCAGTGGATCAATCTTACACGCCCAATCCACCACAGCATAGAAATCTTCCTATTTAAAAAGTCAACAGGGGAGTCAATATACATACAACAAAGAAGAGAAAGAGAAAGAAATATGGGCAAATTACGGCCACCCCTGACGTATGGCCAAATTACGAAAAAAAATTCTCTTGTTAGGGTAGGGTAATTACAGCTACCTATTTTTTAAATATTTTTACATAATTTTTTTGTAATTCGGTTATTTACCGAACCAAATCGTATATTCAGTTCGGTAAACATTATGAAATGTTGGCGTACCAAAAATTCGGTTTGGTTTTACCGATTTAACATTATTAAATTTACAACGGGAGGGGTGTTTTCATAAAATAATACATAGTTGAGAGGTGGATGTAATTACCCAAACAGGAGGGGATTTTTTGTAATTTAACCATAACTCAGGGGTCGCCGTAATTTGCCAAAGAAATAAGAGCATGCAATTCAAGATTTAATTTACTTGTATTCCATCGAGCAAATCACAAAGCGACACGTTTAAGGCCTCCAGATCCGCAGTTTTTTTACCTAATAAACAATTGAGAAAAGGTATAGTATAAAATGAGGACTTTGAGATGCTACACCCGGTGAAATGAAATACATCGGGTAATTATTAACCGTTGATGTGGCAATAAGCACACATACACATAGATGTGTATGTGTGTGATTGTGTGCAGATCAACGGTTAATAATCACCATGTGTATTTCACCATGGGTAGTTCCGTAATTAACTACCTGCAGCTTTGTCATTGTCATCGATGTCCGTGGTACCCGAATCATCATTAGAGCTTCCGCCTAATGGTACTTCAAAGCACATGAAGTTCGCAAAGAAGGAACTCTGCGTTTCGTACGAGGTGATGTTATTTACGAGAAAAATCATTTTTTGAGAGAGAGAGAGTAAGGGTTTCAAAGAGTCGGTTGTACGTAACCTCATCCACAAGGAGCGGAATGAAAACCGTGAGCATTTTGGAGTATGCCTCGGAAACCGTAGATGTGTCTACTGCACTATTTGCACTTTGATTAGAGGCTGCAGAACCATCGAACCACACAGTTGGAATCTTTGGTGCTTTTGTACTAGCACGAAGCTCATTTGCAAACTCACGAGCCTGGCATGCGTGCAAACGTAAAACCATGTAATAAATGTCCGTGTGTATAAATATATATATATTTCATATTTATTCAAGATGAGATGTTCCCCTAAAACTAGTAATAGGCCTTTGCCAAAAACAAGTTTATGCACCTCTCGTCGTAAAAGCAAATTGAGAGAGCCGCAGTAAGCTTTCCTTAAAGGTCCTAAGCAATTCTTATCGAGACTCTGCAAAAAAGGAACGGACATGCGCATCGATCAGAAGTAAGGTGTTGAATGATCATCTCAACCAAAAGCTTAAGCTGTTAGTGAAATGTATCATTTAATATTAATATCTCCAACATGCCCCATCAAGTGCACGCGAAAAGTGAAATGTATCATTGAATATTAATATCTCCAATACATCGTACACACGTACCTTCATGTGTTGCAAAAGGCGAGCGTATGTCCTACATTTGTACCGCAGGTCCGCATGATCGGGCCTCTTTAGTTGTCCACGCTGGTATATATAACCCAAGTACAAATACAATTCCCTCACTAGCTAGAAGTTTGTTTTTTTTGTTTTTTTGATTAACTGAAAAGCATATTTCGTGCAGTACATACCTGCGAGAAATAGTTCTTATCACTTATCATGAAATCCACCAAACTAGCAAAATAATTCCTCATAAACTCGGATGCTCTTCTAACAAACGTGGTCTTCAACTTATCAAGTTCTGTGCGCTTCTCTCTAACCTGCAAGACTTAAATAATTAAGAACCTGTTAATGGGGCGTGTATTCGAAATGAAGAAAGTTGGATACAGTTTCGACTGAATTTTCGAAACGAAGAAACAATCGAGGCAAGAACTACGTTCTTTTATCCTTAGGACAAAATTGTTCCCGTAACAGCGCTTCGGTTGTGGCAATTTCTTTCTCCTTAGGACAATATTGCCGGTTATGGCAATTGCCTCACAAGATACAACGACTGACAATTTCAACAGAGTAGCAAAACAACTGTTGCACCGGCAAAACTCCAAACATTCCCAAAACCGAAAGCCCAACAACCCACATGTCGCGAGCTCGGGTGGCTTGCACTTAAACTCACACTTCGTTATAATTTATACTTTTAGCTATTCACCTAACACTATTAGAACTGCTTTTAATAAATGCTCTTTTTTCAATGTGGAATAGGTGACTTTCCACCTCCCACCAAGCAATTTGAGCTCACTCTAGCTCATTGAAATAGCTAACTTTGTGCATTAATTGTTCATTCATCCTTTATTGAATTTGAGTAATTAAATACACTACGATTATCCACGCGAAATTATGATTTCATCATTTATGACGCGATTTAATATTGGAATCTTACTTCAACATTTTTTCAAAGTTGACGTGAACACCTCAAATTTTCCAATAGAACCAGCGAAATAAGTAATGAATTATTTTCAGAGGATTGTAGAAATTGGTGAGATTTTAAGATATTCTCTTTTTCATGTGAACTACTTACTTCTAACAATCAAGGTTAATAGAAAGGTATAAAGACAATTAAATCCACATACAGATCTCATCTTTGCATAGGTTCGATCCAAATTGGGTACTTCAAGGCTCCGTAAAGCATCGGCTAGCCATTCGCACGCATCTATATTTTCATGCATTCTTGTCTCGTCAAATGACCCCCCAGCCAGACACGATACGTACTGCATTTAATTTTAAGAGAAAAATAACGAATAAGAGAAAAATAACGAAAAAGAAACAAGATCAAACTAATGAATTACATGAAGAAAAAAAACTAATTACAATTAAACCTCTATAAATTAGTCGGGACTGAAAAATTCTATTAATTTAGTGAAATATTAAATTATCGAGCTAACAAATTAGTACGTTTTTACCCAGTCAGGACCGTAAGAATTATTATTTAAGCGAGGTTATTAATTTATCGAGGTTCTACTGTATATGCAAAGACCTCTGATGGTATATGCAGTCTTTCAAGAAGCTTATCAAGTTCCTCAATTAGCGATTTGTTGTTTACCGACTGCATTTCCAGTTTGTTATTCCGGGTTTCAATCTGCACACGAGTTGAATTTTTTTTTTATTTAAGTTCAAAAGATCACATTTAATATGGTAAGTAATGAGAAATAATATAAAAAAAATTGTGTAGCGATTAATACCGACTCAATGTCCTCTCGCATGTGCCGTAGTTTTACATTGAAAATACATAACCACTCGTCCATATCCTCAACGCAGTTTGTTGCTGACTCAAGCCCCTGTAACACCTGCATAACCCAGAGAAAAATAAATCAGGTTATATGAAAATGTAAAAAGAAAACGAAACTTCAGACCTCAAATATTGGTTGGGTCTGAATGACTACCTCAACCAAAAGTTTAACCTGTTAGTGAAATGTATCATTTAATATTATAATATCTCCAATAAAGTATTTATGTCCAGCTCCTCTTTTATTTTTTGTTCAATCATTTTTTTTTTTTGCGTTTCCAACAATTCTTTAGATCTGGTTGCATCAGCCATTTTGCATCGGTTTTATGGTCCTTTCTTGGATTTATTGGCCATTAGAAAAGATTGAGAGGGACGACGAGACGACATTGCATCTCATAAGTTCTGTTTTTACTCGGTTTGTACAAATCCATGGAAAAATTAAATTTCAACTATTTTGTACGGACCAAACTGAAGATTATAAGGTCCGATAAGTACAGCACCCTCGGACCATAGACAATCCCTTGTTACTTTTGTCATTCAACGGATTAATAGTTGCATCTTTACTAAATGACAAGTCAGACTAAACAGAGACATATTTCAGGTGTGTTACCACTAAGCAATCTTAAAGCACTACACAAATTATTCTGCAGAAAAAAAATAACAAGGAAATGTAGGGAGAGATTTATTTTTTGGCTATAAAAATTAGGAAGGAGAAAGTATAGAAATATAACAAAAAAATGAATGAAAAGCATGTATGCATGCACATAACATAAAGAATAAAAAAAACAACCTCTTGTATCAAAGGCTCATTCTCCAAAATTGCATGTACATTCGCGGCTTCTAATGCTTGAAGCTCTCGCTTCAATCGCTCGGAAAACGCCTCGGCTTCGCCAATACCCATGACATAACTGCAAGTTATGTAATTTTGAGTAACATCATCAATGAGTTCATGAAGTAATACGGAAAGAACAAGAGTTTTTAGCAAGCGATACCCCTATGATAGTTCTAATTGCTAGAAAAGTCCATGTGTTAAAGTATTAGCATTTACCCCACCCTATGAAATATAGTCAAATCCATGAAACCCTCTAGTCCATGATCGTGCAGTGCAATACACTCGCCAACTATGTGAGTGGGAGTGTGTTTTTCGGCTGAAAATACTTAATTACCCTCTAAACTAGAAATTTCAAAAATTATAGATTCACCCCAGTATTTTTGTAACCAAAATAAAATTTTCAAAAGTTTCAATTCAGTCCCTGATATTTTCCATAAAGCCCTCTCTCCCATTGAAATCCAAAAACACGTAGCTATGTTTGTTACCGTTTTCAAATTCTTTTCACACTTTCCCCAAAATGAATTTTTTTTTTCTACACTATTTTCAAAAACTTTCCCCAAAACAAATTCAAATATTTCTCTCTCTAACAAACATTATTTGACCGCTACAGTAAAAATTGTCTTCACTAAAATACAAAATCAAATCACTTTATCTTTTAAATTCTTCTTCCAAAATACCTTTTCCCAACACCTTTCAGACATGATTTGACTTGCTACAGTACAAATTATCTCCTCTCACAACACAAACAAACTTATATTAATTTTCAAATTCTTCTCCCAAAACATCTTTCTCCAAAATAAAATGGAAATGGAAGCCCACAAACTTACCAAACAGAGTAGTAACACACACAAATACACACACTTTCACTTTAATTTCTCTATCCTAGGATATTTGATGTTGGCTGTGTTGTTGGAGAGCAGAGTAAGAATAAGAAGAAAAAGCAAAAGTTTCAGCCTCACCGGTGCGAATAGCTGGTGGTGTTGAGGAAGAACATGAGTTGCATCCCCTCTCTCATTATCTTTTTTTCTTTTTCTTTTTTTTTTTAACACAAATCAATTTATATGTTACCTATATCATTTTAATTAGGGTAGTTTAGTCATTTTACCTAAGTTAACAGCAAAATATGGTGAAATGGGTGGTAGACTAAATAAAACTCATCATAAAGGGATCAATGCTAATTTTTTTAACATAAGGACTTTTCCGTCAATTAGACTTTTGACGGGGCTCTATGCAATTAACTCAAAAGAACAGTGACGATGTTTCACATCGTACTCTTCTCTTTGTTATAACTCTCTATAGATGCGTAACACGAGACGTTCTATACCATTTGATCATAAATTTTACAAATTCATAAGGCACAAAGATCGTAATGGTTGAAATTCAATTACGTACGTGCCTAGAAGAGCTTCCATGTCCTCTTCCTCCGCTTGCGACACGAGTTCTCGTTCAACCGTCAATTTCATGTCACCTTCCGTAACTTCCGCGTAATAAGGGCCGTCTTCAGGGTCCCCCTGCCGCTTAGTAACTACTTGTGTATTTTCCTGTAAAAGTTGTTCATATTTTCAGTTAAACCTCTATAAATTAATACAGTCGGGATTAGTGGAATTCTAGCGAGATATTAATTTATCGAACTAATAATTTAATACATTTTTACCGAGTCAGGACCGAAATAAATTATTATTTAAGCGAGATTATTGATTTATAGAATATTAATATATCGAGGTTCTACTGTACGTATTAAAAACTTAAATACATATGAATTTAATTACTACAATCAGCAGAAGATTGGAAACAAGAACAATTACAACAAACTATATATATGTACAGAGTTAGGCTGAAAAATAAGCTGGACAATATGAATTTGCACCTTAGCCCAAAGAGCCATCTCGACTACATCAATGCCGACGACTTTTGGAAGATGGCCCAAAACATCCTTGCAGATATTTAAGATGCAAAGCAGAAAACGATTCCTACAGTATATAATATCATTAAAAAAATATATAAAAAGTCGATCATAAATTTCTGTAACCGGGATCACTAGCATACCTGTCGTCAAGATTACGCATTGTCCACTGAGGTGGGGCGACGCTCTGATTTCTAAGGTTATCGAAACCCTTCATCGATCGGATCAGTGTTAATAATAATATCAAAAAAAAAAAAGAGCATGATCGAAAAGGGAAATATTTCAAGTTGTGATGTGAAAAAAGAGAGTAAGAAGCTAATACCAGCATAAAAGTACATCCACTAGGGTCATTCGTTACAAGTTCCACTTTCGACAGATGCTTCAGCTTGTACAATTTCGCATGCTATAATCGGAGTAGATAAATTTATGTAAGCCATTCGAAATATCAAACAAACCACGGTTCAATTACGGCCTCCCCCTGAGGTAAGGTCAGATTACGAAAAAATCATCTTGTTTGGGTAATATCATCCACCTTCAACTATGAATCATCTTACATATTCACCCTTATGGTGTCAAATTCAACATAATCTTCTAGATTTCGTGGAATGTTCTCAAGTTTGTACTCGTTCCGTGCAAAAATGCAGTTTCTGATGCACCACAATATGATATTTACAAGCCAAGAGACACATCTTATGAATATCTTGTTTCAAGATGTGGAACTCGATTGGGGTAAAACGGGTACAAGCTGAAGAATATTCCACATAATCTAGAAGATACCACTAAATTTAACACTGTAAGAGTGGACGTGCAAGAAGATTCATAGTTGTGAAGTGGTTGTAATTACTCAAACATGAGGGATTTTTTCGTAATTTGACCTTACCTCATGGTAGTGGCCGTAACCCAACAAACAACGGTAAAATCAGAGAAGTTGCAAAAGATATATAAGTTCGCTACATTTGTCGCTACCATCTTGTTTCTAACTGTCCATTTTTATTCTCGTTCCATATTTTTGCTTCGATACGTACATTATTTTAAACACCATTACCTATATATGTATATATATATATATCCAGGAAGCTATTAACTTAATAAATCGTGCCAAAGCGTTATTGTTCGCAAAAGTTCATCGACGAATTTGAATCAATCGGGTTTTTCGAACATACCTCAAGCACACCTCCATTCGAATATTTGAAGACACGAAGAAAAGCTTTAGTCCTTTTGACTTTTGCCTTTGCTGCATTAATAATGATGTAGTTCTATATATTGCCCAAAAAATAATCAATAACAGAAGAAAATATAGAAATTCATGGGAACATTGGCGTACTTGAAATGCCGAGAACACGAGGCTTCGCCATGTTACCGCGGCCGAGTTTGCCGGATTTGCCCCATATCCCACAACTCTTGGCCACTCTGATAGACATTACGATCTTCTGCTTGGTGCCCTCGATCGCCGCCTCGCACGCACGTCGGAGCTCCTCGTCATCAGCGCTCGACTTCGCCATTCTCCTCCAAGCTCGGAAGAAAACAAAAATGAGTTGGTTGAGTTTTTTTCGATTTTGGTTTCGGTTATTCTTTTTAATTTCAACCCGGCTTGAATTAATTACTTGCTAGTTTTCGGGGCTAATCTTTTGCTAATAATAAAATGAAGCATATAAGAAGAAGAGTTAGTTAGTGTATTACTAACAGACAAGATCACTATCGGTCTATAATATGCTACACTTGGTGAAACATACTGGATAAATCTTTACCATTCATATATACACACAAATACGCACACACCCATATTGGTGTATGTAGATCAGTGGTAAAAAAATGAAGCCTCATTTGTAGCCAAATGCCGTAAAACTTGATAACAAGTTCATAAAATATGTGGTCACATTTCTATCTATGAGTGTCTATTTTAGGTTAGTCTGACTTTGTCTTTGGGCTAAATTTGTTTGGTGTATTAAAACTGAATTTTGATTGAAAATTCTAAACCAATTCTAATTCTGAAGAAAAACATCAAAAATCCGATTAGAATGTAAAGGAAAAATATTCAGCCAAAAGAAAAATAACTAACTTGACCGATTTGAATAATTTCATTTCAATTTCTAGTATATGTAAAAGGACAAAGTTCACTTTGCACCCCTAGATTATTTGATTTGTTCACATACACCCTCAATTACGAAACGTACCAAATACCCCTCAGAATTTGCATTATGATTAAATATGGACGTCATCTATTGGCTTTCTTGTTACAAACAGTTATTATAGCATTTGTCTTTTTCTGACATTTTTACCCTTTTTTCTCACAATTTGCGTGCCTTGTTTTTTTACCTTTATTTTTTTTCTTTTTTTTTTCATTTGACATTAGTCATTTTATTGCTCCTTTTTCTTCTTAGTTTCACTATAATATCTAGTGGCAACTCTAGTTGTCATCATTAAGTAATATGAGCTCAATTTCATATGACATTCTAAATCAAACTATATTAGTAATCGGATACCTAATTTCTTTAATTAAAATAAGAATTTGAAAATAGGACATCAAGTCACGGTAAACATCTCCATCAATGTAAGTCGAATCCCCAATATATTCAAACTTCATAAATAGGCATCCATGATGGATTTTAATTACAAAAAATGATCTGCCATTATACTTAAATTAAAAAAAATATGCTCAAATTAATAAAATATTAAAATGAGCTAAACAATTACTTAAGAAATCATCTAAGTACTATTTGCAAAATGGGTTATGTTAAAAAAATAAGGAGATAGTGACTATTTCTTATTTAGGCATAAATATTTCTAAGTACTAAGTTCACATATATTTTCCATAGACTATAGGTGGGGTAAGATTGTAATTTCACAATAAAACATTACAAAACTAATGTATTTACATTTTTGTAAATTTTACCAGAAAATATAGGGGGTTGTTTGGTACGTTCGGTAATTTAGGAGTGAGTATGTTCACACCCCATAATCCAGGGATGCAAAGTGAATTTTGCCCTATATAAAATGTAATATCAATGCGTACAATTTTTTTTAAGTAACAAATGAATCCACAACCAACTACATAGGTGAACTAAATAAAATATGTTCTCTCAGTGCAATATCTTACAAACCATATGAGGGGTATGCAAACCACACTAGACATAAGTTATGTGTGACAAACTCAGCGTAGAATCATGAACAATAGAAGTCGAACTATTTTGCTCCACCATCTAGGCCTCTCTTACCAGCTCTATTTATTTTATTCTTTTAACAAAAATACTTGCAACCATATATACGCAGTGGATAAACCCGATCATATATTTGGTAAAATACACTAGAAATGAACAAGTAGAGCATCCTTTTCACCCCGATCATATTTGGTAAAATACACTAGAAAATGAACAAGTAGAACATCCTTTTCACCATAACCACATTGGCCAATTTGGTATTCAAAGTGGACCCCACTTTCATATGCACCGCATATTTGACTCATTTACTTACACACACCTATGGATAAGCTAAGTACCCTATACACTCAAAATCTCAATACACTCACTCTAACACAAAACACACACACACACACACACTTGCATTTACATACAAAAGAAAGTTCAATACATTTGCTATTTTCTTTCTCATCAAATTGCATACACCTCTACCAATTCTTGGATACACCCAAGAATGAAAAATACTCAACATAAACTTCATCCCATCAAAATCTCTCAAAGCAAAAAAAATGGCTACCCTATTTTCTACACTCCCATCTTCTCCAATACAACACCGGAAAATCCCCTGCAATTCTTGTCCAATCAAATGCTGCCACGAAAAAGCTAACCATAACCATAACTCGCCTATTGTCGATGAAAACGGTTTCCCGGAAAAAAACTTACTTTCGAATCCGAGGGGGTCTAAGCCCCCTCGGCCGAGAAGAATTATACTCGTACGACACGGCCAGAGCCAAGGCAACGTCGACGAGTGCGTCTACACACGTGTGGCGGACCCCAAAGTGATGCTGACTCAGCAGGGGATCTCCGAGGCGGAGGAATGCGGTGAGGAGATTAGAAGGATGATCGAGAAAGACGGAAATAGTGATTGGAAAGTGTACTTTTACGTGTCTCCTTATAAAAGATCACTCGAGACTCTCCGGAATTTGGCCAAGCCATTTGAGAGATCACGAATTGCCGGTGTTCGAGAAGAACCTCGATTAAGGGAACAAGATTTCGGTACATATACGTATAAATAAATACATCATCAATCCCACTATACAAATTTTGATAATACATATGCATTCTTGAACTTAATTCATTCATTTATTACTTCTTTTATTTTTTTGTTACGAAGGAAATTTCCAGGATCAAGAACAAATGAAGATTCAAAAAGCAGCTAGAAAGCTTTATGGGAGATTCTTTTACAGGTTTCCGAATGGTGAATCAGCTGCAGATGTTTATGATAGAATTACAGGTATTAATAGTATGGGCAAATTACGGCCACCCCTGAGGTATGGTCAAATTACGAAAAAAAAAACCTTTTGTTTGGGTAATTACAGTCACCCCCTCCTTTTGAATATTTTTACATAAAATTTATGTAATTCGATTATTTACTGAACCAAATCGTATATATATATATATATATATATATATATATATATATATATATATATATATATAGTTAAAGCGGTATGAAATGTTGGCGTACTGAAATTTCGGTTCGGTTTTACCGATTTAACATCCATAAATTTATCTCTAGAGGGGTTTTTCGTAAGATAATACATAGTTGAGGAGTGACTGTAATTATCCAAACAAAATGGGGTTTTTCATAATTTGACCATAACTCAGGGGTGGCCGTAATTTCCCCTAATAGTAATTATCATCACTATATCTTCATAAAAAATAAAATAAAAATAATAAAAAAATGCTTCTTTTTTATTTATTTTTTGTTTTGTTTAAGGAAGTTGTGGGAATTTGTTAATTTTTAAGGATTTAGAGAGACACTGAGAAGTGATATTGACATTGGAAGATTTCAGCCACCTGGAGAGCAAAGCCCAGACATGAATTTAGTGATAGTTTCACATGGTCTCACACTTAGGGTTTTCTTGATGAGATGGTATAAGTGGACCGTTGACCAGTTTGAAGGTCTACATAATTTTGGCAATGGCAAAATGCTTGTTATGGAAAGAGGTTATGGTGGAAGGTAATTTCTAATTTTTAATTTTTTAATTCTGTTTTACACACACACACTGTGTGTGATGACAAATGTACTACTTTAAATGCATGAAGGTACTGCTTGTTAATGCACCACACTAGAGAAGAGCTGAAGAAGTTTGGTTTAACAGATGCTATGCTGGTTGATCAAGAATGGTATGTAAATGAATCTTGATTTCCCCTTCAAATATTTACGATAAATTACGAAAAAACCCTTCTTATTTCTGTAATTATAACTACCCCTTCAATTATGAATCTTCTTATACGTCAACCCTTATGATGTCAAATTCAACATAATCTTCTAGATTCCGTGGAATGTTCTCTAGTTTGTACTCGTTTTGTGCAAAAATGCAGTTTCTGATGTACCACAATCTGATATTTACAAGCCAATAGACATATTTCATAATCATTTTGTTTCAAAATGTGGAGTTCGAATGGGGTAAAACGGGTACAAACTGGAGAATATTCCACGTAATCTATAAGATTCCACTAAATTTGACACTGTAAGGGTGGACGACTGGACGTGTAAGAAGATTCATAGTTGAGTTGTTTTTGTAATTAACCAACTATAAGGGGTTTTTTCGTAATTTGACATTACCTCAGGGCTGGCCGTAATTTACCTAAACTTATTATACTATTCTTGATACTCTGTTTATTGTTTCTCTATTATGAAGGCAAAAATATGCAAAGCCAGGGGAGCTATATTACGACAGCGAAATAACCGGACCGTCGTACTTCACACACTTCAACGATGATCGAGAAAGCCTCTTTTCCGGGTAAAGTCTCGAGACAGAAAACAATGTAAATTTGGCATGAAAATACAATCACTATTTGCCTCAGTTATGTAAGAGAGAAAGTTTGAAATCAACCTTAAACTGAATAGGTTTGCTTAGACATCATTCCTGAGAATTACCAATAGAAACTAAGTTCTTTTTATCGATCACGGACTCCGTCCGTATGTAAATTTTGACTTTCGCTAACCGATTTTAACTAGTGTTTGTTGGTTACTCTCGGTTTCTACATTGCGGTTTCTACTCCGCTGCATATTACTTTTTAGTGCTGCACACACTCGACACGACATCTATTTCGATTACTGCGTTAATCAAGAATTAGGGAACCATTGATTCTTGCACTAATATATATATGCTTAGGCCTCGTTTGGTTGTCAAGATAAGTCATGATTAACTAAATAGTTGGACTTAATTTGATGTTGGTATCCTCAATAAATTGCCGGGTCGACCCGACAAAATTATACAATCATGGTATATCTTGCCCTCTAATGAGTTTTTTTTGTTGGATGTTGCAAGCTCCAATAAAATAATTGGGTTCCATTAGATTATTTAATCTTATCTTGACTAATCTTATCTTGGCAACCAAAAGTGGCATTGTAGAATTAACAAAGCAACCACACTAAACACAGAATTCCTCAATTTGAATCATTACAACACTAATAAGTAATATCCAATTGAATCAAAGAGAACACCAAAAAAAAAAAAAAAAAAAAACGGGTCGAAGTTGAGAATAGCATTTACCGACAGTGTACAAGCTTGCACGGTCTGGAGTAACTTCGTCAGCACGCAATCTCTCACACCTTAATTAATAAACGACCGGCAGTTATAGCGGTGAAACTCAATTTGTCGTCGTTTGGGTCAAGACACACTCCATCAACGCACATGTTCTGTTATTACAAATGCAAATTAGTGCGATCGAGAGCTTCATAGTCGAAACAATCGTGCAGACAAGAGACACAATCAAGATTTTACGACCCGTCTTTAAATTCAAGACTTCTCTACCGCATCAGAAACGACTCGAATTTGTCGAGGCCTCTCAACCTCACCATTATTTCGTCTCCAAAACGCCCTTCTCCACCACATCTCGAACCCTCTCTGTATATTCGGGCAATCATCTCCTCCGTTTAGAAACCGCTCGAACCAAGAAAGCAAAATCTCCTTCTGCCACTCCATCGGCAAAGTCGATATCGTATTACTAAGCCCATCCTCAATTAAATGCCGATCGAGTCCCCTTGAAGCCCTCTTCATCCATCCAAAATCCTCGTAAAACGGAACCAACCATGTCTGAAGAAGCATATACCTCGCCTCTTTAGACGCCAAAAGCTGCCTCTTTCCGATCCCGACAAACAACCTCGCCGTAACTCTGCTCACTTCGTATCTATGTATCGGAGCCACTTTCGAATGGGATTCGGATAATAAATTCTCCGACGCCCATATATTCAAAAAATCCTCCGCAATTAGTCTATCTATAAGTATATCCAACAGCCAGTGCAAATTATCGGCTTGACGGGCTATTTGACCTACGTCTTGCATATCACCTTGTGCCGCCTGTAAGAAACTTACGCGTAGTAATTTCAGACAACCGTTACAAGCGAAGTACAATGACTCTTTCCGTAAATCGTTCTGCGACGAATTCTCGCGCAGCATTTTGGTGACTAATCCTTTCATCTCTCTCCTGGCTTTGTCGTCTTTTCCTTCGAGGACGACTTGTAATAATTTTACGAGCACTTGTTCGTTGTCGTTCGCTTCTTCGGCACCTTCTGTCGCGTCGAGAGAAACCCTTTTGAGAACTTCTCTAGCACCTATGCCTTGTAGACGAAGCTCCGATAACAGAGAAGCTACTTTCTCTTCTTCGTCTTCTGCCCATGGGGCGGCTTCTAAGTACTCCAAGCAAGAGAGCACGCCCGCATCGAATCCAATTGCCGCCGATACCTACATTTTATTACGACATCAACCTTAAAATAATCAATCCAACTTCTTGCAAGATAGGGCAAAAGGAACCGAAATTTTCAACGGAAAGTTTTTGAATTCTTGAAGAAACTAAGGATTCATAGCTAGTGCAAATCTACATGAACTTATTTCTAGTTTGTCGTAGTTTTTAAAGTGCTAACGAGCCAAGATCTTATAATCTAGTAGTACCATCATAGTTAAGTTAATGCATTCAAGATAGAGCGTATATCTTTGTCTCGTATATTCCACGTGTTTCATAACCCCTTTCGATTTGCATCCATCTAATCAATATTCATCAATTCAAAATCTCATCCCGGCTCCATTATTATCGAATCCGAACATTTAACCATCTATCAAAAAAAACCCTTTTGATTTGCATCCATCTAATCAATATTCATCAATTCAAAATCTCGTCGGCTCCATCATATCGAATCCGAACATTTAACTATCTATCCAAGAAACAAGAAACAAAGAATAAATTGGAGATTCTTCTGCAAAATGGGCAAAGAAACCAAAGTTTTCAACGGAAGTTTTCAACTCCCCGACAAATCTAGATAAACTAACTTCTATCAATTCAAAATCTCAACACAAATGCACTTCCGGCTCCATTCAACCGAATCCGAACATTTAACCATCTATCCAAAAAACAAGAAACAAAGAATAAATTGGAGATCCTTCTGCAAAATGGGCAAAAAAATCGAAGTTTTCAACTGCTCGACAAATCTAGATAAACTAACTTCTATCAATTCAAAATCTCAACACAAATCTATCGAATCCGAACACCTTAACCATCTATCTAAGAAACAAGAAACAAAAACCGTATGGTTTGCAAGCTATTATACGAGAGTGTAGGTTTACCCAGTGCACCTATATGGTTGGCTGCGGGTTCCTGCATTATCAAAAAAAAAAGAAACAAAGAAATAAATAAACAATAAATTAGAGGGTCCTTATATGCATTACCTTGAGTATACCGAGTACTCGAGAAACATCCTCCTTCATAAGCTTCTTCCTCAAGTCCTTACAATACATGAGCCGGAGAGTCTCTATATAAACCTCAATATCATCACAATCGGCAATCTCGACAATGTGAGGCCCCAAATTCCTCTGCTGCTTGACCCATTTCTCATTGAACGTCTGCGCGAAGAATCTACTATGAACCACAAGGATCTCTCTGTGAACGCTAATCGAAATGCTGACGCCGTCTTTGGAGCTCAAGGTGAGCTTCACATCGCTCGAGGCCGCTTCGTTGAACTGGTTCCCGGGGCTTCTAGAAGCGAGAATGTCCGTCAAACGCTGCTGCATTAGCGCCTGCTTGTCCGGCGGTGGCGGCGGCGCGTTTGCGGAAATCTTCGGGTTCTGGTGGTTTTGGATTTGGTTCTGGGCCGAAACGGCGCCGTTTTCGGCGAGGGTTGCTGCGACGGAGTAGCTGTCTGGTTCGTTGGCCATCATTTCGAATAGGGTTGGGCTCGACCGGGTTTTATCGAGGAGAGGTGGCGGTGACATCGGGTTGAGAAGGCCGGCGGTGAGTGCGGAGTTGAATTTACTGAGGGACGAAGGGAAATTATCTTGTGCGGCGGCGGCGGCGGCGGCGGCGGCGGCGGAGGTTTGGGTTGGGGTGGTGTAGGATCCCATGGTTGAAGTTGAGCTGCGAGTCTTCAGATCCGAGGAGGAGGACGACGGCAGAGATGAAACTACTAGTGCTGATGTCCTGTCGGCGGCTTCCGGCGGCGGTTCGGAGGCGGCGCGGCAGCCGGAGTTGTCGGGGGACAGTGTAATTGGAGTGTCGATTTTGCGGCTATGATAGTGGTTGCTTCGGGTTGTGTTTGTAGCGGCGGAGGAGGAGGAGGAGAGTGGCGAATCGACGGGGGTGGGGGTGGAGGTGATGGTGGTTTCACGGCGGCGACGGCGTTTGATTTTGATGGGTTGGTTGTGGAATTTGAGATGGGTGGTTGTAGCAGCTGCCATATGATTCTTTTTTAGTAGTTTTAGTCACTCTGTTTTTGTCCTCTAGCTTTAGGGCTTCATTGGCATCATCGTCGGAATTTTTGTACTGCATTTTATATTTAAATTATTTAAATGCACCAAAAAAATAATAATAATAAAATATTATTATTTGTAATTAATTTGAATAACAAGTCGCTGTCTTGAAATAAATTTAAATTACGACATGTCTATATATAAATTATAGGTGCATTAACAAAACAAAGCTGTATTTGTGTCGATGCTGATGTAACAGCTCAATCTTTCTTGTAATAAAATTTTGCCAAACACTGCATTATTGGATGAAGCTGAAATTGATATGAAATTGAAAACTCGAAAAATATTGTAAGAATTATTATAGAGGGAAAATGTACACAATAACATTTTAAATGAAGGCTCTAGAAAATATAGTCTAGTGTATGAACCGAACTGAAAATTCGGTATGTGCCAAATACCGAATCGAAAATTCGGTTCGGTATACTGTATATTGATGTTTGGTATACCCTATTGTACAGAATACCGAAATTTTACCAACCCTCATTAGGAGAGTTGGGGTACCTAGCATTTACCAATATGGTAACGGTTTAGGGTTCGAGTCCCCCTCCCATACTTCCCCTTGTAATGGACTTGAATTTACTCAAAAAAAAAAAATACCGAAATATTTAATATATATTAATCTTTCGTATTTTATTTTAAATCATTTAAAGTTATAAAATATTATAAAATACTTATAGATTGATAATTTTTTTAATTGTTTGCAAATTAGCATCTATTGATAACCATTTTATTTTTAGGATCGGTTATTGAAATTTGAATGTCAAATTCAAGAATTATTTCGTTTAAATTGTTCTCTTATTTGCCTTTTCTAAAATAAAAAAATATGTTTCGATTTTATAGGTACCGAACCGAATAATTCGGTAAAGAATCGTATGGAACCGAATAGTTCGGTTCGGTAAATGGTACAAAAGTTTGAAGTAGTGGAATTTCGGTGAGACCAAAAAACCGATACGATTCGGTATGGTTTTACAGTATAAACAACTCTAGAGAAAATAGTGCGTAGAATATTGGTTCCAGAAAATAAACTAGTTAGATTTATTTGAAATAAATACTAGAACTTCTATGGACTTCTACTGTTTCCTTCTTCCCCACCTTATCTAATTTAAGCGTCAGAGTGTAATCGTCGGGGTTTAAACTCATGGCATTCGAACCCGCATTCTTAAACAATTCTCCGATTCGACCTTTGAACTGCTCATCTCAAGTACACCTCGCATCAAGAAGAAAAGAAAATATTATATATTGTTTTGATATATTATTAGTTTTTATTTTAACCCATTGGATTATTAGAAACAAATTAATCAAAGAATTGACCACTCAAGTAAATAAAATCCAATACCAAAACAAAAATTAAAGAAAATTAATAAATACTTGGGACTACTCCCATATTATACTGTTAAACCAATTATGTGTTTCCATGTTGCAGGTTGGTCAGATGGGACAATTTGTATATTTTCTAGGCAATTTTAATTTCATACATATTTTCAATATAAACTAATAAATTGTGTAAAATTTGTTTTATTCGTGCAATAATATTATGTATCCAAATTGTGTTTCTATACACTTGTTGGCTTTTGGACATATTTGTGCGTAGGTATCTTTCTTTAGGAATGCCAACCAAGTTGTGTCAATGGTAAAGACCAAATCTTGAATTTTGTGATTAGAAAAACACCATACGACTAAATTTGTGGTTTAGTTGATACGTTTTCTCGTTCTTGTAGTGAAACATTATTAATTTACTATAATAATGTTATTGCTAAAGTTTTGGGCCAAATATGAATTTTGGGATCGGCCCAAACTTAATAAATCATTTGGCTTTGAAACACCAAAGTTAATTAAAGCCTAACTCAAAGTCAACCATTTTGATCTTGGCCATTTAAACTAGTTTTTTTTTATCGTCGCTGAGACTTAACTCTCTTCTCTCAACCCTACTTTGAGTTGGAATGCGCAGCTTCTCTCTCCTTCTTTTTCCCTCTCTCGTTGAACAGTATTTTTATTATGAGCTTTTTTTTTTCGGGCAACTCTTTACAGAGTCTTCGCCGTACATCGATGACTTTAATTTGGGAGCAACGTTGATGTCTCCTACCATTGGTTTTGTGCTTATTTATACTGCCCTTAGAGAATGAGACAAATGTAACACTTATCTATATGCATATTTGAGTTTTCTTCTTTCAATCTCCCTTTGCGAGTGATTGAGTCTTTTAGTGAAAGAAAACTGAGGTTTAATGAGTGTGTTAGTGTTTCTTTGACTGATTGATTGTGTATGTGTTGATGAGTCAACTTAATGTTAATATTGAGGTAGATCTATGGTTTCATGGATTTGAGTGGTTGTGGTTTGGTGGTGAAATCCAATTGGAGTTGCCAACTTCTTGGATTTCTGAATTGGACATTGGACAATAGAGGACTGAGATGTTCTAAAAACAATAACAGTTTCATGTGTTGGAACTATTGTTGTTTGTCGATCTCTTTCCACTTTTTACTTTATGAGTTTATGTTTTATGTATTATTTTGAATGAGTACCCAACATTTATAAAACACAATACATTATTTTCATTATATTTATGTGTTGTATTTTATTTATAAAAAGAAAGGTTTAAAATACAAACTAACCTATAATTAGGCCCGGCCATTGAGTTGTCCCTCACCGAGCCCGATGACTCGGCCTGGTTATATTTGTGACGAGTCTAATTTTTAGTGATCGGGTCTAGTTTGTGTCATTTTATTAAATCCGATTAAGTTATGTGTCAAGTTTGAGTTTCCTATGGTTCAATCCAATTAACCATGTCCGACTAAATTAATAATTATGTATTTAATATATATTTTTTAATTCTCTTGCTATGACATACAACTTGCAAGAAATTAAATCACGAAGTCCGATAATATTTGAGTATAATTTTAAAGTCTGATAGTATTTGATTTTGAGCTAATCCAAACTCGAGTCAATCAGTCTGATTGCCACCCCTGGCAATAATAAGCGAGATCAATTTCCAACTTCCAACTATCACTGCAAATGATGATTTAATCTCCTTTTACTTCTTCAATCTGGGCCTCATTTGATGACTTATATATATCACATCTTTAGGCCCGTTGGGTTAAGCCCTTTTCTCAAAGCATAACTCTTAATTATCTTATATATAAAAAGAACATATTTTGACCTATAACCCTAAACCTAAACCTAAGGGCAATTTTGTCAATTACTATTTAAGTAGTTTTTTATTTTTTTATTTTTTATCAGATTTTTAGTTAGGCAGTTTTATTTACATTTTTTTTCCTTTTCATTGAAATATTTTTGGGTGGTTTTTCTAAATTTCAACATTAATAGGCACAAAACAAAAATTTCCCACAATAACGTAACCCACCACTCTCAAATTAACTTCCCCCAATAAAATATCTCACCACTCTCAAATTAACTTCCCACAAATAAATCACCCACTATCATCCCAACTTGGTCATTCCTCATTCTTCCTACTTTTTTGCTCTCATTTTTTCCCCAATTCATTAATAGTTTTCTTACCATCTTCTGCATTATTTTATTCGACTTAATTTCCCCCCCAAAAAAGACTATCTCCCATAGACAGTTTTGCTTCAAGACTTTGCATGGAGTTTTGATCTCTTTGATCTCGACTTTCCTGATTTTCGTCATGACGTTATATATACATCAAGATTAGGGGGTGTTTGTTATTCGTAGTGGATAAATTCATTTTTCTTCTTCTTCATATTGCGATGAAGTTTACAATCAGCAATGGCCAATGTGTTAAACTAAATTGAAAATGAGTGAGCCATTTCAGTTATATATATCATTCGTGTTAATGTCGAGAAAATGTTTATCCATATATATATTTTCCAAATAATTTTAAATTCCATAGCAATTATTTTTTTACAGAATTTATCTTCAATGTTTGCTGTTATTTTTTCAGCAATACCATCCGAAGTTCTAGAAAAAAACTTTAATATACGAGGAGAAGGTATTTTAATCACTCATGTTATATATTTTTAAGTTAATTATCATTATTTAAGTTATCAATCGTATGAATACATGTTTCGTTAATAGTAGATTTTATTCCAAGTTTTTTTTAAGATTAAGTTTCACGTTGAATGTCGACCATTAACTATATGACATGGGTTATTTTGATTACACGTGTTAGATGCCATGATTTATCGGACACCTTTAGTATCGGTGTTGATGTACAACCGCAGGTGATGGGCTATGGAAGACTTGATCTTCGAAGAAATTTAATTTCAGGTAAAGTGATTTTCTCTCTCGCTCTCTCTCATTTATCATATTCCAATCTTCAATTATTATGTTAGAATTTTGTTGAAGGACCATTGTTTTCAAAATTAAAATAAGGTGTGAAAGTGAATGTATAGATTGTATTTCTTAGAGTTGGCTCTTCTATGAAGTATGTTTGAAGAGATGATTACCAGGATGATTGAGGAAAATTGCTCTTCTCCAAGTCTCGCGGGCAGGTTTGATTGAAGCATGCCCTGACATAAGTGCTTCCTCAAGTGCCCACTAGGCACCACATTGTTATGCTTAACCATATATAGTTTACGACAGTGCATAAAGAGTGAAACCACTACAACGAAATTCTATTTGCTTGGTTTAATGTAATCTTTTGTTTGGTGTAGTTGGTTGTGATACTTTTATTTTCATGGTTCGGAATATCACATAACATTTTCGTCGTATTAGGCAGAAGAAACTAAAGTTGAGAATCCCACTACGGTATGAATCTTCTTTTGTGATAAATCTAATTTATGCCCATTATTTTGCTATAGTTCTTCTTAGAACGTGAATATTGTTTGGCGAAATACCAGCAGCAACGTCGTTAGATCATGCAAATAGTTGTTTACTACTACTGGTTTTTTTTTTCTTGCATACTCTAATATCTATACTTGATGCTCATGAAATAACTTTTCAAAGGTAACATTTATGTCTTACTTTCAGTTTTCAAATTATCAATATGAATTCTCTAAGATTAAATTTTTCAAAGACAACGGAAGGAAAATATTTGAAATGAATTTGATGAAATTTGCCTATTTGTTTTGTTTTATGTTTTTCTTTTTCTTTTCTTTTTGATTTTTTTTAATTTGATTAGAATTGCATATCAAATAGAAAAGTTATTACTAGATATTTATTTTCCTTATTATGTTCTTCCAAAACAACTAATTGTGGCACAAAACCTATTTCAACAATCAGATTTATGATATCTCCTATTTATGATCCACTGAGCCAGTGTTTGATTTTCGGCGATCAAATGAAATCTATTTGCAACATTTATAAATTATTTATTGTGTTCATTACTCAATTTTTTCTAGGCATTTGTTCTTTACTTTGTTATTTGTTAATTTTGTACCGAACCAAATTTTGGTTCTCCTATTTCTCATGTGATATTATCTGAAGCAATTGACAGCTTCTTCTAATTGATGAGAGATGTGTCACAACAAGAAATATTAAGACATTTGTAAGACTACATAAAGGTTAATCAACTTGAGGTATACAAATAAGTAATTTTGTTTCTTTTTTTCTGTTTAAAAAATATATATAAACTTGATGTCATTAAGACATGTCTTTATTTTTCAGACTACATGTTTTGATTTGAAACAAAGCATAAAATGTGCATATTTGTACAAAAGTTGTGGATAATGAAATACATCTCCCTACCGGTCAAATCTTTCGAAGTTGTACCGTTCTTCTTTTGTTCATTGTGTTTATATACATGATTGACTAACCTTCAACCTTCTACGATTATTGAAAAGTATTTTGGGATCATCATTTGAGTCTTTTTTTAGGGTTTCACCACCCCTGAAAAAATATTGTAATCCTCACTTTTGTTTTTTTTATTTCAAGTATTATTGTGTGTAGATTTATGGGATATTTGAATAAAAGAAGTACAATTTGTTATAAATTCATTCAATTCAATGGTTTTTTTTGTTGATTTTGATGTCCCTTCTTTTCAATAATTGATTTTCATTTTGTTTGATTTGAGCAAGCCAGCACTAAGATTCGAGTGTTACAAGATTTGTGCTAAATAATGTATCCTTTTTGTCTTATATCCTTAGAATAGCAATTTTGCGGAGGAAAATTGTTTTTAGCTGTCGTATTATTGTAGCATGTAATTGATGTCTTATTCTTCTTTTTATATATTCTCCTATTTTGCTGCTTCATCTTGACTATTTTATTTTATCTTTATTTTTGTGTACGTTGCATAATGTTTGTTGCTTATTTGAGATCTATTGTCCGCTATGCAACATAATATATGTTGATACTATAAATTATTATTGTATTGACGATGTACAAATACTCTTCTTTCAATCCCTAATATTTTCAATTTATTTTTTGATGACGTTGTTGTACATTTATTTCACGATTATTAGTTTGTGCTTTGTTAAATATTTTATTTCTTTATGGAATAAGTGAAATAAGGTAACATAATTGTTTGAATTTTATAACTAAATATTTTAAATTATTCAATAATTTTTTTATTATAATTTTTATTGTCATGTATTTAAATAATTATTTTCTTCCGTTTTGCAATGCCACCCGTGCATCGCACGGGTATGATTACTAGTTACAATATAGAAGCAACAAAAAGTCTAATATGTTAAAAAGTAGAAATTTCTACAAAAATAATTTATGAATTTAAAAATTTGTATATGAACCTGATTTTAACGAATTTTAATTAGTAGTGATCGACTTCGAGTAGTTGATCATTTATACGGTGTAAAGAAAATGAGAAAGAAAAATAGCTTGCACTGGGAAAGTGGGTAAATACCACAAAACGACGTCGTTTCACATGCAGAAGGGAAAAAAAAAAGAGAGAATGCAATATAACTTGAATTCGAGTAAATATATACTTATCGTCAAATAAAAATACTATTTTCAATCTTAGATCGTTACATCTTGAGTTAAAAACGAATTTGTAACGATCGATCTCAAGTTTAGTAGCTTAGTTAATTTGGACTTTGCCCACAATTGATTGCAAAATGGTTATCACCAAAAGTATTGATTTTGTATATTAACTTTAAAAAAATTAATAATAATAATAAAAAAAAAAAAAAAAAAAAAAAAAAAAAAAAGACAAACAAAAAACTTACAAGATAGGGGAGGCCCATGAAAATCATGTAATTTTGAGAACATGTTACAAGTGGATTAAAATCATATAAAGCAAGAACAGGTTCACAAAGAAAAATTCCAAATCACTAGTCAAATAGGTGACCACATTTCCACATCATCAAACCAAGATAATGTTTCTTTGTTTTTTTCTAATTTTATTAATTATTTTGTATTGTAATTTGATTAGGATTCAATTTCATTGATAAATAAATTTTCAGATAAATATTTTTTATTCGAACAATGTTATTTTTTTTTCAATATATATTATAATAATAAAAAAATCAAGTTATATGTTGAAAATATTGAGAAGAAATTCAACAAAATAAACAAATTAACATTAATATTAACAGTTTATTGAAAATTATTAAACATCAAATGAATAATAAAAAAATAATTGAACATAAGTCACTTAACTTTAAATAATGTAATCAACAATAACAAGAAATAAACTACTAAAACATATGGAGACTTTGCCAAAGTATTCAAACTAAATCTCAAAATTAGAAAAAAATTAGAGACTCACTAGAACTCCTATTGGTTTTGCCATTTTTGCTAAAAATTTCTATGGATTAATTCAATATAATTAGTTATATTATAGTATAATCAAGCATAAGTTTGCAAAATATTTGGTGGTATTATGTTGGATATATTTTATTTTGATTCAATATCATGACAAATGTAAGTGTAGGGCTTCAGGGAATCGAACTCGTGACTCTGACTCTGACTCTCATACTACTTGTAGGAAGGACTTCGTGTGCTATCGATTGTCCTAAAATCAATTGGGGTCAGAAAAGGCGGAGACCCTAGCCTTATAGTGCAATCATCACAAACAAGCGCTCACGTCATTCGATTGTGTACCGTCCACTACTGATTTTTTTTTTCTTCACATGGACAATTGCTGTCAAACACAGGCCAACAGTAAAAATTCGAAGGAAAGAAAACGTGTTCATGCAAATTGCAATTATAAAGTAAAAAGGAGGGGGGGACACAAAATAAAATTGCATAGCTGTAAGTAAGTTGGTTTATATTCCATCTGCCTTTGTAATTCATTCCATTTCAATCTGATCTGTGCAAACTGCGCTTTATTGACCAATAGTGTCTGTTTTGCTTTGCTATGCTATTCGTCGATATAGCTGCAAATCGGATGGATATGATCGAAATTAGTATTTTTGGAAATATTCCAATTTTTTCGAAAGTGAAATACTAATTTTAATTCATAACAAAAAAAGCTTCAAAAAAATATTGGAAATTACAATTTCGCAAATTGGAATAAGAAAATTTGTTCCAAAATTGAAACTTTTTTTTTATATCAAAATCGTGCTGGAATTCGAAAATTCTTTTTTTTTTTTTAATTCATATAGAATATAAAATACATACTAGTATAGTAATATTGATATTATAAGGGTGATTTTTGAAAAAAAGAAATGAATTATTTGAAATTAAAATCAGATCTGAAATTGATATCTCGTATGTATTCCAATTTTATGAAAAAATATCATGAAAAATACTTGTACAAAATTACAAAATTTCAGATCAAATAGACGGAAATTAGAAATAATGCTCAAATTTCCAACCCCTATTCGCGGATGAATCGAACACATTGGCTTCGACGCGGAATTACGTTTATGGACATCGCAAACAAGAAATTACAGCTTTGTTAAGGTAAATAAATACAAGGTAATTAAATTATTTTTAATTATAAAATACTTTATTCCATAATTGTTAAAATCTTATAATATTTATTTTTATTTTTATTTTGTTTTTCATTTTTGTTCAGAAATAAAAATAAATTAAACAAATCTCTCTTCAATTAATATTCCTACTATTCTTGATTAATTAAGCAGACAAATTCTGACAATTAGAGTTGGTCTCTTAAGATAATTACTAGACAATGTTTTGTTCTAAATACTCAACTTCGTGGCGGCAGGAAATTTCTAATTATTTATAATTTGTTTTTGTACTAATCCCATACAAGTGGGTTGGTTTGGCATCAAATTATTATTAGTTTATAGAGTTTAAAATTAATTTAAATGAATTAATGGAGGTTGGTAATCTGGATTAGCTGTTAATCTGATCATAATTCATAATACTCCAAAGTAGTTAGCTATAGTTGCATTTGACGTTTGATTAAAAGTGTATTTGGTTGACTAATTTGGATAAGGGCTTGACCCTTTTGTAGTCAAAGTGATGTGGCTAATATGATTAATTAGTATTAGTGTATTATTAATCCACTTTCACATTATTCTTCTACTTGATTATATTTAGTTAATGACAATTATACTTGAGTACTTTTTCTCATTTGATAGAGATATGAATTTGATATATAACTGAGGGTACATTTAACTAAGGTTCGTAAATCGCCAAGAACTACGTAAATTAAGGTCAAATTACTGAAAATCTCTTTACGTATTCGCAATTACTAAAAAAATATGTGTGGGGAACTGTTGACCAAATTTCTTAATAGAAAATATGTAACGTCTATAATGTTTTAAAGCTAAAAATGGTAAATTACGAAAAAGTCCTTGATTATCAATAATTAATAAGAATCCTCTGGTTTTTGTTACGTCTTACAACGCCCCCTTACAGAAATAATTTATAACAAAATTGAAGATTTTCTTTGAAAGTTTGAATATTTCGGCACCCTCTTGTAAATTTCGATAACGGCAGTTAATAGTCTGCATGGCGCGACAGTACATTTTTGGCAAACTTCAACGTCATATAGTTTCACTGTGGCGAATTTTTCATTAATATTTCTGTGAATTCTCGACATTTCGAAGATTTTTCTGCATAACTTTTAAGTGATATGTAAGACATCAATACTAATAAGTATTTGATCTTATATGTAAATTAAAAAATATATATATAATTTCCGAATTTCGATGAATAAAAAAAAAACATTTTGATATGGAAAACACATGCTTTCGTTCCAACTTTTATAATTTTTGATTTTCTCGATTGTTTTCCAGAGTACAATTTGAACAAGATATTCACTTTCGAAAGAAAAAAATAGGGGAAACCATATAAAGAAAAGAAATAATTGACAGGGGGAGAGAACTAATCAGAATACGAAATTGTATGTAATATTTATACTACATCAGTAGTACAGTCAAAACACTCAAAAAATTATAATTAACACCCTATTAAATGCTAAATGTTACAATAAAATCCCTTATACACTATAACATCTAGTACAAAATTGTTATATTTCATTAGAATAAATATTACAAATTACACCCTCATGAAATGATAATATTACAATTACCCCCTCATGGTCAAATTTGTAACTGTTTAAGGAATATTACATGGGATCAACAAGATTCCGTCACATTTCACTATTTAAGGGTATCGTGTAAGACGACAACATACCTTAAGTTTTTTTTTTTTTTTTTGCCATTATTAATACGTGAAGAGTTTTTTTGTAATTTAACCTTAGTTCAGGAGGTTTCTTGTAATTTAGCCATAATATTTTGTGACAAGTACATATTTAATTCCTTCTCATTAATATCGTCGATTTATTTTTGTTATCACCATGTTTCATGAATCCATATATCCAACTAAAATAAACCAGCTACGAAATTAAATGAGGTGGAAAAAAGGAAAAAAAAAAAATGTTATTGAAAGAATTTATGGTCCCGAATTCGTTTAATACAGAGGTGTTATCTTAAGTGTTATGACACTTGAACAAACATGTAGCGGAAATATAAAGATAAAAGAACAATACTCAGAATTAAAAAATGTTCACAAGTAAAGACTTGTGAACTTGCCCTTTACAGGACGAAAAATATATTAAAATCAGTATTCCAAGAATACAAACAGAAGAGGTGCGAAAACTTCTTCCTTATGAATGAATCTTTTTCAAGATCATTCTTACAATCAAATCTAGATACAAAAAGAAAAATATTAAAAATTCTAGATTTCAAAGATGTACTCGTGAGGAGTACGTAAAGAACTTATGAATGAATCACTATCTTGATCATTCTTACAACCAAGTCTAGAAACATATATACTAAACAATCTAGACTACAAAGAATGTACTTATGAGAAGTACGTAAAGAATGTACTCACGAAGAGTACAAACAACCGATTCTAAAACCTAACTAAAACACTCGTGTATTCTCTTCAGCCCTTGGTTTTTATTTCGTAGAATCGATCAATTCCTTGAGTATTGAAGTCGTATTTATAGGCATTCCAAGCATCCACTCCTCAGCCCATGATCTGCAAGAAAACCAACTACAAGAGCACTCAAGAACATGGGTTAGTGGGTTAGTTGGGTAGTTAAAATAATATTCACAATTTAACCCACTAAGCCCACTAAGCCATATACTTAACCCATTAACTAAAATTTAGTTTTAATAATAAGAAAGTTAAAAAACAAAATGTACGTGTTTCAAACTCCCCCTTTTTAACTTTCTGATCAAAACTAAATTTTAGCTTAACTCCCCCTGAGTCATTGCTTGAACTCCCCCTGAATTTGACAACCAACATTAACATAAAAGTTCAGAGGAAAATAACAAACTGAACAAAAACAAATATTGTTCAGAAAAATAACTTTAGAGCAGAATATCCAAAGTCTCCTCAGTGTCAGCTGCTGCTCCTCCATCACTAGCACTGGATCCACTGCTTTCCTCTGCTCCTTGAGCTTCATCCTTTTTCTTTGCTCATTCTTCATTAACACCTTGCTCTCT
This sequence comes from Erythranthe guttata, assembly GCF_000504015.1. Next base: position 575,894 of record NW_012193091.1, read on the forward strand.
GCCTCTGGCATCCAAAGGACGAGATGTTCCACCTTGCTCTCTGCCTCTGGCATCCAAAGGATGAGATGTTCCTGCTTCAACTTCATGACTAGCTTTTTCTCCCCCTTTTTGATCAGAAAGAGCTTTTTGGAGCATTTCCACCATGGAGTGGTGATAAGTATTCTGATCTAGAGATTGAGTAAGCTGTTGTAACAAAAGATCTCTAGGAACAGAAACAAGAATGTCAGGAGTGTTGTCAGCATGAGGAGCAACACCTTCAGTACCAAGATTATTTTGACCTGATTCACTTGAGAGGAAATTATCTCCATTCCACGGAAGATCTTGGACATGAGGAGCTTTTAGAAAATTTTGAGAAAGAATTATCATGCCAAGTGGAGTGTGAAGATGTTCTAATTCATCTTGACCCAAATTTTGAGAAAGCAGAATGAAGTAGATGAGAGAGGAATTTAAAACGATTGCCAAAAAGAGTTTTACAAACTTCAGTAAAATCACCATAATTATCCTCATCAATCACAGTAGGAGTTTGTAAATGAGAGTTGATAATTTTGGGAAGAAAGAAAAAAATAGAATTTCGCACAAAATTTTTCCAAAGTTTGGAGAATTTTTCTTTAAAAAATTTGTAAATTGGCATAAACATTCCTTCACAACAGAAGGATCACAAGGACAAACAACCTCAACTAGACTAAGGATTTTTCTTTGGTCAAGAAATGCAGTGATCCTATGTCTATCAAACTCATCCTTGGAAATTTTCTTTTCCTCAATGAATTGGCAATTCATGATTTGAGGACTCAAATTTGAATCAGATTCAAAATAAAAGATAGGACTGAAGGCATTGTTTACCTCAAACGGAGTTGACAAATCCTTCCCATCCAAGTCTAGCTCTTCTTCCTCAGAGGATTCCTCTTCTTCTGAGTCTTCAAGTTCATCTGGGATGGATGCTGGCTCAGGTGATGCAACAGGTGGGACAACATCTTCTTCCATCAACTGTCATCACTTTTCTCTTTCTCTTCAACCTGGGAAGGTGGTGCATCCACTTGAACAGCTGCCTCTGCCAGAGTTTCCAGAGGATCTTCATTTGGTGCTGAGAGTGTTTCTTCAGTGGTAGTGAAATCCTGAGCATCAATAGTGGGAATGTCAACATGCTCTACAGATGACATCCCAGAAAAATCAGGCATTTCTTCATCCTGATAAGGAGCAGCATCCTCAGCAGCATTCTGAGAAACATTTGCTGAGACAGTGAGTGCAGCAGCATCTTCTGGAGCATGTGCAGCAACACCTTCAGAAACAGGATGTTGAGAGGCTGCTGCTGCCATGCTAGGCTGAGATGTCTCCCCCTGAATTGATGCTGGGGAAGGTGAGTCCTTTGATGATGACTCAGAGGAGCTGGAGATAGAGCTTGAGCCTCCGGTGCTGCAAAGGTAGGATCTCCTTTTTCATCATCAGTCTCTTCATCAACCAAATGAAGGCCTCTTGGTGGGTTTGGCCTAACTGGAGTGCGACCGACTCTGCCGCTTCTTCTTCCACCTCTGCCACCTCTGCTGGGAGAATGTCCTCCCCTCCGGCGTTGTGATCCAGTAGCATTCAGATCTGGGAAGGGATTCATGCGCTTGGACCGGCGAGTTGAAAACCTTCCTGCATTGGAAGAGGGACCCACGTACTCGAAGTTGTCTGGGTCAATAGGATTCAGCTCGTCTTCGGGCTCAATAAAGCTGATCGGCATAGCTTCAAGGTTGACAGGATGAACGATGATGGCTAGATTCTGGTCTGCTGGTTCAGGTGCTGCAGCATCGTTGTGGACATCATCTTCGGCTGGAAGAGGATTTCTAGGAGGAGATGCCATGATACAGTAGATAAAAAATGCTTCTTGTGCTTTTGATTTTTGAGTGTGAATTTTCGAAAGAGAAGCACGAAATTTATAAGCCCTAATTTGCAGAAAAAATCGAAGTGGAGAAGGTGAAGAAGTGGTGTGCGTTTTTCTTGGAGAAAGTGTGATTAAGGAGAATAAAGGTTTATGTGGCAGTTTAAAACAAAACGTGACACATGGCACAATAAGGAGTGGACTTAGTGGAAAATGAAAGACTAACCCATGTACCCCATGACCCATATAAATAGTGATAATTCAATATAAATAATAGTAATAGAGATAATAACAGTATCACTCACGAAATATTCACAAAAATAAAAAACACATCTATTAATGATTAATAGTGTGAGAAAAAATTGGCTAACAGGCATAGATTTTATTATATATATATATATATCTAATATTTTTTTTTTTTTTTTTTTTTTTTTTTTTTTTAACTCTTATTTTCAAGTCAAACAATTCACATGGAACATGATCAAGTGTTCAGTTTGAAGGTTCCTCAGTTACTAAGATATGACTATCAAAATAGAGGAGTTTGACTTATGTGAGCGTAATTATTCCCTAAATGTTTACATGAAGCATGATCACGTTTCAAGGTGAAAGACTTCCAGTTACTTATTTAGAAAAATAATTCATCACAGTGAAGTCATTATTTAAAGAAGCTAAGCTTCAGTAAATTATGTTGCAGCTTAAGATATTTGATGAGGTGCTGCAACATTTTTCAGGACATGTTTATTGAGTACACATCCCGAGAGATTTTCTGAGTTTAGAAAACCTCTCATAATCTAATGCCTTTGTAAAGATGTCAGCCAGCTGATCTTCTGTAGGAATGTACTTTAAGCACACTATATTTTTCTCAACTATATCACGAATAAAATGATGTTTAATATCTATGTGTTTAGTTCGTGAGTGTTGAACAGGATTTTTTGAAATGTCAATAGCACTTGAATTATCACAATATATGGTCAGGGTATCACTGGTCAACCCATAATCTCCCAACATTTGTTTCATCCAAATTAGTTGACCACAACATCCTCCAGCAGCTACATATTCTGATTCAGCTGTTGAAAGAGATACACAGTTTTGCTTTCTACTAAACCAAGAAACTAGATTATTCCCCAAAAAGAAACATGCACTTGAGGTGCTTTTTCTGTCACTGATATCCCCAGCCCAATCAGAATCACTAAAACCTATCAAGTTTGTATTAGTGTCTTTGAAAAACTGAATCCCTAAATCTAATGTACCTGCAACATACCTAATAATCCTCTTCACAGCTTTAAGATGAGTGACTTTGGGATTAGCTTGATACCTGGCACACACACAAACACTAAACATAATGTCAGGCCTGCTTGCTGTTAGATACAGAAGACTTCCAATCATGCTTCTGTAAAGGGTGCTGTCAACATCTTCTGCAACATCATCCTTGGACAGTTTTTGGCTGGAACCCATTGGAGTTTTCATGTGCTTGGCTGACTCCAACTCAAATCTTTTGACCAGATTGAGATCATACTTCTTTTGATTTACAAAAATTCCTTCACCTGTCTGTTTGATTTGGAGTCCTAGGAAGTAATTCAACTCTCCTACCATGCTCATTTCAAAAGTGTGAGACATAGAATCTACAAAAGACTGAAAAGGGTTAGCACAAGTAGAGCCAAAAACAATATCATCAACATATATATGAACACTAATGATATGATTATTAGTTCTTCTAACAAATAGGGTTCTGTCTGCCTCTCCTCTGTTGAACTGTATTTCAAGTAAGAAGTCAGTGAGTCTTTGATACCAAGCTCTAGGAGCTTGTTTAAGACCATACAGTGCCTTCTTAAGCTTGAAAACATGATTAGGCTTGGCAGAATCTTCAAAACCCTTGGGCTGTTCTACATATGCTTCCTCATTTAAAACCCCATTCATAAATGCAATTTTGATATCCATCTGATACAATTTGATTTTAAGAAAACAGGCTATAGCAAGAAGTAACCTAATAGATTCAATTCTAGCTACTGGAGCAAAGGTTTCATCAAAATCTATACCTTCAATCTGAGTATAACCTTGTACTACTAACCTAGCCTTATTTCTAACAACTGTACCTTTTTTATCAGTTTTATTTTTGAAGATCCACTTAGTTCCTATCACATTTACATGACTTGGTCTGGGAACTAAGTACCAAACATCATTCCTGATGAACTGATTCAGCTCTTCATGCATTGCATTAATCCAAAACTCATCCTTCAGTGCTTCTGCAATATTCCTTGGTTCGACTGAAGATACAAAGCAAGTAGTTCCAGTTAGTGTACATTTAGAAGATAAATTTGCAAATCTTACCATATCTCTGTAATTCACTCTCTCTTTTCTTCTGGTCCTTATCCCATCAAAGATATCTCCTACAACTTGAGTCGATGGGTGATTTTTCTGGATTCTACTTGATGGTTCCTTTCTGCAGACATCATGAGTTGGCTGCAGTTCAGCTTCTATGCTCTCTGTAGGAAGTATTGAGTCAGATGTGGTAACACTTGTCTCAACACCCTCTTCTCTTGACACTGGACTGTTTATATCTGGAGCATCTGTGGCAGTAGTGTCTCCTCCTGTTGTTTCTCCTTCAGCAATCAGATCATCAACTTCATCTTCGGCTGTTTTACTGCGGAGATCAACAAAGTCATCAAATACCACATTTACAGATTCAATAATGGTTCGAGTTCTTAAGTTGTATACTCTATAAGCATGACTGTTATTAGAGTATCCCATAAACAAACTCAAATCACTTTTGGAATCAAATTTAGCTAGATGATCTCTATCATTGAGGACATAGCAAACACATCCAAACACATGCATGTATTCTAGATCAGATTTTTCTCTTAAAAAATACACCAAAGTATATCTCGAAAAATCATCAACACACACAAATACATATTTTTTACCACCTAGGCTTTCTACCTCTATAGGACCCATAAGATCCATATGTACAAGTTCAAAACAAATGGTGGTACCAACGGGTTGTAACACTTTGTGTGGTACCCTAGTTTGCTTTCCCTTCTGGCACATTCCACACATAGGAATGTCCTTGATCTTGAGATCAGGAATTCCTCTTATGACATTGTACTTGGTGAGCAGCTTTAGATTTTTGAAGTTTGTGTGCCCAAGTTTCTGGTGCCACAACTCTACTTCACTTACTCTTGAGCTCTTGCATGAGATGGTGTCACCTGTTTGATAACAATTCTCCATTGATCTGGAACCTGTCAGTACACATTGATTTTGATTATCAAACAAAGAACAACAGTATTTATCAAATTTAACACGCAGATCATCATCACACAATTTACTAATACTGATGAGATTTGACCCCAATCCTTCAACATGTAAGACATTTGAAAGTTTTGGAAGTCCCTCAAGACTGAGTGTTCCACGTCCAACCACTTTGCCTTTAGCTCCTCCTCCATAGGTTACACGTCCTCCATTGAGTGTATAGTAGTTTGATAGAGACTCTTTAGTTCCAGTCATGTGCCTAGAGCATCCACTATCAAAGTACCATGAACCTGAAATGTTAGCATTTAAAGAAGTGTATACTGCTTTGTACATAAGTTTACCTTTGGGAGTCCATATTCTACACTCCTTTTTGGTAAATTCTACCTTTTTCTTGGAGGTGTTCCCTAGAGTGCTGTGACTCATCCTGTACAACATTTTGTCACTACTTAGTTTCTCACAAAATGGACGGGTATGTCCTGGTGAGAAACAGTCATGACAAATGTATCCCCTTATTCTGGACTCTGAAGTGGTGACTGTGGAATTTCTGCATTCTTTTCCATTTGAACCCTTCTCTTTTACAAAGACAATCTCCTTCTTCTTTACTGGCTTGTGTTTCTTCACTTGGTTTTTGAACCCTAGACCTTCATTTTTGTTGTACTTCTCCAGTGACACAATCTCTTTGAGTTTAGTTGTGTCTGTATTCATCCTCTTGATTGCTAGAGTCGCTTCTTTGAGTTCATCTTTCACCTTTGCCAGTTCAAGATCCTTCTTGGTGATACCAACCTCCAAATGAGTGATTGTTTCTTTGAGAGAAGGATTTTCCTTGTTGACTGCATCTAGAGCTTGAGTCTTCTTCTCCAGGTCAAGAGCAAGTTTTCTACACATTTCTTCCTCATCACTAGTTGCTTCAATGCTGGATTCTGCTGCATTTAAAGAAATAGAGTTTAAACATGTATAATGATCAGTGTTTAACTCAGAAATTTCAGTTACTGAAAGTGTTTCAGAAAGTGCTGCAGCATCCAGGGAAACTCTTTGTGATTCTGTTTCAGAAGCATTTCCAGTGATATATCTGACAGAGAGAGCTTGTTTAGTGGATTGTTGTTCCTCTGTCTGTTCAGGTTGCTCTTCCTCCTCATCACTGACAGCACAAATCAAACTCATTCCTCTTCTTCTTAAGGTATTTGCACACTCATTTGCATAATGTCCAAATCCTGAACAAGCCCTGCATTTAATATGATCCAAGTTAGGTGGTTCAGAATTTGAACGAATAAATGAAGAATTTTTTAAAGTGTTTTGAGAAGATGTTTGGGGAAATGTTCTCTGTGGAATAGATCTGTTCCGGTGCTGAGTTTGTCGATTTTGTGGAGACCCTTCTGAAAATAACTGCCTGGGCTTGATTTCACTTCGTCTGTATGCCCTGTTGAATTTCTGAATCTGAAATGCCACATTGTTGAGGCATTCTTCTGCATCATCATCATATTCCGGAGCAACATCTTCCTTCTCTAATTCTGCCTGGAGTGCATTTGAGATAGCTTTTCCTTTCTCCTTTCTTTGATCTTCAAAGTTCATCTCCCTGGACTTTAGACTACCAATTAATTCGTCCAGCCGTAGAGATGATGTATCTTTAGCCTCCTCAATAGCAGTAACCGTCATGCTGAACCTTTCTGGAAGAGTTCTCAATACCTTATTCACCAGTGTCTCGTTGCTCAAAGGACCACCTAAGGATTGAAATTCATTAGCCAAATCAATCAACTTCTCATTGTACTGAGAAATTGTTTCAGTTTCCTCCATTCTCAGTCTCTCAAATTTGGAAGAGAGTAATCTGAGTTTGGTTCTTCTGACACTATCTGATCCCTCACAATGTAGCTGAAGAACTTCCCAAGCATCCTTCGCAGAGGTGCATACAGAGATTAATTTAAACATTGTTAAATCTACTGAATTAAAAATTGCATTTAACGCCTTTGAATTTTGGTTAGCATTTGCAAGATCATCTGGTGTCCACCGTAGTTCTGGAGTTGGAAACACATCCCCGTCCACGTCTGTGATAGTTGGTGGCTTCCATCCAGTGAGAATAGATCTCCAGGCTCTCTCATCAATGGCTTTGATGTACGCCCTCATCTTGACTTTCCAGTAGGTGTAGTTTGTGCCATCAAGTACAGGAGGTCGCATAGAAGCAGTCATCTGAGTATCCATCACGAATTCGTTTCTGTAAAGAAAAATAGGAACAAACACTTAGTATACGTCAAGTGTTGGCTCTTGATGCCAATTGAAAGAATTTATGGTCCCGAATTCGTTTAATACAGAGGTGTTATCTTAAGTGTTATGACACTTGAACAAACATGCAGCGGAAATATAAAGATAAAAGAACAATACTCAGAATTAAAAAATGTTCACAAGTAAAGACTTGTGAACTTGCCCTTTACAGGACGAAAAATATATTAAAATCAGTATTCCAAGAATACAAACAGAAGAGGTGCGAAAACTTCTTCCTTATGAATGAATCTTTTTCAAGATCATTCTTACAATCAAATCTAGATACAAAAAGAAAAATATTAAAAATTCTAGATTTCAAAGATGTACTCGTGAGGAGTACGTAAAGAACTTATGAATGAATCACTATCTTGATCATTCTTACAACCAAGTCTAGAAACATATATACTAAACAATCTAGACTACAAAGAATGTACTTATGAGAAGTACGTAAAGAATGTACTCACGAAGAGTACAAACAACCGATTCTAAAACCTAACTAAAACACTCGTGTATTCTCTTCAGCCCTTGGTTTTTATTTCGTAGAATCGATCAATTCCTTGAGTATTGAAGTCGTATTTATAGGCATTCCAAGCATCCACTCCTCAGCCCATGATCTGCAAGAAAACCAACTACAAGAGCACTCAAGAACATGGGTTAGTGGGTTAGTTGGGTAGTTAAAATAATATTCACAATTTAACCCACTAAGCCCACTAAGCCATATACTTAACCCATTAACTAAAATTTAGTTTTAATAATAAGAAAGTTAAAAAACAAAATGTACGTGTTTCAGTTATCTCTTACAGGAAAAAAGAAATCCTTTACAACCCTATTATGTTATGTCGTGTCGATATTTGAATTTAGAAAGCCCACATGTATTACATTCAAATTTTTTTTTTTTTTTTAAATATATATATATATATATACACACACACACATATACACACAGTGAAGCAAAGACAAAAGAAGGAACAAAAGAAGGGAGCATAGATGCGTGGAGGGGTAGTGGATTGATGAGAGGGATCGGAGCTCCGCTCCAAACTGTCGGGGAGGGGTCCGGTCGGATCGGATCGGGCCGGGCCACGGACATTCTCCGGCCCGATTCACATGATAAGAAGGTGGCCCGACAATGTTTCTTGTCTTTTTTTCTATCTTTTTATTTTTTTTATTTTCTTGTTTGATATATTTTAATATTTTTGCACATGAAGCTCAATAGTTGTGTGCTGTCGGAAGAATTTTGATTTAGACACTATTTTGTTTTTTTGTTTTTTGGTTTTTCATATATAGAGAACCTTTTAAAATAGATTCTAAGCACAAAAGGCAGTTTCACTATTATTCTTTAAATAAATATGGAGTTAGTATAGTTAGGGCTCGTTTCGTTTACCTATATCAGGTTACTTTGGATTAATGGCCGACTGATTAATTAATTATTTAGTTAGTAAAATACTCGATTCATTAGATTAGATCTTGTATTAAATCTGTTCATTTTTTGTACTTTTTATTTAACAAAATTAACATGTAGTTTAAAGAAAAAATAGTATTATCATAGTTTAACAGCCCCTATGATTTAATTTCATAGTAGCATTTAATGGTGGAAATTCCACTTTCCTCCCCTGTATTTTGGCTCGGTATCACTTCACCTCCTTCTACTTTCGATTGTATCGATTTGTCCCCTTGCACTTGAAAATTTGTATCAATGTGGCCATTGTTGTTAGTTTTCAGACATTTGACATTAACACCGTTTGGTCTAAACTCTGAAATTACAAAAACGCGACCCCTCCCAGTTCAAATAATTATTAAAAAACAAAAAAAAAATACAAAAAATAAAAAATTAATAAAAATAAAAAATTCAAGACAACGAGAACGTATAGTCCACGACGACAGCCATACATTAATTTTTTTGTATTTTTTTTTATTATTTAAACTGGGAGGGGTGGTTTTTTTTGTAATTTTCAGACTTAGATCAAACGGTGTTAAGGTCAAAGGTCTGAAAACTAACGACGTCACATCGATACAATTTTTCAAGTACATGGGGCAAATCGATTCAATCGAGAGTAAAAGGGGGTAAAGTGATATTGAGCAAAGTCCAATGGTGAAAGTGGAATTTACCCTTAATACAATCATGACTCTAGAAATTTTATTAATTTAGCAAAATATTAAATTATCGAGTTAATAATTTAGATGTTCTCACCAAGTTAGGACCGGAATAATTTATTATTTAAACAAGGTTATTAATTTATCGAGATTTTATTGTATAGTATTAGTGACATAATTATGACGACAAATAAAAAAATATCACTAAATGTTCTATTACATGAAAATATTTTGTGTTCTCCCACTTCTATTTTTAATAATGCAATTATGCAACAAATTAGACCTTTAGAAAAAAATATAAAAAAAAAATCCTGAATAAATTCGTTTGTATCTATTTAGAATATAAATAGATACTCTCCACTTGTTAAAAGGAACAATTTTGTTATCTATAAAACCCCACATAAATAATTGAATAAAAAAATAGTGTGTATTAGTATTTAAAAAAATGATTTAAAATAATTAATAACACGTAGCTCGG
>NW_012193091.1:595595-612710 GCF_000504015.1 Erythranthe guttata
TCTGACGCCGTTTGGTCAACTCTGTAAATTACAAAATTGCCACTGCCTATAACGCGTCGTTTCTCCTCCGTCAATATTGTCATTTCTTCTTCTCCCACCACTTCCCCTTCCAAGATATCCCCAAATTGAACCCCTAACTTAGTAAAAATCAAGATCCAAAAATTGATCGATTCCACCCAGGGGCAAAGAAAAAAAATATATGAATGTGGGGAAACTTTTATCTTTTTTAATCACGGGGAGGCCAAATCGAAAACAATCAATATTTACGTCAATATTTTAACTCTTGACCAAATGGCGTCAGAGTCAAAATCGAAAAAAGTTGACGAAGAGGGTTGTATTGGGAAATTGTACAAGTACAAGGGGGTAAATTGATGAAATTGAGAGTATGAGGGGGTAAAGTGGTTCTTGGGCAGAGTACGAGGGGGTAAAGTGGAATTTACCCTTAAAAATATTTTTGTTCCATATTATCTGTCACTTTACATTTCCAATACTACATTAAATGCATTTTTCCTGTTTTAACCTTATTAATGAAACTCTATTCATTAATTTTCTCTCATTAATCATAAAATATTAAAGGTTGTTTTAGTCATTTTTATATGATTTTTCTAAAATCAAAATATATTTATTGAGTTTCTTAATCTTTGTGAAAAGTGAAAAGTGACAATTATTTAGGAACGGAGGGAGTAGTAGGTAATGTCTAGGTGGGGAATTGCAACATGGCCACCAATATCTCGGATAAATAACACATAAACTATGGCTCGTTAAAAATCAAACAAACTTATTCGACCCTTGATTCGAGATCGTTCCTTAAAAAAATCATTTGAGCTCGGTTTGTTATTATAACGAACCAAACTTGAATACATATTTTTGTTCGATAAGCTATGAAGTTCGAATTGAGCTTGAACTCGATTTAAGAAAAATGACAAATTATGTACAAAATATCCAGGAGTACTACTGTTCATAAATGCTACACCTGGTGAAATAAAGAATCCCGCACATATACGTATGACAAAATCACAAACATAACATATGAAATGTTTTCATAATGGATAGTTCCCAGTACTAACTCGATAAAATTCATCGCATGTAGCATAAAACAAACCGGACAACATGTCTGTTAGCTGGATTTTCGCCGTGGAGTTTGTACTATGGTCCAGTTCAAAACTGACGACGAACAAAACGGAAAATGCCCAAAACGCTCGGTATAAACATTACGTATATATTATTCCGTAAGTTTGATGAATTGATTTCATCAATTTCCAGGACTGTTTAGCCAAAACGTTTCTTGAATAACTGATGTCTCTTAGTTGGATCCTTGGGCTTGTTGCTCTTCATTTGCCCATGTAGCTTTTTCTGCCCAGTACTGCAACAAATAGACGATATAGCTTATTCGAAATTTCACAAAAAATAACAGAAGTTGCAATAAAATTTTACCTATAGAAATTTAAAATAAAAAAATAAAATAAAAAAGTTTTTTTTAAAATTTATTTTGTACCTATATTCCATGTAAACCATTCCATTGGCTCCAGACATTGCGCTCATGGATCCAGCAGAGCGACGGGCTTTCTGAAGAGCAATATCATCTGCATCTTCTTCCAGTTGTTCTAAACCGACTGCATCATCGCCCGCACTCAGTACCTTCAGACAATAAATCAAGGAGATATTTATTTTTAGTTCCAAAAAAAAAAAAAAAAAACCAGTTTGCTTCGATTTGTGCAGAAAGAGGTTTAAGAATTAAATTACGAATGAGTGAATGAAGGATAACGACCTTTCCGAGAAGTGCAAGCTGGTCCTCAAGACGATGGTAGCTCAACTCGGATCCTGAATCGGAAGGAGGCAAGCTTGTGATAACCTGAAAAACCAGTTTCCGCGGTTAAATACATAAGCAGGGGTTGGTTAAAATATTTGTATGCTATCACTGACTCTTATATGCCATTATTTGCAGGAGAAACCTAAGAGAGCAAATAACCATAAAGAAAAATAGATGGCGTTACTGTAAAAGGGAACTCAATTTTTGGCCCGATTTTGAAATTTTTCCCGATCTTCTCCCAAAATGATATTATGTTTGCTTAGGAAAAAAAATTTGTGAAAAACTTCCAAAAGTTTCTCCCTCGTACATGCATGATTTGACTCCTAGAGTACCATATATCTTCACTAAGATACAAACAAACATTACACTATTTCTCAAATTCTTCTCCGAAAACATTTTTCCCGAGAATAAATTGAAAATATAGCTCCAAAAGGGGGCAAACGTAACAGTTTCTTGAGGAATGAACAAGTTTGTACCTTAAAACTGTAACCTTGATCAATCAAAAACTGCTGCCTCTTGGTTGAATAATACATCTCCTGTATCACATAAGTAGGAAAAAATTAGTCGACCCAAGATGGAAAAAAAAAATTAATACAAAAAATAAAAAATACAAAAAAAATTGGAAATAGAAGATTAACGCACCTGAGTGTCGGTGGATACAAGAGAGTAAAAAAATGCATTGTACTCCTCCTTGCCTCCAGCCACCCTGTCCTGAGGTTTTCCCTAATAACCAAAAAACATTCACAAAATAAGCCCATTGTAAAGTTACGGGTTAATATGCATCCAACAGTTATAAGGGTAGCTCAAGTATATAACACAATCTATCCAAGTCCACTGCATATCGTGCTAATAAATTGGCTCAAGAAGCATATATAGTTATTTTCTCCTCTTTCCGGTAAATGAAAAACGAGCTAACATTTCTCTCGTACGGAAGTGATTAAAACAGTGTACAGACATCTAAAGAACGCACCTTAGCCCTAAGAATACGACCAAGTCGTTGAGCCTCTTGACGCCTTGAACCAGCATGTGATGAAATTTGAATTATCACATTTGCCTCTGGAATATCAATCGAATTATCTCCCACCTGTCAATAAATAGTCAGCAATTCTTCCCTCAAGTATATATACTATACTATACATGACAAAATAAACTTTTAAAGGGATACTGAACATATAAAATTAATGGTCCTAATTCAAAGACATCACCAAGATGTATTCAGTGTCTTGTAAAGCTGATTCGATCGTATAAACAATTATAATCAAGGCAACATAATCAGTATCACTTGTTGAAAAATCAGATAATCATGCTTGTAAAGAAACTTTTATCCTTCGCTGTGCATACAAACTTCAGGTTCATAATAGACATAAAAAGTTTGAATCGACATCAAAAGAGAATTCATCATGTAGCATGTGAACATCATATGCATGAACAGTAAATCCATATAGTGCAGATACAACAAAACATTGGGGAAAAGACAAACTGATTACATTAACATACCTTTGAAAGGAAAACGGTGTTCACATCCTTACTGGTTTTGAATGCTTCAAGGATTTTTGTTCTTTCAGGATGACTGCAAATTACATTAACGAGTCAAACTCATGAGAACATAAACATGTTTCTGGCTAAGCTTATTAACTTACAACCCCATACATCATAAAAGATGCTAGACCTTATTTAAAAAATAAATTCTTAAAATGATTTGATAATAGAGCTTAAAGATACTAAATGCCCAATACTGTCAGAACTGATTTTATTTTTTAAAAAGGAACCATATAATTTGCAACATCTTATAAGATGTTTGAAAGAGCTTATAAGTTCACCCAGACACCCTAAAAATCTCACGGAATAACCAATATTCACAAACCTGGTGGCACCATAAATCATAGGTTTTCGAAGCTTCATTGCATACTCCGTCAGTGCAAACAGATTGTCAGCAAAAACGATTATCTTATCACCCCGCTGTTGTTCATGGAATCGGATAAGGAACTCACAAGCCCTAAATTTATTAGGGTTCATCACATAGAGAGCCTAAAAGATACCAAGAACAAAAAATGTCAGAAGAGACAAGGTGCAAGGAAAATTCTAGAAGATTCTATAGCACAAGGAAATCAACTCTTCCACCGTGTTTTTCTTTGTAAAAAAGAGCACCCAAACTACAATACTAAAGAAACAGTATATATTGCCTAATGCTAATTAACGGTTGCAAACATCTACAAAATATGTGCTTGTTAAAAAATGTTGGTTAACACGACGTACAAAAAGGATCTATTTCATGGTCATTGAAGTGATTAATAGCAAATCGTCAAGCATACACATCATAAGAGAGACCAGTGTAGTTTATCAAAGCCATAATGGAGGAACACACTTTACGTAATAAAATAAGCATATCTATTACATGAACACTACAAACATTCAAAATAATAATTCTGGACAACTGGTGCAACACACTTTAATATTCCGTAAGCCTGCTCAAATTTTTCGAACTAAGATGATAAAAGAAGGTACCCTACTGAAACAACTTACCTGTTTCTTCTTTGAATTTTCTTTCTTGAGATACTCAGCAAAGAACTCCTTTGTCATTGGACACCAGACTTCTGCACATTGAACATTTGCTATAAATCCTCCTCTCACTAAGTCCAACCAATTCGCCTCGTACAATTTCGGACCAATAAGGAAGTTCAAATCTGTAATTCTGTCATCCTCTCTCACAAGAGTTGCTGCAAATCAGTTGGCATCAAGAAATTATTCTCTATCACACCCACACAGGGATAAACATGGATCATATATTTTGTAACATTGTTAAATACAAACCAGTGAGCCCTAATTTGCAGTGAGACTTTGTGAGACTAATGACCTTCCTGAACATGTGAGCAGGAACCACGTGAACCTGAGGGATTTAAAGAAAATATAAACATGCATACACCATCATAAATCCAGATAAATTTCATGTTTATACAATATAAAATTAAAAATGTCACCTCGTCCATGAGCAACAGTCCCCACTCTCGGTTCCTTATTTCCTCGATTATCTTTTCGGCTTCTTCAGAACGTTTTCCACCAAATGCAATCATATTATATGTTGTCACCACCACCCCAGCATTGCCACGGAATCTCTCTTTGCTGTCAGATGTGAAACGACAGATTTGATCTTCTTTAATGGTTGACCACAATTTAAACTGGAAAGCCCACTGATCCACAGACACAGCATTCGTAGCCAAACAAAGACAACTCTTTCTAATTCTACAAGCTGCAGAAACGCCAACTAAGGACTTTCCAGCACCACACGGTAGAACAATGATACCCGAACGTGCTCTTCCTGATTTTGCAGAAAATTTTGAATTAGAAACATACGAAGATTCTTTCATTGAACTACTAGCAACTAGTTTATTAAGTTCCTGAGTGATATTATGTAAGACATTGACACCATAAAATGGGATCAAAACCAGGCTGCCAAAGTGAAGGCAAAAAATCAAATCTACTCGTATGATTTCTAACTGTAATATGTTGATTAAAAATTAAATTACTGTGTACACACAATCAAAACATTAAGACTGACAATATATAGTAGCTTAAGACATGATCAGAAAATAAATATCGGAGCAAGCACAATCGTCAATCTGATGCCTCTTTTCTTCACGGTATTCAATGTTCTGCTGAAAGCACTCACCCTACTATTTATTACTTTAACTAATGCCTCTATGTCCTAAGACATGAAGTTCAAGCTTCCTTTTGCAGGTATATAATGTTGCACAATTTGGAAGACAATGAACTCTGTTAATCGGCTGGATGTGAAGACCATTACCATTCCCAAACATTTTACTAAGACTCTTTTCTTGATAAGGGCGCGGTTGTGCGTGGGGCTTCAATTCGACCTCAAGATCAGGATTGACCTGCAGTATTCACAATGTCAGTGGAATTACTCAAATAACCCTAATATCCAATCAAACTATCATTTCTGAAGTCAAGCTTCTGATTTATCTTAGCTTCCTGATTCTAGGAAGAAACTGGAGCTACTCACCGGATCATTTCTAAAATCATACTCCTCCAACATGGGATAATTCAGAGCATTAGGCAAACACCGCTGCTTTACATTTTCAACCTGTGAATTGCGAAACTAGTTAATGGCATATGGTCACTCAATTGATATGTGATGAATGTATTTTACGAACATGGAAAGCAAATCTTTTTCATGTTTACTAACTAAAACAGATTACGGTAAAAAGGAAATGCATGAACAGAAAATAATTCTATACTTTAGTCAGAGAGCGGATTCCCGAACCAGTCTGAGTAGTTCAGTTAGGAAATCAACAAAAAAAAAGCGGGCAACCATTGTCGTTACACTTCTACCAGAGATCTTAATCTAGGATATCAAGGAAACTACTATAAGTCATCACCTCATCACCTAAATTACCCAGGGACTGAAAAATGCTTGCAACTCAGATTCCAAATCACAGTTATCTTAATGGCATGCATCAACATACCTGCGCAGGGTCAATTTCAAATGAATGGGTTTCTTTTTCTTCAGCTACAGCTGCCAACTCAGCTTCATTAAGCAACTCATCATGGGCGCCTCCTATTTCAGCAGCGGATTTGCCTTTCATAAAGCCTTCACTTCCATGATTTCCCTGAATAAGCCGGATCAGAAATTTAGTAAAATTGTAGGTAGTTTGATGTTTAGATTACAGTGAGCAAATCTCTGGATATAAATATACCTCAGACACGTCGGACAATTTTCTAGCTCGTCCAATAACTTCGTCGTGTAGCAACCTGTTCAATACCTGAAAAAAAAAACCGTAAGACTATAATGCCTGATGATAGTCCATGTTCTTTATCCGACCCAAGAACATATAGGATCATCATATCTTGCCTCTGGAAATGGGGACTCCACGAGGTATTTATTCTTCTTGAGCACAAGCTTCACTTTGCCGTAATTAGCAGTAGAACCATGAATAAAATCAATCATCTCTTGCGGAAGCTTGGTCTTCGATAGTTTATTCAAGACAGAAATGATGGTTTCTGTTTCGAGCCCCACTGACACAGCAGCATATAAGGAATGTGGAGTCAAGTTGTACTCGTGCATCGACTCTGGCCTGTTGAACAACATACCCATCAAATCCTATTCTTGTAATGTCTAAATGCACACAACAACAAAAATATGCATAGGAAGACAAAACAGAAAATAATATAAAATTCCTGAAATTGTATATTACTCGAGCAGTACAAGAATATTTAGATTCTACTTCGTCTTTTTTCCAAATCCATACTACTAATGTCCATAGGATGTGATCGGCATAGATATGTATAAAATGTTTTGACGCATCTGTATCTTTTCACAGGTGCTCAATAATCCGTCAAATGTAGACTCTAGCCATGGACTTGGGGACACATCATTCATAACAATAGTACTGATTAAGTCAATATTTTGGATGCTCAGTGAGCTGCTCCAAAATTGCAATACTAATTAGAATTCTGAAATAGCCAGAGTAACATATTTCAAGAGATGCTTCGTTCAAGAAAAACTTGTGGAAAAGGCTACTGAAAAGAACATGAAACTAATTAGTTTCTATTTTAATCATAATACAGAAGGACTCGTAATGCTCATTGCAATATATCAAGTCATGTTTGCAAATGCTGGTGTTGACTGTTAACTTCACGTCATATTAAATAGTAGCAGAGCAACTAACACGGAGAACAGTTGCTAGCAATCTATGTTTATCGTTCTCAGTAAGGTAAGTGCCAAACTTCGGTAAAGACGTATTTTATATGTCTATGCGCATGTTTTAATCGAACTAAGCAGAAAAATATACCTGCAAACTGGTTCAGCAATCGCAATGAGGAAATCATAGGCCTGCTTATACAACTGGGAGAAAGTTTCAAGGAAAATTCGACCATCCGCGCAAGCCCACAAAGGGCGATTTGCATGATCGGGTTTAAGTTCCAATTTCGTGAAATCCCTCTTTTTCCCTTCACCTGAAATTAAATCAAGTAATTCAATCAATCAATTCCCCCAAATCCAAATTGTGCAAATTCGTAAACAGAACAAGAACACGGGAGATTTAGTGCTTCAATACAACGAAAAATTGATCGGTACCATCGCGATCTTCGTCCATATCTTCTCCGAAACGAGATTCATTATTGTCTTCGGGAACCGAAGCCCTATTATACTCCTCCTTCAATAAACCAACAAAAATCAATAATTTATGTTAAAAAAAATTAAAATAGCGGAAAAAATAAACAGGATACAAATTAATTCTTGGAACCTTGGAGAACTTGATTTTCTTGCTGGGACGACCTTTGTCACCTGAAATTCAAACCAATTTTTACATCAAATTGTTCGAATCAATTGTTGGCGGTGTACGCTAAGATTTGTCTATTTTGTAATTAGAAATTGCAGTGGAAATACCGTTTCCCATGTTTGTATGGTGTGTCTTCTTTACTTGGGAGAAAAAATACAGAGAAAGTATTGATCTTTGTTAGATTATTGATTCATCGGTTATATATATAGAGAGAGAATTAGGAGAGAGAAAGAGAAACTGCAGCACCGCCTGCGTGAGAACTGAGAACCGGAAAAAACTCGATTAATTACAACTTACCACCACTAAAGTTGAACATTTCAAATTTCGCCCCAATAAAATAAAGAAAAACACATTTTACCCCTAAAATGGGGGGGCGTGTAATAATAATACCATTAATTTAATAAAAATATTAAATCGTAATTATTAAACATTGTCGAAATTCATGTGGAAAAATTAATTCCATTCATGATTCGAAATTCCAGAATCTAAAAGTTTCGAAAGCTTTGAATTTGGTTTTTGACTTTTATGAAACTTACAAGTTTAATATAAAATTCATATGACATACATAAATAATATAATACATATATATCATAATTTTCATATTTATAAATATTTTTATAATATTTAAGATTTGAAAATCGAGATTTGATATATTACAACTAAGAAATTATTATAATATTTAAGATAGTTGAATTCAATTAATGAAATTCAAGAATTCTTAAAGGCACAAAATGCTAAAATAAGTTCAATTTTGGCCTCGTTCAACTAAACTTTAGAATATCTTGTAAGTTCCAACATCTGATAAAATATTTTAAGAGTTGAAAATCTCTTAAATATTATTTTAAAAATTAATTTTAAATGTGTTTAGATATTGGATTTCTAAGATTCGACTTTTTTGAGTAATGTAATTTTATATTTTGAATATTTTAATAAGAAACAAATGAGATCTTAAATATACAATGTGAGGTGTGTATATATGTTTAAATAACTTATAAGTTGTACAACAACTTATCTTTTTAAATAATTATTGAAAATTTACCAAATACATTTCAATAGGTTATAAGCTTTAGCCCAAAAGAGAAACAAAATTTTAAAGGGAAAATTACAAACCACCCCTGAGGTAATGTCAAATTACGAATTAAAAATCTCTCTTGTTTGGATAATTCTATTTACCCCTTAACTATGAATCTTCTTACACATCCACACTTATGGTGTCAAAATCAACATAATCATCTAGATTCAGTGGAATGTGCTCTAGCTTGTACTCGTTTTGTGTAAAAATAATGTTTTGATGCACCACAGTCTGATATAGCCAAAAACCACATATTATGATCATCTTGCTTCAAAATATGGAGCTCGAATGAGATAAAATAGGTACAAAAGTGATAATATTTCATATAATCTAGAAGATTACATTAAATTTGAAACTGCAAGGGTAGACGTGTAAGAAGATTTATAGTTGAGTGGTGATTGTAATTACTAATTACCCAAACACGAGGGGGTTTCGTAATTTAACCATAACTCAGGGGTACTGTAATTACCAATTTTAAATTTGGTTTTATTTTATATATATATATTTATATTATATATTAGTAGTTTAATTAGGAAAAGAAAAATCAAAGTGAAATAAAATCCAACTCGGATGCACCCCCGGTTCATTACCAGCACCCAGCAGGTCCAGTCTCTCTCTCTCTCTACAATTTTACATTCTTCCCCGTTGGCTTTTCATCGAAATCTCTTTCTCTCTCTACAATTCCTTCTGTCTACACCGCCGCAAGCAGAGCATCTGCGCGAGCTCCTCCGCAGTGAAGAGCGATGAGTGGGCACGACTCCAAGTATTTCTCCACTACCAAAAAGGGTGAAATCCCCGAGCTCAAAGAAGAACTCAATTCTCAGTACAAGGTTCCTCTCCGCTCTTTAATTTTTCCTTCCGTGCATCCTTTCTTCGCAATTACGCCTCAATCAATTACTATCTGCTTAATTGTTTTTGGAATTGTATTGCGGAAAATTTTAATATTTTTTCTTTTTTGCGCTTGATCTGCGGCATCTGCCTGTTGATGGATTCGTCATTTTACTGATTTGGAAGATGTCTTCGTTGATTTGGTGCCGATTGAAGTTAGATCTAGTTATTTTTAGGTTTGATTGTTGATTTATGTGGTTGAGATTTTCGATTTTGTATCTGATCTGTGTGGTTACGACTTATAACATGATGCGATTGGTTTAATTAGATTATGACCTACATTAGATTGATTAATTTTGACATGTTTTTTTTCCGGCAATATGCAGTTCTTTGATTAGTTTCTTGTTCTTTTGAAATGGAAAAATTGACACTCTTAGTTATTTGTTATGTGCAGGATAAGAGAAAGGATGCAGTTAAGAAGGTGATCGCTGCAATGACAGTAGGGAAGGATGTATCGTCCCTCTTTACAGATGTTGTGAATTGTATGCAAACTGAAAATTTGGAGCTCAAAAAGCTTGTGTATTTATATCTCATCAACTATGCAAAGAGCCAGCCTGATCTTGCTATTCTCGCCGTGAATACATTTGTGAAGGTAAAATGTAATTTCAGTTCTGAACAGTTAGATCTTTTATTTATTTAGTTATTATTTTACTTTTTGTCAAAATGCACAAGCTGCGTAAAATTCCTTTTTTAGGGGCATTTTAAGTAAGGTGCTATAAGGAGAAAAAAAGATAATTTCAGACTTTGTAGTTCCCCGTGCTATGTCTTGACTTTATATCCCGCTTCAGGTGGTATTGCAATTACGTTAACGTTTAATCGGATGTTATGTTTTTTTACGTGACACATCCGGGCAGACCAAGTTTTTATGTTGTTTGTTATGCTTATTTGATTCCATTTCATGATGATCTACTGTTGACTAAGTTTCAAGATTTTTATCTATGTAGGTTCCATAAGCTTTTTTAGGTTTACATCTTACTCATTTTCCTATAGGAGTTTCTGTTCCAATAATATTTTGAGTAGTTTTTCATTTAGTTTCTCCAAATGCTGGATTTAAACTTTTACATTTTCTAGTGTTTCCGGGTTATGGCATTTCATAGACATTAAAGACGATCACTTTCGAGAGAGTTGCTGCAACTTTTGCATGAAGTACATTTTTGAAATTTCTTGACCTTAAACATGCAATAACCAGTGAGTTTCTTAGAAAACAATTCCATGATATTTGACTGCCAAGAAAATTCCACTCAGTAATATAAAGTTCTCACTGATCAATTAATAGTTTGGTAACCAAAAAGAAGAACTGCAAGGAAATAACTCCTGAATGCTCAATTACCCCATTCTCCTCCACCTCGCTTAAGTTTGAACCCTAGCCATAGTAATGCTTTTATCTTCCTAGGCCCTAGCATTTTCTGTTGCATATCATTGTGAGCGATCAATAATCATCTATTTTTCACCTATCGATAATAGGGAGTGTTGTGTTAAGAATAGTGATGCATGATTGAGGAAATGTGGTTCGAAGCGAATTACGTATATTGGTGATAACTGTAGGAAGGTAAAATATTTTTTCATGAAAAAGGGAAATTCTAGTTGGGTGCTTAACTTACCACCATTTGTGTTTGAAAGAATGATGCCAAGTGCATGGCTATATAGTTTGTGTGGATGGTATCATCTGTCATGTGTGAGTAAAACCTGCATTTTTCAAATTATACTAGACATGTTTCTGATCAATGACTAATGATGATTTTAAGCTGTTTAAAAATGAATATAGTTAAAGGCTGAAATTTAATATTTTACGTGTTTTTTTCCAGGATTCCCAGGATCCAAATCCTCTGATCCGTGCTTTAGCTGTCAGGACGATGGGGTGCATCCGTGTTGATAAAATAACAGAGTATTTATGTGATCCCTTGCAGCGCTGTCTCAAGGTAACGTGCATACCTATAACTGCCATATGTTTGGTACTATGTTCAATCATAATTGCAGATATTTTTTTATGATCTGAAATGTCTAAAATTTGATGAATTATAGACTAAACAACTGCCATTTCCTATTTTCGTTCATATTAGGATGATGACCCATATGTTCGCAAGACGGCAGCTATATGTGTTGCAAAACTTTATGACATCAATGCTGAGTTAGTGGAGGATAGAGGTTTCCTGGATGCCCTCAAGGATTTAATTTCAGACAACAATCCGATGGTTGTTGCTAATGCTGTCGCTGCACTTGCTGAGATTCAAGAAAACAGCAGCAGGCCCATCTTTGAGATCACAAATCACACACTTACAAAGCTTCTTACCGCTCTAAATGAATGCACAGAGTAGGACAACAAATATGGATTGTTGGCATTTTCTTAAAGCATAACTATATATCCATGGTTACATGTGTTATAAGCCGGCATCTAACTGCATCTACTCTCGAGTTAGGAGTTGCTTTTCTAATAGATACTAAAAGTGTGAAAAATAATGCTTACCTTTATCTATACTGATCACATAGTTGGTGATTTTTTTTTTTATCGTGCTATTTTTTAAGATGCTTTAAAATGTCGATTTCAGTTATGCGTTTTCAAAAAAATGGGTTTGTTCATTTACTTTATGTCTTAAGAATCCCTTTTTCATTTTACTTAATGGATGTCCACCGGCATGGTGCCAACTTTAGGTGGGGTCAAGTTTTCATTTTGGATGCTCTTTCCAAGTACAAAGCAGCGGATGCTCGTGAAGCTGAAAATATAGTGGAGCGAGTTACTCCACGGTTACAGCATGCCAACTGTGCTGTTGTTCTTTCAGCAGTCAAGGTTAGAGTTCTCCGCCTCTAGACAATTTTAACAATATTATTGCCAGCGAGTTTTCCCAACTGTTGTAATTTCTCTCTTCTTGTTCAGCATTACTGTTTATGAGCTGTTTAACAATGGAAGATTGTCCTGTTTCCATTACCCTTGTGGAGCTTTCGTAAT
Source organism: Erythranthe guttata (assembly GCF_000504015.1). Next base: position 608,606 of record NW_012193091.1, read on the forward strand.
GAAAGAGTCTTTTGCCTGTTATCTTGTTTCAGTTCTTTATTCTTGTTTATATCACCATTATCCATTCATCAGTCCATGATATTCGATGAACATAATTGGAATGAGATTGCAGATGATCCTCTTACAAATGGAACTGATTACCAGCACGGATGTAGTCAGGAATCTTTGCAAAAAAATGGCCCCACCACTCGTGACATTGCTTTCTGCAGAACCAGAGATTCAGTATGTTGCGTTACGAAACATAAACCTTATCGTACAAAAGCGACCCACTATTCTTGCCCATGAAATCAAGGTAAGTATTGCGGTGTTGCCTCACATATACAAAGTTGGGATGTTTTTCCTGGTATTGTTTATTTGAGTATGGATGTGAGTGCATTCACTAATTACTTATTCTCCTTAAGGTGTTTTTCTGCAAATACAATGATCCGATTTATGTGAAGATGGAAAAGTTAGAGATCATGATAAAGCTTGCTTCTGACCGAAATATTGACCAAGTAAGTTGATTTTGCTTGTAATAGATTGCATTATTTCGTATTTATGCTGATTGATTTTATTCACTTATAATGTTTTTTTCATCTACACTTCAGGTTCTATTGGAGTTCAAAGAGTATGCTACTGAAGTAGATGTTGATTTTGTAAGAAAAGCTGTCCGTGCTATTGGACGATGTGCCATCAAGTTAGAGAGAGCTGCTGAACGATGCATTAGTGTCTTACTTGAGTTGATCAAGATCAAAGTAAACTATGTTGTTCAAGAAGCTATTATTGTGATTAAGGATATATTTAGGAGATACCCAAACACGTACGTAACTGCTTTATTGTTTCACGTCTTGGCAGACTGGTGTTTTGTAAAATGATTCCTGTCCCTTTCAACTTATATCATGGTTGTTTTCTTTCAGTTACGAGTCTATCATTGCTACACTTTGTGAGAGCTTAGACACCTTGGATGAGCCAGAGGCAAAGGTACTTTGCAGGAAATGTACCTTTTGGCTCCGCTTGTGTGTGTTTGCTTCAAGAGGGAATCATGTTGAGCTTGAATATCCTCATACGTCTTTCTTTACAGGCATCAATGATCTGGATAATTGGTGAATATGCTGAAAGAATTGATAATGCTGATGAGCTCTTGGAAAGCTTTTTGGAGACTTTCCCAGAGGAACCTCCACAAGTCCAATTGCAGTTGTTAACAGCAACAGTTAAACTTTTCCTTAAGAAACCCACAGAAGGCCCTCAACAGATGATTCAGGTATGCTCTGTAGCTTCTCCTATATCCATGGCCTTCAAATCGTTGTTTTAGTTGTTGCTTGATTCCTCACAGTTTTAAGTTGACTTGAAAATGATTTCAGTGGCTGCATGTGAATATTTTGACAAGGTTAAGTTTGCCAATAATTTGAATGATATATTAATCATTATGTTTGTGTTCCAGTGGCGATAGTGGGTACTTTTGGAATTTTAGTTCTATATACAACTCCTCCGCCTGGGTTTTCAATTATAAACTTGTGTACTCTCTTTTTTATTTGTTTTTCCTATTATTATGATACATGTTTAGATCCTGACTAACACTATAACAATTAACAGGTTGTTCTGAATAATGCAACTGTTGAGACTGACAATCCAGATCTTAGGGATCGTGCATATATATATTGGCGACTCCTCTCAACTGATCCTGAGGTACGCTAGTATGTTATGTTTCTAATCAGTTGCGTCTTTCCTGCTTCATGATATTCGGTTTTCTCGTATTCTTTTGGAGTCAGAGAAGTTCTTATTGTAAGATGCTGCTTTTGATTTATAGTTCAACATATTAGAAATGAAGGGAGTGTGGTTGAGTCGATACGGCAGAACAGTGAGTCGTAATCATGATATTTTGCTTGGATCCTAGTTTATCTCGACATTATTTCATTTCTTCCTCACCCGTGTAACCTGACACCTATATTTCCTGCTTTGCATGGATGGGTTGTAATACTTAGTTTATCTTGTTCAGTTTGGTGGAACATTAGAACCACGTGCCTAATCCTGAAAAGTTGGTCCGGGTGTAAATTGAGTTAACCATGTATATAGCTATCTTGAGGGAAAATGTTTCTAATCTTATCTCTATCTGCACAGTCCTTAGCATGGCACACAGCTCCAGGAGTGGCTAGGTCATCTGTGTTCTTCCTATTATAATTTCTGTTTCTTTTCTTATAGAATTACATCTATGCAAGGTATATAGTTTGTAGGTGTATATCAGTTAATAAGTTTTTCTAAGTAATGTGTATTCTCCGACTTTTCAGGCAGCAAAGGATGTTGTCTTAGCTGAAAAGCCTGTGATCAGTGACGACTCTAACCAGCTCGATCCTTCTCTCTTGGACGAGCTTCTTGCCAACATTGCCACACTATCCTCTGTCTACCACAAGCCCCCTGATGCATTTGTGACTCGTGTGAAAACTGTTCAGAGAACAGAGGAAGAGGATTATCCAGATGGTGAAGGAGGAAATTCTGAGTCACCTGCTCATGTACCAGGTGATGCAGGTGCTTCATCAAATGTGCCACCTTCCGCTGTAAGGCCGCCAGCTGCTGCTCCTGCACCGGTGGCTGATTTACTCGATCTGATGGGCATGGATGGTAACAACAGTGCCATTGTAGCCACTGATATACCTGCAAGCCCTGCTGGGTATGTTTACTGTATTTCACTTGCAGTTTCTAACATTCAAGTTAGGGGTGGAAAACGGACTGATCGGATTGGAATTTGCACTTTCAAGAAAAAAGTGAAAAATTAATTCCAATTCCGATCCAAAAAAATTCAGAAAAACCAAAAATTTGAAATTTGAACAAAAAAAACTTTATTTAAAAATTTGAAATTTTCAAATCGGAATCGGCAGACCTCAGAAAATTCCAACTCTTTAGTCACGTGAAATAATAAATGCATAACAACATTGATATTATAAGTGTAATTTTTGGAAATTAAATCCGTATAGGAAATCAGAATCTCATATATATTCCAATTCCGCTCCACGGGATTGGAATTTTTGGATTTTGCAATGAAAATTATTGTTCCAAAATTGGAAAACCACGGATCAGAAATCGAAAATTCCGTTCCAAATTCCACCCCTAATTCAAGTGTATGTTTAGAGTTTCTCTTAAGATGTGCTAATGATTGACACTTTCACTTCCATGGAAATACACATATTCGATTGCAGGCCTCCATTGCCAGTTCTATTAGCAGCATCTGCTGGTCAAGGCCTACAAATCAGTGGTCAGCTGATAAGAAGAGATGGCCAGATATTCTACAGCATGTTGTTTGAGAACAGTACTCAGGTTCCACTCGACGGGTTTATGATTCAGTTCAACAAGAACTCGTTTGGTCTTACAACAGGTGCACCTCTCCAGGTAATTAATCGTAATGGCTACTTCGTATCTATCATATGTCGGCTTTTAGCTGTAATAATTCTGAGCTGACATCTCGTTTCAATCAGGTTCCTCTATTGCAACCTGGGACATCTGCAAGTACTCTTCTGCCCATGGTTTTGTCCCAGAATCTCTCTCCTGGTCCACCAAGTACACTTCTGCAGATTGCTGTGAAAAATAATCAGCAGCCTGTATGGTATTTCAGTGACAAAATTCCGCTGATCGTATTCTTTACGGAGGATGGAAGAATGGAGCGTTCAACATTTCTCGAGGTACATAAACATATCATATACTTAATCTATGTGTTAAGTGTTACAAATTTCTATCACTGTAGACAAATTTTGAAATCTTAAAATAATTTGCAGACATGGAAATCATTACCCGATTCGAACGAGATATCCAAGGACTTCCCAGCAGTTGTGCTGAACAGTGTCGAAACAACCTTAGACAGGCTGGCTACATCAAACATGTTCTTTATTGCCAAGCGCAAGCACTCGAATCAAGATGTGCTGTATCTCTCTGCCAAAATCCCACGAGGAATCCCTTTCTTAATCGAACTTACAACAGCGGTCGGTACCCCTGGACTCAAGTGTGCAATAAAAACTCCAAGCCCAGAAATGGCTCCTCTTTTCTTTGAAGCGGTCGAGGGCCTCTTCAAGAGTTAGGTGTGTTCGTTCACTTCTACGAAAACAGAAAGTTCTCTTCATCAATGGGCGGGGTGCTGTCG
>NW_012193095.1:0-25787 GCF_000504015.1 Erythranthe guttata
TGAATGATTGAAGTATATTATAATGTAATTAAAGAAATTAGCACACAATACAATGCAATATAAGATGTTTGTGTGCATTGCACTTCACTCCGTAAATTCTATCTTTGTTGGCTTATGTATTTAACTATAGTGTGGGCAATGCTTAGAATTTACAGCTTTCTATAGTTTTAGGGTAACGGTGATCTTGATTAAAACCTGTCAAAGAAGGGATTGAGTTACAACTCACCATCATATTGTTATTTGTTACATCTTCGTAAATAATGTGTGTGTGAGCGCGTGTGTGTGCTGAATCATTTGTTTCATACTGAACTAGCAATTTGATTGCAGGTTGAGTTATACACTGATTCTGAAACCTTTAAACTGATGGGTAAGGCCAAAAGTTTTGTTTGTTAAATATTTTGTTTTCGTGAAACTTCTGATATTGCTTGAGTTGTTTATATTTGGTTATGCTGGTTATTTTTCCAGGTAAAGAACATGCACTTGTTATATGTAATCATAAAAGTGATATCGATTGGCTTGTTGGATGGGTTCTGGCTCAGGTTCGATTTTCTACTTGATAACGTCCATCCTTATTAGTTATTACATGTCACTATTTCAACACCGAGAAAAGATTATATCTGTTATGATTAAGCAGGAGCACCAACGTGTCTTGTTTCTTCGATTCTCATAAGTAAATGAACATCAAACATTATTTTGAATTGGAATATCTGTATTAGATATTAGTGACATGCTAGATGAACACACTATGTTTTACATTTCTTGTGGGATTGAGTTAGGCATGTAGACGAATGCATAAACAGGTTAGTGGCAGTTGCACAAGCGATGCCCGCGTCAAACATAAGTTGCACTTACCCTTTCTTTTAGGTTACTCTTTGAAGTGTCTATTAACTGATTTCTTGATCTACTAATTACAGCGTTCAGGTTGCCTCGGTAGTTCATTCGCTGTTATGAAGAAATCGATGAAGGTCCTTCCTGTAAGTAGCAAACATTAACTTGTTATAGTATTATAGCTGAAGCCTTCACTTTTGTCTCGGATCCATCTTCCTTTTCATGGTTACGTGATGCATATTTCAAGTTTTGGTAACTTAAGTGATTTAAATTGTATTTCAATGTGCTGAGCAGTTGTGTATACAATGTAGAGAATTTGTCTTCTGCAAGTCAATTTGTATGCTTAATCTAATATTAGTTCTTTATCTATCTTCTGTTTGACCAGTGACCACTAGCCTGGCAATGTTATAACTTATAATTGTGATATCGTTCAAAAAAACAAACAAGTGAAACTAATGCTTTGAATTGTCGACACTAATAGTAAGTGGGGTTTTATGTTAATGAAGTCTTGTTTACTGACGGCTCTCACTTTGGAACATATTATTCTTTTAAGGGTTTTTTTTTTGGCCCCCATCCTTCCTATTCCCGACTATCCTTTCTGTCTTTTATTTGATTGTTTAAGTAAATCTCGATTTACTTAAAAAATTTGACCCATCAAGGACTATTATGTTTACCTAGCTATCTGTACTGTTCTATAGTAGTTCCCTATTATGCTCGTAGTTAGCATGCAGTAAGATATAAGTCAACAAGTGAACTATTGTTATCAATTTGTGAAGGTGATAGGATGGGCCATGTGGTTTTCCGAGCATCTCTTTCTTGAAAGAAGCTGGGCAACTGATGAAAGCACCTTAAAGGTATTCAGTTGCTAGTTACTATCAAACTTCTCTTATTTTATTCTGCTTAGCATATATTATAATCTTTCTTTTGCTTTTGTCCGCGTCTTAGTTAGCTGTCCTAATTTGAATGCTAATGCTAACGTGGGTAAAATCTATTGCAGTCAGGACTTCAACGGCTGAAGGATTTCCCTCAACCATTTTGGCTAGCTCTTTTTGTTGAGGGCACTCGCTTCACACATGCAAAACTTTTAGCTGCTCAAGAATACGCATCCTCAGTCGGGCTACCTGTTCCTAGGAACGTTTTGATTCCTCGTACTAAGGTTCCAATTTGACTTTCTCTTCTTGTGCTGCAATAAATTTGTTTGTCAAGATCATGATATGTTATTCTACCCAATGTTCGCTTATAAAATAAAATTGCAAAAAATTTCAGGGTTTCGTTGCTGCAGTAAGTCATATGCGCTCGTTTGTTCCGGTCATCTATGATATAACTGTTGCTATTCCCAAAACTTCTCCTCAACCGACCATGCTAAGACTCTTTAAGGGGCAATCTTCTGTGGTAAGTAAGCCTGCAACATTTTACATTTTCATCGAGAACTTGGTATTAGTGTCAAAATTGTGGCGAATTATATGCAAAATTGAAGGTCTAATTTTTACGTTTCCCCGTACATTTTAAGTACATACTAGTTAGGGACAAGCATATATTTGTAGCTTATATAGCAGGCAATACACTTCATCTTTTCCGATGGGCTGCAATGAAAGTTATCAAATGGAAGAAATGCAGAGTGGAAATTTTTCTCCCTAGATATTGATATGATTATTTAATTCCATGGAATAACATAATCTTGACACACATAACAAATGCTGATAATTTGATTCTATAGGTGCATGTCCACCTTAAGCGACACTTAATGAAAGATCTGCCGGATACTGATAGTGCTGTCGCTCAGTGGTGCAAGGATGCGTTTGTTGCCAAGGTACAACAATCGTATATTCCGATCTTCAACAGAAAGAAAATCACTAACTAGTAATTATCTCATGTAATGATTGTGGTACGATTGCATATCCAGGATAAGTTATTGGACAAGCATATAGCGGATAATTCCTTTGACGAGCAACTGCAAGACACTGGTCGACCCGTAAAGTCCCTTGTGGTAAATTCACATCAAGAAGTTCTTGTGTTTGTTTAGATTGCCTATCGAACAAAATTTATGAATCTGCTGATGTTGCAATAACAGGTTGTCTGTTCGTTGGCGATTTTGCTTATCTTGGGGGCATTGAAAGTCATCCAGCGCTTCTCGCTTCTCTCTACGTGGACAGGTGTCACAATCTCAGCCGTTGCTTTGGGAGTCATCACCGTTCTTATGCAGATCTTGATTCAGTTCTCACAGTCGGAGCGGTCAACTCCTCCCAAGGTGGGGCCTACTACGCCTAGGAATGGAGTAGAGTCCTAGGTTACTACTAGATAAGATAAAACCGAAAAGAAAAAAATCTGAAGTTTTCGTTATGGAGTTTTTAGCAGTTGATGCTTGCTTTTTGAAAATCAATCATCATATTTCGAGTTACATATATATATGCCTTGTCCAAAGTGTAGAACAAGGAAAAAAAGAAAAAAATAAATAAATATGTTGCATAAATTGTTTGAAGCCCTAATTTAGCTTGCATGGTAGATGATTTGAAACATAATGTTATGAATTACATACATATATTTAAAAACAAAATATATATAAACTTACTCTTAAGTACTAATTGGTTGATTAAGATCCACTTCTCATATGATTAATTTATTTTTTCTTCGATTTATCAATACCAACCTATGTAGCACGGAAACGGAAACGGACGATACATGGAAACGTGGAAACGACACGTTCGAAAAATAGGGATACGGGAACTTGGACAAACATGTAAATATTAAAAGTATAGGGATAAAATGTTTTAACTTTTGGAAAATTGCAAAATGACCCATAATGTGTCTGACAGGTGTTATCGAGTTTCCGGCACAAGTTGCAAAATTACCAACTACCTCAATTTTGAATGCACACAAATATTTCGTTGTACCAAATTTGAAAATTCACAAACTAAAGGGGTATTTCAACAATTAAGATAAATTCAAAATGGAACTTCGGGTATATTAAACGCACCCCACCCCGCCCATCTTCTTTTCTTTCTCTGTTACCCGTCTGCCCTAATCTCTGCGAAACTGAAGTGTGAAGAAAATCAGAAAAACCCCAATCTCAAAAAACCCTTCCTCCCTCTCTCTCTCTCTCTCTCTCTCTCTCTCTCTCTCTCTCTCTCTCTCTCTCTCCGGTTCTTTTCGATTTATTTGTTCAAGTACATAGATATATATACGTAGGTTCGTAGATTGTAAGTATCTGTGAGAAAATATACGATAATGAGTCGGAGCTTAGGAATTCCGGTGAAGCTTCTGCACGAGGCTTCAGGGCACATCGTGACGGTGGAGCTGAAGAGCGGCGAAGTGTACCGGGGAAGCATGATTGAGTGCGAGGATAACTGGAATTGTCAGCTCGAAAATATCACTTACACTGCTAAGGTTATCTTAATTACTGAATTAATTTTGGTGTAATTCTCCCACATTAACTGTGATTATTTACTGAATTAGGCGTCCTCTTTTTTTCTTTGTGAGCTAGCTTGTAGTTGTTTTAATTTTGGCTGCCATGATTTGTTAAACCCTAGATAATTGTGCTGGTAGAAGATGTAAATTGGAGGTAATTTGGTGTGAGATGATTTTGTAATTGATTTGTTTGGTAGTTGATGCAATTGTAGTTCGATACGTTCCGTAAACCCTAGGTGAATTTTGAGCCCTAGAGAAAGTGTAAAAATTTTAACCTGTTCCTTTTCTAATGTCTGATTATTTGTTGGGAGATTTTCATTTTATTGTGTTTACTTATTAAGACGTACTCTGAGGATACATGTTACCTTCGAATTGAATTAGTTTTTGTTTGTCTCGTCTTTTCTTCTTCCTCGTGTATACATTGCATATGCGTAAATTTAACTGGAGGGTTCGGTTGGTCCTCTACTTATGGTATCTATATCTGAACTCTGGGTGGATCTTAACTTTAAACAGTAGAAAAGATTATTAAGAGGTCACGCATATTTACTTAGCTTACCTCCCGGGATTGTAACATTACTCAGTAGGAGATAATTTTGAATTGTTTAGGCTTCTTTTTAAATCTTACTTATCCTTTGCACGAGAAAATGAATGCACATCTTTTGGTTGGAATACCTGCTGAAAATCTTAATTCTATAAAGCTCTCTCACTTTGCTGCAATGTTTTTTGGGATTTCTAGCTGTCTTTTTGAATATGCCCTTGTTTAATTATGTTTATTACCATTCGTTGCCACTTCGCTAGTAATAATATAAACAGTGAAGGCAGTGGCGGAGCAGGATAGGGCCAAGAGGGGGCCTTGACCCCCCACATTTCTTAAATTTCTATTAGTTTATATAGAAATATGAAAAATTTCGTGTATAATAGCATTAACGCCCCCCCCCCCCCCCCCCCCCCCCCCGGACTGTAAATCCTGGCTCCGCTAGTGAGTGGAGGAATATTTGCACTAATTCTTCTTGGCCTTTAAAGCAGTTGTAGTTTGTAACTTTTGCACATTCTCTTCCGTTCAAGATACATAAAAGACATTGCAATATAAACTTATGATTTTGATGACAATAAGAGTTAATAGTCAAAGTATATGCAAACAGTAAACGCCGGTGGTTAATTCTTTTTGACAGTGGAGGGGGTTCTTCGGAGCCTTTATTCAAGATAATGAGTATATAAATATCAGTAAACTCGATGCACCGAATTATACCTTCCTGGAGTATTCCTATCCTGCTTGCATTTTTGCTTTCATACATACTTCGAATTGCTAATCTGGTCAACTATATTACAGGATGGGAAGCTCTCACAACTCGAGCATGTTTTTATTAGAGGCAGCAAAGTGAGGTGTGTACTTATTTATTTCTCCTCGTGTTTCCTTGCTATTGCGTTAACTTATTTGGATTCTTACTAACGTACAATTTTACCAGGTTTATGGTGATTCCAGATATGCTTAAAAACGCTCCAATGTTTAAGCGTTTGGAAGCAAGGATCAAGGTACCATTCTCCACTCCATCATATTTATGATTTATCCAATTCGGCTTTTCACCGTATACATTTTTTTTCTCATCTATTTAATTTTCTACGTTCGAAGGGCAAGGGTTCATCACTTGGAGTTGGACGTGGGCGTGCTGTTGCCATGCGAGCTAGAGTAAGTTCTTCTTCCTCATATTCCATGTTCGAGGAATTGAAGATATATAGCTATCATATTTTTTTTATGCATGTAGTGAATTTTTCTGATTATTGAATTCCCTGCTGACAGGCTCAGGCTACTGGCCGTGGAGCTGCACCTGGTGGTAGGGGTGTTGTGCCACCTGTACGGAGATGATTATACGATTATATTACTCTGATCCATTCAACACTCTGTTTCTTTTTTCCCCTGCTTGCAGCAAGAATTTTAGTGTGTGTGATGACAACTTATTTCCAGTTATTACATATATACCTGGGAAGTGACTATTTTTTCTCGAACGGCTGTAACTGCAACTAGTATTAATATTTTGAATAGCTGAAGTATGCAATTTACAAAAAACTATGTACTACCTTATGCAGATTCAGTGGTGTTTTTCATCAGGGCATATTGAAAATCCCAGACCTCTTCAAAACATCTTCATCATTTTACTGCCAAAAGTTGTGTATATTTCATGTTTGCTGGATGAACTATTGCGTGATTAAATTAGAATTATAGTTTCAAAAAAAATAAGTTAGGTATTAACTAAATTTTAATTTTTTTAAAGTTATTTGTGTAGATCAATGGTGCATGATCGCCCAATGTGTTTCATCAGGTGTAACATCTCATAGACATAAATTAGTTAAAACCGAAATACTAAATACATTTCCTTTTGTTGAAAAATGTTGATAGGATTTACAAAATTGATAGGTAGGATTATATCGTTCATATTTTTCTTTGTATTGTGTAAAGTTTATAATTTATTAAGGGTAAATATCACTTAACTCCTCTTGGTTTGAGGTTTGTGCACACGACCCTCTTTTACTTTCAATATAAGTACATGACCCCCATAGTTTGAACTTTATACACATGACCCTCTTGTATTTTTAATATTAACACATAATCTCCTATGATATTTAACTTGGTAAATAATTCATTAGAAAGAACAAGTTTTTTAAAGTACAAGAGGGATTATGTGCTATATTAAAAGTACAAGGGGTATTGTGAAAAAAGTTCAAACCACAGGGGTTCAAGTGCTATTTACTCTTTTGGGCCTCAATTTTACACGCAACTGGGTTTTCTCACAAGCCGACCCAACAATAAACCGGGCCTTCGGTCCACTAAAAATTTACCGCGGCGCACATATCTTATCGTGCACCTCATAACACACTAATTCTCCCCCACTCCATAAACCCTGCACCCGCTTTGCTAATAAACCTCTCGTCCGCCACTCGAGCCACCTGCCGCCCCACTCACCTCTCCCCTCCCCCGCCGTTAGTCTTCCACCGTCGGCTGCTCTCATCTTTCAGCACCTCCGCCCCCAAATATTTCATACACCGCCGCAACCTTTCCCGCCGCCACAACTTTTCAGCTGCCCGCGACGGTGTTCAGTCTCTCCTCCCAGCCAAAAAAAGCGATTCTGAAGACGCGCCAAAATGGTAACAATATCACGTTAATTGTCGAATTGAGACTATTTGAATTTGAACACATGATTACTTCCAACGAACTTGATTGGGTTTTGCAATTTCATTCTCCATGCAAGATAATTTAATTTTTCGTTTTTTTCCTTTTGCGTTTAATTTAGGGCTCGACTGAGTGCACGACTGAGGTAGTAGAGGCGGTGCGTTTTGGGTTTTTTACTGATGAAGAAGCCAGAAAGCATAGTCTTGTTAAGATTACAAACCCAAATTTGGTTGACATACTTGGAAAGCCGTGTCCCGGTGGATTATACGATCCGGCGATGGGATCCCTTGACGAAAGATCTATGTAAATATGCTGATATTTCAATAGTTGATATTCTGCTAGTGCTTGTATGTTGTTCGAGCTTTCTGTTTTTCGATGCTTATTTGATTGACTTGTTTTTAACTTGTTGTGTATGCAGTTGTGAATCGTGTGGGCAACGTGCGTATCTATGCAACGGTCACTGTGGGCACATTGAACTCGTTTCCGTAGCCTATAACCCGTTGCTATTTAATACTTTGAGCAATATCTTGAACAAAACCTGTTTGTATTGCTTGCAATTCATATCGAGTGCTGAAGAGGTGAGTCTGTCTTTCTTCGCCCACTGTAATCTTCTGCTTCCGTGACATTGCAAATTTGTGATTTTACGACTTTTTATTTTTGTTATAGACGGAGAACTTTGTTTCTCAATTAGAACTGATTAGAAAGGGAGACCTCGCTGGGGCAAAAAAGTTGGCTTTGGGAAGCAGCTTTAAAGGCAAGAAGAAAATGGTGTTTGTCTCAACGGATGATGATACGGATGAACGGGAGGATAGTCAAGGGAGTCATATGTCACATTCAGCAGTATTATCAGATGGCGAAAATCACTTCAAGGATGATGAACAAGCATCTTGGAGTTCTGCTCAGCTCGCTGAAGCTATTTCGGTTATGAATGAATATTTGAGGAGAAAAGGAAAGAAGTGCATGAATTGTGAGATGAGATGTCCAAAGATCAGTAAGCCAACTTTTGGATGGTTTCAAGTGGTATGTTTAATATAAAGTTCATATGTGTTTTATTCATTATGGATGCCTCAAGTTTGCCTGGATGTATTTTAGCAATAATCCTTTTATTCCTTATATTGCATTATATTTCTGTCTTCTCTAAATATCTCGACCGTCTCCTAGGTTCCTTTTTTTCAAAAAAATTGAAATTTGTCTATCAGAAATTCTGATTGAAGTTGCACGGCAGAAGCATGACTTAATACAACCCTTTGATCCAAAATTTAGGCTTAACCATGCTGAAAACGGGAGGAGAGTGTAACTTGAAAACTGGTGCATCCAATATCAATCAATACATACAGAGGGGCGAGATGAAATTACTAAAGAGTTCTTAATCCTGAAAAGAACACTCTAATTAAACTTCTGACTCCCACTGCGGCTGCATGTGATCTATTGTCTAAGGGCTCTATTTAAACTTATCAATTCTAAGATCAAAATAATATAACTACAGTAGTTGGCTTTAAGTTAAATGGCTTTAAAATCAAAATATAGTAATACACTTCACTTATTGAATTTCACGAACATAATTTTGAAAAATGTTGCGTGCAGAAACAACTGGCAAAGTAAACCTGAGTCTTAAATGTGAAATAGAGAATTCAGGTTGTTTCTGCATTTTAGACTCAGGTTGAAATAGAGAATTCAGGTTGCGTGCAGAAACAACTGGCAAAGTAAACCTGAGTCTAAACTTTTTATGTGTTGCCACTGAGTGTTGGTTGTTCTGCTTGAATTCAACATTTAAACAATTGTGAAAACAGATGAATTTGTGAAAAGAAAATTAAAGACTTCATCTGGCCAAATTGCCTTCTCAATGAGTCCATTAACCCCTTGAACATGTATGATTTTATATTATATTGCCTTGATATTAGATCCGATTTGCATGGAAGATTTACTGTGTGATTTTTTAGTTTGGGATCTGTTTAGTTAGTTAGATATGTAGTAGTGGCTGAAGCAGGTTGAACCAGAAGGGAGGGGATGGATGTTCCATTGGGAAGAAACAATCAAACTTGATTGGAGATTTATGTATTTTAAATATCCATGATGCAATGTATTTTGTTTATATGATTTTGATGTTCTATATTAACTTTTTTATTCTTCATTTACTATTTTATTAGGGTGGAGCCACCTCTGCTAAAGCAATCCGAGAGAATGTCATTCGAAGCCACAAGTTGGATGAGTCAGACAGCGATGGAGGTGAAGATAACTTTTCGTCGGAGGTGGTAAATGCTGGTGATCATTCGATGAATGATGACTCCGAGACAGTTGAATCAAATTCATTTATAGCCACTTCCAATAGCACAAAAAAGTCCAAGAAAAAAGGTGTAAATCGAGCAAAAAAATTGAATCCGGGGTCTGGGGATCCAAATTTCTATTTGTCAGGACCCCTCTTACCATCACAGGTGCTTGTTTAGTCGTTAATCCTCAGTATTATTCGTTACCATTCTTGTCATTCTCATTAGCCTTATGATTTTGGTCTTCAGAAAGTTAATTTGGTCTTGAATTTTTGTCCGTCATTAATGACAGGTTAGAGATATTCTGAAGCTCCTGTGGGAGAAGGAAGCTTCTTTTTGCTCATACATAAGTGATATTCAGAGGCAGAAATGTAAACCTTTTGGAAATAAAACAGGCTACTCTATGTTTTTCCTAGAGACTGTTCTTGTACCCCCAATAAGATTTCGACCCCCAGCAAAAGGTGGTGATTCTGTAAGTATTAAGAAAATTTAGGTTGATCTTTGTTTCTCTTCTTTTGGTTTTTCGTAAGGTTAGATATTATTGGGGCATATAAAGCAAAATTTTGAAATATATGCCGTCTTTGTTTGAATCCGTGTAAGTATTTCTCATTGTTTAAGTTGGGAGGTGAAGCTATGAGATAATTAGTGATTATTTGGCATAATGCTTTTAATTATGCATGTACAATGCTGTCATTGTGCCAACAATCATTAACTATGTTTTTCCCTTCAGGTGATGGAGCATCCTCAAACTGTTCTACTGGGAAAGGTGCTCCAGTCAAACATTGCTTTAGGAAACGCTCATGTTAATGCTGAAAAATCGAAGATTATTAGTCGCTGGATGGAACTTCAGCAATCTATCAATGTGTATTTCGATAGCAAAACTGCTACTAGTGAGTCCATTCCTCTTGTTTTAAGCTAATGGTTGCTCATATCCTTCATAAACAATGTCTATTTCAGCCTATACTTTCATGTTGCTATTAAATTTTGTGTGCGCTTTTTGGCAGAGCACAAAGTCTTGATTTTTTTGATATATTTAACATAAAATGAGTGTAGTCTCTATAGGAAAACCCAATAAACATGATGTATATTTTTTAAATGATGGCATCACTTACTTCCCCTGTTTCGTATTCCTCCACATGCCATAGAATGCTGCTGAAAGTGTAAATTTTATGTTCACTTCTCTGGTACTCTAGGTGGAACTAGGTTTTCAGTGGATGAAGTAAAAAAGGAATAACAAATGTACAATTCTGTATTTTTTAACATTTTCCTTCGACAAAAACTTTGTTTACACTAAACTTGAAAAAAATTCCAAGTGATTTTTAAGATTTCTATTGTATTTTGTAAATAGTTATATACCTTGGTTGGTCAAAGCATTTAAGATTCAACTTGTTCTTTTGGATGCTTCACCTTTTCAACTGTTCGATCATAAATGCTTATGTAATCCGCTTCTATGGTTTTGATTTCAAAATCTATCAATTTTTATTTCCCTGAACAAGTTTTCTCGCTATAATTTAATTTCAGGTCTAGCTCAAAAAGATAGTATTGCTGGAATATGTCAGTTTCTTGAAAAGAAAGAGGGTATTTTCCGTCAGAAGATGATGGGCAAAAGAGTTAATTTTGCTTGCCGGTCTGTTATATCTCCTGATCCGTATTTGGCGGTCAATGAGATTGGAATTCCTCCATATTTTGCATTGAAATTAACCTATCCAGAGGTATATATGAGAAATTTCATTTTGTTTGCAGTATGTCAGAGTCAAGTTTCTCTTGTACCAGTGTGTGTAGAATAGATGGAATAATTAGGTTGTATTCATTTGGTTGTACTGGGATGCTGTATGTGCAAGTGTCCGCTATATCCACAGTTTGTGAACACACACTTCTGTAAATTTCTCACTAACAAGGTTAAAGGTTTACATAATTGAAATTTCTTTTTTCTTGCAAAACCCTTGGAATTTTTTATTCCCTAGACCAGAAATTCATTAGTGAAAACAGGTCGTAACCATGCATGCTTTCGAGGTAGTGACTTCAAGATCTTTTGAATTAGACTGGATTTTGAGGGTAAGCAATTGTCTGTGATACAGCATTATGTTTTTTTGCCATGCTCGGAAGCTCTTAATCTTATTATTATGCCATGTAATAACAACTTCAAAATTGAGAGCATTGTCATTAATGGCACAAAATAGAACCATGGCACAAAACAGTACCAATTATTAAAAAAATTGTGCTGCCTTCATTGTCAATGCATTTTGTTAGTTAACAAAAGTGATTGTATGCGTTCTGGTTCTCTTATCTGACCTAAATGTATTGATAATAAATTTTTATTCTTACTCTTATCCTATATGTCTCAGAGGGTTACTCCTTGGAATGCTGCAAAATTGAGGGGTGCCGTTGTTAATGGGCCCGACATCCATCCTGGAGCGACGACTTACGTTGATAGTGTTACTATTGTAAAACTTCCACCAAGCCAGAAAATGCGTGTAGCAATATCTAGAAAATTACCTTCTTCAAGAGGGGTAGTTACGCAGTCAGGGAAGTTCGATGATCTTGAGTTTGAGGGCAAGACCGTGCATCGCCACTTGCAGGATGGGGATATAGTGCTTGTTAATCGACAGGTACGTGAAATGGCCCATTTAAGAAAATTGTTGGTTTGTTCTGCTGCGTACTTGAGAATGTCAAAAGATTATTCTCTTTCGATTTAGAATTTAACTAATTGTTGTACAGTTACTGCATATGACTTTAGCTGGTATTTAATTCGATTCTTATTGTCAATGCAGCCTACACTCCACAAGCCAAGTATAATGGCTCATGTTGTTCGTGTATTGCATGGGGAAAGAACACTACGCATGCATTATGCAAATTGCAGGTTAGCTTTGTTATTTCTTGTATATCTGTTAATACGATTTCCTTTGCATTGACAATCTATTGTCTGGTACTGACATTCTATTTTTGAAATTGGCTTCAGCTCCTATAATGCTGATTTTGATGGTGATGAGATTAATGTGCATTTTCCTCAAGATGAAATTTCTCGCGCGGAAGCTTACAACATCGTAAATGCAAACGAACAGTATATCGTTCCAACAAAGGGTGATACTGTCAGAGGCTTGATTCAGGTTTCATTATCAGTCCTGAATACCAATTTGTTCTCTACCATAAATTATTGGTGATTGTGTAATTACATTTCACTGCCCGGTTAACATTTTCTTTCGTCCTGATTTTGATAATCCAGGATCATATCGTGGGTGCTGTGCTTCTTACAATGAAGAATACATTTGTTAATCGAAGTGAATTCAATCAGCTGCTTTATGGATCTGGCGTGTTTGCAAGTGGGCCCGGTTCACTGCCTAAAAACAATTCCCGTAAGGTTACGTTAATAGATACCGAAGGTGTGGTAGAGTCTGTCTTGCCTGCAATATGGAAGCCAGAGCCTCTTTGGACAGGGAAACAGGTCAAAAAATTTCAAAGGCTAATATCCATAATGATATCCATGATATAATTAATGAAATTCCTGGATTACAAATTATAATTATTAGCTCTGTTGAAGACGGTGATTGATGTACGAGACTAATCATTTTTTTGGGTGACTCTCTAGGTAATTACAGCACTGCTGAATCATATAACCCGAGGTTGTGCGCCTTTTACCGTTGAAAATCAGGGGAAGATCCCAAAGAATTATTTCTTTGGTAATAGTTATACAAGAGGAGAGGAAGATGAAGACCAAAATGCCGAACATAATTTGTTAGTTTGGAAGAATGAGCTTGTTCGCGGTGTTATTGACAAGGCTCAGTTTGGAAAGTTTGGTTTGGTACACACAGTGCAAGAGCTTTACGGGGCTAGTAGTGCTGGCATTTTTCTTTCGGCATTGAGTCGAGTATTTACATTATTTTTGCAGGTACTTCTCATTTAATTATGTGTTTCACTGAAATATTTTTTTTGTTGGGAATCTGCTCTTATTGATCTAATTAATGCTCTCTGTACCTGCCACAGATTCATGGGTTCACATGTGGGGTAGATGACCTTATTATATTACCCGATTACGATGACCAAAGGAAGGAGAAACTTGAAGGGGAAGATGTGGGTGAAGTAGTTCACTGTGATTTTGTGAAGTTCAAACCTGGGCAGATAGGTATAGTAACTTCTTTGTTTTATGTCAAGCCTTTTAATTATTTGTTTCCGAATTAGCCTTCAATTTGCTTTTAGATGGATCGGCTTTTGTACTTGTGCAATAGCTAACTGCTTAACTGTTTGATGTAGGCTGATATTTTGATTGCAGCCTTTTTCCATTTCCATGCATTATTGTGCTTGAATGTATAACACTCTTTTTTGGACATCTTACACTAAAATCATAGCATTCAAATATATTTTTTGGAACCTCAAATTGATAAATATATACATGCATATTCTTTTTTGTGGATTTCTTGCGCTCTGGATTTTGAGCTTTCTTTCTGGATGCCATTTCTGGCGTTGCATACTGTTATAGTATTTGTTGGCTATTTTTTTCTTCTTCTTTATCAATTTTGTTATTCGTTTATTTTGGTAGTGTGGACTTATTCTTTTTTTTTTTTGTTTTTTTGGTTATCTTAGGCCCTGACGAACTCCAGTTGGAAATTGAGAAAGTCATATGCACCGACAGAGAATCTGCCACTGCATCCTTGGACATGAAAATGAAAAATAAATTGAACAGTAAGCTAACTAGAGAAGGTTCTCAGATACTCAAACATTTGTTGACAGCTGGACTATTAAAACCGTTCCCAAAGAACTGCATCTCTGTTATGACAACAACAGGGGCAAAAGGAAGTACAGTAAGTTCTAATATTAATCATCGGTCATAAAATTTATACAATCTCCCTTTTATTTATCCCCCTAGGACTGGCAAGTTATTGTCAATAATAAGTTAGCTTAACCTAAAATTCACAGGAATGCTTGTTTTACTGCAAGTATATTTATTTGTCTTGACTTGGCACACTTTCATCCACATAAATATATAATTAAATTTTTTGTCCATCCATTATTTTGTTTTTTTTACCGATGTTATATTTTTTCTGTTTTCATGCTTCACATACGTGTTCTCATTTGTTTGGACAGGTTAATTTCCAGCAAATATCTGCTTATCTCGGGCAACAAGAATTGGAAGGTAAAAGGGTGCCTCGAATGGTTTCTGGAAAGACTTTGCCCTCCTTTCCACCCTGGGATTTCACTTCTAGAGCAGGTGGCTTCATCACTGATCGGTTTCTTACGGGTCTTCGACCTCAAGAGTATTACTTCCATTGCATGGCTGGTCGTGAAGGGTAAAGCTCTCTCTCTCTCTCTCTCTGAAGTCTTTCTCTTTTTCTTCTTTCCCTTTCGAGAATCTCTTTTCTTAAGTTACTTTCCTAATCATCATGGTAACACAGTTATTTCTGTAACTTGATGACACCTGACACTCGTTCAGGTACATAACCATTGACATGTAATACAAACATCAAATATCCATTCTTAAGCCCTTTATTTACTTATATAATTGTTCTTCTATTTCCTGTTACTGAAATATTTAATTCACATGATGTTGGGATATTAATGTTCGTTTCCTCTCTTGAGTTTAGTGCACGTTTTTGCTTGTATATGGCCTTCTCCAACTGTCAACTTATGTACTACTACCTTTTGCAGGTTGGTCGACACTGCCGTGAAAACATCTCGCAGTGGATATCTGCAACGTTGTCTAGTGAAAAATCTCGAGAGCCTAAAAGTTTGCTACGATTATACTGTTCGCGATGCCGATGGTTCTATAGTTCAATTTTATTATGGAGAAGATGGCATTGATGTGCACCGGACAAGTTTTCTCAATAATTTCAAGGCACTACAAGATGTAAATACCTTCTGCTCTTTGAACTACTCTATTTTCTTTGTTCTGGTCGAAACAATTTAAAAGAAAACATTTTTGTAACTGTCTCTCGGTATGGTTTTCAGAATCGAGAAACTATTTGCCAGAAGTTTCAACATAAGCGCGAGTTCAATAGTTACATCAAAAAATTGCCCGAAGGGCTAGAAGAAGAAGCCAAGCGCTTTATCCAGGAGACGCAAAACAAGTCATTGGCAAAACAGAGTACAAGTGCAGGTGAGGGCCCACATAGTAGCCGTAAGGCAAGAAAGAAGGAAAAACTATTGAAGAAAGAAAAGGCAGCTGCTGCATATGAGCAAGACGCGTTTTTAGAGTTGGTGAAGCAAAAATATCTATCGAGCCTCGCGCAAGCAGGAGAACCAGTAGGCGTTATTGCTGCTCAGTCCGTAGGCGAGCCATCAACTCAGATGACGTAAGCATCTTTTATCTGCTGTCTTAATAGATAATTGTTTTTCCTTTTTTCAGATCGGCCCAGCCTGAACTGTACATAGTCTATAGATAATAAGATCAGTTATTGCTAAATCTTATGTATTACTTTACTTTCGAGAAAACCTCTAAAATCTAGAATTTTTAATATTTTCTCGTGGTTGCTTTGATATTATATGTAGTCCCAAAATAACCTTCAACATCTGTTTGGAAGCATTAAAGCTTGATTCTGGTTTTCACAATTGATTATATGCTCTCTAGGTTCTCGTCTGGAGGATGTTACCATTTATAGTTAAAAAAACGAATTTCCTTCATCGAATGCAACTTAACTAATTTTATACTTTAATTATTTACAGGCTCAATACTTTTCATCTTGCTGGTCGTGGAGAAATGAATGTCACACTTGGTATTCCACGTCTCCAGGAGATTTTGATGTCTGCATCAGAAGTTATCAAAACTCCCCTTTTGACGTGCCCATTCTCGCAATGGAGATCCAAGTAAGTTTGTTACAATTTTTACGTTTGCATTGTTAAAGATGCATAATAAAGAACTTTTTGGTTTTGAACCATTTTTTCAACTGTTAAAACCATAGAATAATATTATTATATTCCATTGCAGGCGTGAAGTCGTATCTCTTGTTTCACACGTGAAGAAGGTCTCCGTAGCAGATTTGATAGAGAACATGGAAGTTCAGCTCTCAGTCAACCACAAAACCGCAGCTAGAGTTTACAAGTTGAAAATGACGTTAAAAGACACCGAGTTTGTGTCGTTGGAAAACATGCACGAAACCCTAAAAACCACGTTTTTAGGAGAGTTGGAGGATGCAATCGAGAATCACGTGTTATATCTTTCAAGACTCAGTGGCATAAAAAATTTCGCATCTAATCCGAAACCAAAATCATCAAATGAAGCTGACGAGGATGAGTCTGGTTTGGGAACAGAAAATGCTGGTGTCAACGATGATGACGACGATGACGACGATGACAAGGGCGATGATCTCGGTTCGGATGTACAAAAGAGAAAGCAACAAGCGACGGATGATATGGATTACGAGGATGGATCGGATGGGGGCGCTGCTGAAGATGATGACTCCGATCTGGAGAAAGGGAAAAGTGATGTGGAAAATCTTGAGGAAGATGAAACGGGAAAAGATGAGGAATCCGAGCACACTGATGACAAGGATGAGGCTTCTAATGTGCAAAATGAAGATGAGGCTATTTCGGAAGGTACTAAATCAAGTGTTGGGAGCAGCAAAGGAAAAACATCATTTGACAAGTCGAGCGTAGAATTGAAGGGTAAAAAAATACGCAGGGCCTTTTATATGGTAGTTAAAGGAACCAAGTTCGAAGTCCACTTCGAATTTCATGAAGAACCTCATATGTTGATCGCACAGGTATTCTTTCTTTTTTCCCCTCCCCCTTAATTTCACACTTTTTTAATGATGTTTTAGTAGTTAAATCACTTCGATATGTCTTTTTCGAAAAAAAAAAAAGAAATTTCATTATTATTCATTTTTAATAGACGAACATGTTTGTTCATTCTTTTTTAACACCTTCGTTAAAGAGACATTTTGTTTCCACCTTTGTGTACCCAATAAAATAGATATTTTGGCAATTGGTACATGTTTTTTTAAACCATGTGATTCTTTTTTTCGCGTACAGCTTGCACAAAAAACCTCAAAGAAGGTGTACATCAGGAAATCTGGAAAAGTCAGCCAATGCAAAATGGTGTCATACGACCCGGATGAGAAAACCGTAATCTGGGACAACAGCAAGAAACCAAAGAGAGGAGAATCGAAGTCCGAAGAAGAAGACACGTCTTACTGGGCAGTAAAAGCATCGGGAGTTGATTTCAAGTCATTCTGGGAAATGCACGATGACCTAGATCTCAGCCGTTTATACTCCAACAATATTCATGCTATGCTGACTACATACGGAGTGGAAGCAGCCAGAGCAACTATCATACGAGAGGTGAAGCACGTGTTCGATATTTATGGGGTGAAGATCGATTACAGACATTTGAGCTTGATTGCAGACCACATGACACACACCGGTTCGTATTTGCCCATGAGCAGACACGGCAGCATTTCCGAGTCTCTGTCGCCATTCTTAAAGATGTCATTCGAGACTGCTTCAAAGTTTATTGTCGAAGCAGCTTCACATGGGCTTACTGACAAGCTGGACACACCTTCGTCGAGAATTTGCCTGGGCTTGCCTGTGAAGATGGGTACCGGTTCTTTTGACGTGATGCAGCAGTTGGATCTTTGATTTTGGAATTATTTTTTTAAATTTTTTGTCGCCCATTGTTTTTGTTTAGCTTTGAGGAAAAAAAATATTCGTATATAGGTCTTCGAAATATTCTCGTTTTTGTCATGTTTTATTAATTTACAACATGCATGTAAATCGAGATGTCATCAATTTCATGCATGAAACGGAGGTGAATTAACAGATAATGAGAAACTATATGTCATCTATTAGCTTGCCGAGATTCAAATTAATGTAGTCCCGTAACGAAACTCGAAATTCACAATTATCTGTTATTAAAACAAAATTAATTATCAACTGACCAAACGATACCTAGTCTCTACTATTAGAGTAGCTGTTTCGAATTCGAATAAACGCTTAAAAAAAATCTTTAAGGGTGATTACTCAATTTTGTAGGTGATTATTAATACAAAAAATACTGTCAAATTAAATTAGTAATATTATAAAAAAAGTATATACATATTTAATATCAAATTATACCACAAGCAAATTGGGCCTGTATTTTCACCTAACCAGGTTTGCGCAAAATCCAACACATCAATTTACGGGCCTTATGTCCATATAATGGGCCCGGCCCATATTTCTTACCATAAATCTCACCACTCACAGTTTCTTCACCTCCATCAAAACCCTAAACCCTAGTTACCCTGCAACCTTCCGCCTCCTATAAACCTCAACTTTCCCCCATTTCCCTTTTTCTATTTTACCAGACAAACCCTAACCCTAAAACTCCCACCCCCCACCACCGCCATGGCCGGCCTTCAGCCACCTCACTCCGACAGTTCGAAGAAGAAGAAGAGCAACAAGTCCACCGGCGAAGACGAAGCCAAAGACGGCGGCGATTTCCTGATCAAGCCGCAGAGCTTCACCCCTTCCATCGACACCTCCCAATGGCCGATTCTGCTGAAAAACTACGACAAACTGAATGTCCGTACCGGCCACTACACCCCACTCCCCTGCGGCTACTCCCCCCTGAAACGCCCCATCGCCGAGTACATCAAGTACGGCGTCATGAATCTCGACAAGCCGGCGAATCCTTCCTCCCACGAAGTAGTCGCCTGGATTAAGCGAATTCTCCGCGTCGAGAAAACCGGCCACTCCGGTACCCTCGACCCGAAAGTCACCGGCAACTTGATCGTCTGCATCGACAGAGCCACCCGTTTGGTGAAATCTCAGCAAGGCGCGGGGAAGGAGTACGTCTGCATTGCCCGGCTCCACTCGAAGGTTCCCGAAGTTTCGAAGGTCGCCAGAGCACTCGAAACCCTAACCGGTGCGGTTTTCCAGCGCCCTCCTCTGATTTCCGCCGTCAAGAGGCAGCTCAGGATCAGAACTATTTACGAAAGTAAGCTTCTCGAATACGATGCCGATAAGCATTTAGTTGTTTTCTGGATTTCGTGTGAGGCGGGTACTTATGTTAGGACAATGTGTGTGCATTTGGGGCTTCTGTTGGGCGTTGGGTCCCACATGCAGGAGCTTCGTAGGGTTCGATCGGGTATTTTAGGAGAGAAGGATAACATGGTTACTATGCATGATGTCATGGATGGGCAGTGGGTTTACGATAACTATAGGGACGAGACTTATCTCAGGAGGGTTATTATGCCGTTGGAGGTTATCTTGACTAGTTATAAACGGCTTGTGGTGAAAGATTCCGCGGTGAATGCTATCTGTTACGGTGCGAAGCTTATGATTCCTGGGTTGTTGAGGTTTGAGAATGATATCGAGGTTGGTGAGGAAGTTGTGCTTATGACGACAAAGGGGGAGGCGATTGCGCTCGGAATTGCGGAGATGACGACTGCGGTTATTGCTACTTGTGACCATGGTACCGTGGCGAAGATTAAGAGGGTTGTTATGGATAGGGACACTTATCCTAGGAAATGGGGGTTGGGTCCGAGAGCTTCGATGAAGAAGAAGCTTATTGCTGATGGGAAGTTGGATAAGCGTGGGAAACCAAACGAGGCTACACCGGCTGAGTGGTTGAGGAATGTGGTTTTGCCCACCGGAGGTGATTCTGTGGTTGCTAGTCTTGCAGCTTCTGTGGAGGTGCCGCCGCCGCCGCCTGCTAGTGTTGAGAACGTGGAGGGTGCTTCGGTTGAGAAGAAGAAAAAGAAGAAAGATAAGAAAGAGAAGGAAACGGTGGAGGAAGTGGAGGGGCGAAAGCGTAAATTGGAGGTTGTTGATGGTGGCAGTCCTGCACCGGAGGCTGTTGGTAAGAAATCGAAGGTGGAGAAGGCTGAAGAAGTTGTGGAGCCGGAGAGCAAAGAGAAGAAAAAGAAGAAGAAGAAAGAGAGTGTTGAAGAAGATGCTGCTGCGGCTGCTGACGGTGAGAAATCATCGAAGAAGAAGGATAAGAAGAAAGAAGAAGCTGTGGTGGTACCCGATGAGGAGAAATCGGACAAGAAGAAGAAAAGCAAGAAGGATAAGAATGCAGAAAATGGCGACGCTGCTTTGCCGGTGGTTGAAAGTGACGACGGAGCAAAGAAAAGTGATAAGAAAAAGGATAAGAAAAAGAAGCAAAAAGAGTAGTCGATTTGTGCATGTTTGTTATCTGCATAATAGTGTAGAATCGAAGCTTCTTTCTGTACCTTCGGCTTTTCGTCTTCATGAACTTGGTTTAGAACAATATGTTAGTTTTCGATTTTTGTTTTTTTCTTTTTTACTTTTATGTTTGGTTATTATGTTTCTTTAAGGTTTTGTACTTTATTATGATGATTCAAATGTTTTTGTTTGAATTTCTAAGTAATATTAACTTATTTTATTTATTTTCTTTTTAAAATGTTTGATGCTAAGTGTTTAAGTATTTATCCATATTTTCTTGTACACTTAATATTGATGATGATGATGATGACAATATGATTAAGGTTTTGTCAAATGTTTCGTGTTTAATAATACGTTCTTTAATCATTCTTATATAACAATTTTATATCCAATTTCTCTAGTGATGCTTAAAAGAAAGTTTGATAGTAATTGACCCAGCTCTGAAACACACTAATTGATAGTTAAAATTTGACTTTGGTCTAAATGTTCTTTGCCCTTCAAAGTCAAAAGTCTGCTTAGTTCAAATTTAGTGGAATATTCTAGATTTTCTATCAATTATAAGTCTTCTTACATGTTCATTTTCGCGGTGTCAAATTTATTGAAAACTTCTAATTATGTGGAATATTCTCCAATTTGTACCTGTTTTACCACATTCGAGCTGCACGTATTGAAACAAAATGATCATAAGATGGGTTGTAAATATGAGATTGTGGTGCATCAGAAACTGCATTTTTGCACAAAACGAGTACAAACTAGAGAAGATTCCTCCACGAAATCTTGAAGATTTTGTTGAATTTGACACCATTATGGTGAACATGTAAGAAAATTTATAGTTAAGATTTGGTTGCAATTACCCAAACATCAGGGTGTTTTTTGTAATTTGATCTTACTTTAAGAGTGACCTTGATATATGCTTTAAGCAACTATTCAAAGAGTAAGTTGAAAAAAAAAAAGAAAAGAAAATGAAGAGTAATACAACTTTTATTAAGAAATTATGTGGAAATTAGTGTCAAAATGCAATGTGGATTAAATTTGGAATTTATAAGTTTATTTACTAAAACAACTCTCTTTGTACTAAAGGCGTGGAAACCAAAACACGATTCAGCGAAAGTTGCAATTAAAAGACCCGGAGAATCATATAACCCCTTTTCCTTGCTAGGGTTTTTGCAGAAGAAAAAACGAGCGCAAGAAATAATTCTCAGCAAGCAGAGCCCCCATCAATCAAAGCAGCGGCAGCCATGGCGAGCACGAAAGTCCAGAGGATTATGACCCAACCCATCAACCTGATCTTCAGGTTTCTTCAGAGCAAAGCCCGCATTCAGATATGGCTTTTCGAGCAGAAGGATGTCAGGATTGAAGGCCGAATTATTGGGTTCGACGAGTACATGAATTTGGTTTTGGACGAGGCAGAGGAGGTCAATGTCAAGAAGAACACCAGGAAGGAACTTGGCCGGATTTTGTTGAAAGGGGATAACATCACTCTCATGATGAATACTGGCAAGTGATGCTTGGGATTCAGGTACTGTAGGCTATTTCTCTCTTATTTTGTCGTGGATTTGGTTTTTTTCTGTATCTTGAACTGAAAATTTGCTTGGGTTTATGCTTTTTCTTTTGTGTTGTTTGGGAGATTTGATTTGGTATCTAAACTGTTTGATGAAATGTCTCTGTGAAATACTGATATGCCTTTATTCAATGTGGTATGTTTTTTTTTATTGGGGGATTTGATTTGGTATATAAACTGTTTGATGAAATGTCTCTGAAATACTGATATGTCTTCAATCAATGTTATGTTTTTTTTTGGGGGGATTTGATTTGGTATATAATATGTTTGATGAAATGTCTCTGTGAAATATTGATATGCCTTTATTCAATGTGATATGGTTAACTGCTAAATAATTGGGGAGGAGGGCTTGGGATGAGGGTTACTTCTTACTGGCGAATTCATTGCTATTATGAAGAAGCTTTTGGGGGTTATAATTGGGTGCCTTGATTCTTTGCAAGACTTTAATTTTTGTCTGAGCTATTTATAGGATTGTGAATATTGGTGTTGTTTATATAGAGTATAGTATGACGGGCGATTTTAAATTCGGTGGGAAAAAAGTACCAAAGATTAATATGTACCGTAGATACGCACACAACTGTAAGTTAAGGCCATTTGTGGTTGTCAAATAGACTCTGAATTTTCACGCCTTCGCATCTTTTACAAATTTCGAGTGTCACAACAGGAGTTCATCTTCAGTCATGAAATAAATCTGCTAGCATGAGTTTTTAATCCCCAAATGCTTTTCGACTGATCACTAGGGCCTCGTTTGGTTGGGTAGATTAGCCATGGTTAACTAAATAATAGGACTTTGTTTGATGTTTGGTATCCCCAATAACTTGCCGGGTCGACTCGCAAATATTATGTTATCATGGCTTATCTTGCCTTCTAGACATGTTTTTCATTGGATTATCGAAGATCCAATAATATAATTGAATTTCATTAGATTATTTAATCTTATCTTGGCAACAAAACGAGGCCTAACTGAATCTTGTCTAACATTTCCCTAGATTTGACTTGGCTTTATTGTTGTTATTTTTGCAGGCTATAATTTTGTTGATTGAGTCAAGGATGAGGCTGGCTTCATCGTGGTTCAATCAGATTACTGGCAAGAATTCGTATAAATTCAACTCCTTTAGAATCTATTCTCTCTTAGACAGTTGTTTTCTATTCCGTTAATGTAATGTCTCCCCTTATCCTGCTTTTATTATGTATGCTAATGTTGTGTATGAAGAATTCCTTCTGCTTGAAATCGGATATCAGGTAAATTAGAAATGTTTTTTTCTCATGGTCGTTTGAGACAGATGAACATGTCGGGAGATTTGAATTTCTCTTTATTATATTAGAAAAAAAGTATCACGGTTATCTCCAATTAATCCGAGAGGAATTTGCTAGGGTTTCTGTGATGCATTTCTTTCTTCACGTTTGCAGGTACGAACGAAATAACACTAGCTCGTAAGTTTATTGCATGAAATCATTTTAGCTGCCTAACTGAAGAGTTAGGATTTACATCAATCATTAATTCAAACCAATCTTTTTTCGCATGAAGAATTATGGGATGTTTGTCTGTTTACTACATAAATTACGTAGTAAATGTTTTCCATATTGTTCGAAACATATCACATTTTTTTAGAATAAATGAAATCATCACATCTTCGTTTTTAGCTCTAGTATCACATGGCTTGTTTTGTTCATTCATATTGTATTTATGGTCAAAGTGCTTCTTGTTTTGTATGCTTGTTATTGGTCAAAGTACAATTTTTTTTTTCCGGATCGACTTTGTGCTCGATATTCAACTCGTATTCGTTCGAGGCTCGAAACTGGCGGAGCTATTATAGTGGCGAAAATCGCAACTGCGATACTTACTGCATTCGCACATTAATGCTAATGAAAAATCAATTATATTAACGAAAAAGATTTGTTTTTTTTTCCTGAGGTTTTCGTCTGTTTTGAATATCATGCTAACTTTTGAATGTTTTTCTAGATAAATTAATTTACAATTATGACATTGTGGTTTAGACAGGATTTAATTTATTTGGTAGAATACCTAATACCTAACAGAGAATGTAACAAGTGAAGAAGATTTATTAACTTAGATATTTGAAATTCAAGAACTTGAGTTGAAACGCACTCCCTCCGTTTTCTAAAGTCGTGTTTAAGGTCGATGCACACCAAAGTAAGCTATTAAATACCCTTAAATTTATGGTGAAATTCGTAGGCTATTTACTTCATTTACATGATGGTAAAATTGATAATAAAAAATGAAAAATCTTATTCGATAATTTTTTTTAATAAATAAAATGCCACTTAAAAAGAAATGGAGAAAGCGACGAGAGATATGTGAATGCAGTCGAGGGTTTACCCGAAAAGGAATATATGCAGGGGCGAGTCCACCCTTAGGCAAGGGTGGACTCAAGCCCACCCTCAATTTACAAAATTCCCCTATATTATACTATATATCTATTTAGCCCACCCAAATTTTATTAATTAGACCACCCAAAATTTCAATTAATGCAAAAGAAATCCCATTTTTTTTATTAATTAGCCCACTCAAAATCCAAATTAACTCAAAAAAAGTCATAAATTTTATTAATTAGCCCACCCAAAATTCAAATTAATGCAAAAAAAAACTCTGAAATTTGTTTTTAT
This sequence comes from Erythranthe guttata, assembly GCF_000504015.1. The sequence goes on from NW_012193095.1 coordinate 24,950, forward strand.
TTTTATTTTTTTTCGTTTCTTCTTTTCCTATTTTCTGATTTTATCAGCAAAAAATCGTAAAAAAAATTCGGGGGCGCTGCCCCCGAACCCCCAAAAAATTTAAGCCCACCCTCTACGCAATTCCTGGACTCGCCACTGAATATATGAATGCATTAATGGATTTGCGCCCGAAAAAATAAAAGATAGAAAAAGGGGTAATATTTACGAAAAATGAGTAATTGACTAAACCATATGTTATTACATTAAGGAATGTAGTCAAATTAATTAGTCAAACATAACACTAATTCGTATACGTTTCCAAGGTAATAATTAAAAAGCAAAACTTTGAAAATTGAGTTATATGCAAAGTTTCTTTGAAAATCGAAAGTATATCTCAAATGAAGCAGATGCTTCATTCAGTTGACACAAGCATATTATATGTACCTGAATAGATCATCACATTGCTTTATTATAATTATTACTCATAAATCGGAATGGAAAAAAATGTTCCAAATCGGAAAATTCTCGGATCAGAATCTACAAAATTCAGAATTTCAATTCTTTTAGTTGCCAATAATATAAAATACATAAATAATAATATTATAAGTGTAATTTTCGTGACAAAATAAACAAAAGTCTTGAAATTAAAATCATTTTATTCTAATTTTATTCAAAAATTAGGACAATTTGAAGTGTCAATTTTGAAATGAAAAATATTAATAAAAAATATTCGAATTGAAATCAACGAAATTCGAATATTTTGTTCCAATTTCCACACATATCCAAACCTCAAACTATATATATAAATATATATATATATATATATATATATATATATATATATATATATATATATATA